>CAHIKZ030000238.1:160000-252500 GCA_903632075.3 Acanthosepion pharaonis | reverse complement strand
GATGAGGAAGGAGTGTAAACCGGGCAATAAGTGACTCTATTTACTCCTGTTGAGAAAAAAAAGCCAGAGATTAAAAAAAATATATATATATATATATTTATATAATTGTTATCTGGTCTGGTGTTCTGCTATCCATCTCGAGATTCTTGAAAAAAGCCAAAGAAAGATCTGTAATGTAATCGATCCTGGCCAGGCATTTCGACTGCAGTCACTTTCTCACCGACTTGACGTGGCCTCCCTCTGTCTTTTCTACAAATATTTTCATCGCAACTGCTCTGGCCATCTTTTTTCCCTGGTGCCCCGAATACAAGAATTTAAGTCTCCTACTAAATTGGGATCTGGTTTCAATAATTTTACTGTTGAAGTAGCTAAATGTAACCACTACTTCTACTCCAACTGTTTCTTTTCCCGCAATTCCGACACGTGGAACTTCCTTTTTTTCTTTGCTTCTTTAATAACTACAATCTTCAAAAATTTAAATGCAAAGTCAATCACCATCTTCTGCCGACTTAAACATCGTTCATCTTTTGTCCTCTCCTCAATTTCCCCGCTCCTCAGTCTTCTCTTTCACTTTCACTTTCACTTCTGTCTTACTTTTACTGTCTTTCTTGGGGTGAACTGTACTTTGGTAAAAGTTCCACTCACGTTGTGTTCCTTTGCTATCTCTCTCAGGCCATGTTCTTGCTTAAGCCCGCTTGGTATGTCATGCGTTCCTTTTCCTTGTCTCAGTTTCCCTCTATTCGTGCTGTGAGTATCAGATTCTCCAAGCCCTCCTTTTTCATTACTTGTCCCAGAAATTTCAGCTACCTCTTCCTGGTGTTAAGTATAAGCTTCCCCCTTCTTTGCGTCCTCTCCAAAACATCATCGCTGCTCACGCACTCGGTCCCTGTTATCCTTAGCATTATTCTGTAGAACCATACCTCCGTTGCCTTGAGTCTCTTTTTCATGTTTGAGGAGACCGTCCAACATTCGCTGCCGTAAAGGAGGACAGATGTCACGTAACAGCTCAGTGCTCTTTTCTCTGTTACCAAGGAAATCCCCCTATCTCGTAATACTCTGATTAGCTTTTTGAATGCGTCTTTAGCCAGTGCAATACGTCTTTGAATCACAGGGTCGCACTTGCCGTCCTCTGGCAAAACACTTCACAGATATTTAAATTTCCTCACCTGCTTCATTTTAGTGTCCCCGACCTGTAAATCACATTTCAGGCCCAGCCTTTTAATTATGACCATGCATTTTATCTTCTTGTAGTTTAGGTTAGTCCTTTCTTCTCGCTCCCTTTAGCTACCTTCTGTATGGAATGGTAAAAAAAAAATGTATGATCTCTGACAAAGTAGCTACCGTATAAAGACAGGCCTGATAAAATATATGAGTGTTCGATCTTTATTCAGAGTCTCACTCCATAAATAAATAGTGCCGGTGTGTATAATTACAAATGTGAAGAGTCACATTGATCGCGGAAAATTAGCCTTGAGAGAAAATGTTTAGAGTAAATTACTGATTGTAAATAAGACAGAAAAAGATATAGGCAGAGAAGAAAGGCGAGAAGGTAATTTAATTTCTTCCTACGGTGAGTTAAAATGATTACAAAATAAATACAAAGACTGTTGTTGATTAAATTCATGCTTCTACGAAACCGAATTTTTCGTATGCTATCAATCGTCGAATTTATTCTAATGAAATCAAAGCAAAAACTGTTCAGTGCGAAAAACTCCTCGCTAGACGCTAGACCTTGTTTCTGGAAGCAGGCTTAAGATGGACAGGTGTTTTTTTTCGGAATATTCGTTATCAAAACAATGAAATACTATTTTTTTTCCTTTATTGTCCAGACAAGAAAAGTGTCTCAGATATTTATTTGCTTCACTGTCATATTCCATCTCTTCTTTTCAATGTCGTCTTTCTGTTACTGTTTCTCTGTGACTGTTGCTCTCCTTACGACTCCTATTCCTCTCTCTCTCTCTCTATCTCTGTATATATATATATATATATATATATATATAGATATATATATATATATATATGTAATTATTTATTCGAAAATTAAAACATAAATATGTTATAAAATCATTACAAAAATAGCCATTTAGTTTCAACACTTCTGGTGTCTTATGGTTTTTCGAACGAATATAATTTCTTATACTTATAAGATTGCTACTACTAATATATATATATATATATATATATATATATATATATATATATATATATATATATATATATAATTATAGATAATTAGACTCGTTTGAAAAACCCTCGAATTTTTGATTTGCTAATAATCAAATAAATCTCGAGGAAAAAAAAAAGGTTTTAAAAAAAGAAAGAGCTACAAACATTAAATTCTGACGAAAAAACAATGGCACAGATGCATGTCTGAAACCCAACGAAAAAACCCCGATACGAGTAAACAACTAACAAAATCGCTCAATACAATTTATTAAATTTTATTATTTTTTTTATTTAAAAATTATGACATAAAAATGTTATAAAATCACTAGAAAGATAGCCATTTTGTTTCAATACTTCTGGTGTCTTATCAAGTGATGGTGTTGAATGTAGAATAAAGAGTTTTAAAAAGTTCAAGTAGACCAAACACCCCTCGATAGGGGAAACGCTGTTACATAAGCTGCAATGACCAATCCAAATACAAGTATCTGAGAATTCAAAAAACCTTACAACGAACTATGGTTATAATAATTATTTAAAATTGAATATTTCTAGGTGGGTGTATGGGCGTGTCTTTGTCAATGTATATGTGTGTATGTTCGTGTCTTTGTCGGTATGTGTGTGGTCGTTTGTATGTGCCTTTCATTGTGTGCGTATGTTGTCGTTTTATTTTTTTTAAGGATCGTGAACTTATTTCCTGTCTCATCGCTTTTTTGCGTGTTTATATATCCAAGTATGTCTACGTGTTTGTGCATTATAATCCGATTGTGTATGTATTGTCTTTTACAAGATTTCATCCTCCCTTACCCATGTCTTCACTTCAAATGTATTTAAGTTGTAACGGAGTTCAGAGCAGTTCTTAACGTTTATTCCAACTTAATTTCAATAAAGACAAAATAGCAAAACATGTATTTTTTCTTGAATTTCTTCTTTAAATAATTTTAAACTTAATATAGATTAAGTTTAAAATTGGTAATTTTTAATTTTATAGTATAATTTAATATTTATTAGTTAGATCTAATTCTATTTTCGTCTCACCCTAACATTAAAGCATAAAATAATTAGAATAAGTAAAGTTCGTTGTCAGGTTTTTTTGAATTCTCAAATGCTTGTACAAGGTAACCAAAAAAGTTCTGTCCGTTTTTAAAGGAAAAAAAGAAAATGCTTCACAGTATGTGTAACTTATACTTAGTCTTCGAAGTAATCGCCATCGGCATCCAGCACCTTCTGCCAACGTATCTCCAGCTGTTCAATGCCCTTGCGGTAGAACACGGAGTGTTTTGACGCAAAGATGTCCGTGAGGGCTTTGCACAAGTCTGCTTCATTGGTGAAGGATTTCCCACGACGATGATTATCCAGGGAGTGGAAGAGATGGTAATCGGATGGTGCAAGGTCAGGTGAATAAGGTGGATGGCACAAAGTCTCTCACCCAAGTTGCTGTATGGTATCCCTGACCACTCGCGCGACATGCGGCCTGGCGTTGTCATGGAGGAAAAGCATACCTTTGCGATTCACCAGTGCTGGATCCTTCTGTCGCAGTGCCTGTTGCACACGTTTCACTTGCTGCGAGTATAGTTCTCCAGTGACCGTTTGACCCGTTGGTAGCAGTTCATAATGAACCACTTGACGACCTGTCCACCAGACACAAAGCATAATCTTGCGTGGGTGCATAGGCGGTCTTGCGGTGTGAGGGACAGCATCCTGAGGTGACAACCAATGTCTGGAACGCTTGGGAGTTTCCTACAGAACCCACTTTTCATCACTGATAAGCACTCGATTGAATAAGGATGCAGTACGATAGTGAGAAAGCAGCGATACGCAGGCTGCCACTCGTTGTCTTTTGTGGACCTCCAACAGCATTTGCGGAACCCACTTGCTCAGTCTGTACGTCTTACCTAGGCAGTGCAGGTAAAGACTAACTGTTTCATCGGAAATATTGAACTGTCTTGCAAGTTCACCACACGTTAGACTACTGTCTTCTTCAATGGCCGCCTTCAGGACTCCGTCATTCAAGACCTGTGGTCGTCCACTGCGAGGCTCATCATGGAGAGACAAATCTCCCGATTTGAATTTTCGAAACCAACGCCTTTCAGTACGTTCATCCACAGTACTATCCCCAAGCGCTTGACATATGCGGCAACTTGATGCAGCTGCTGATAAGCCCACTTTGAAGTCGTAAAGCAAACAGCCCCGAACGAGATCTTCCATCCATCTCACAGCTGTCCGGCTTATAACTGATGGCCAGGCACAGTGTGCGTGTTTTTTTTTTGTTTTGTTTTGTTTTTATAACGTCTGATGTTACTACTTCCGGCTGCCCAAATTTGAAAACAATTGCTAAACGCATTTCGTATATATTTCAACTTCATTCAATGACTAATCAAAAAACGGACAGAACATTTTTGGTTACTTTGTATTTTCATTGGTCATTTCATCTTATGTAACAGCATTTCCCCTATCGAGGTGTGTTTGGTCGATTTGAATCTTTTAAAACTCTTTATTCTACATTCAACACCATCACATGATATGACACCAGAAGTGTTGAAACAAAATGGCCATTTTTGTAGTGATTTTATAACATATTTATGTTATAATATTCGAATAAATGATTATATTTACTCTACTCTGCATTGAGCACTCTTTTGATAATATTATTTTTTGGTTATTAGAATTTATTCCGTATACACCAAGCCTATACTTGGTGTGTCTGTATATATATATATATATATATATATATATATATATATATATATATATATATATATTATATATATTTAGGCAGCAATGTTTCATTAATGCATGTTTTAGTAAATAATATAGACAAGATTTGTCTATTTATTTTAAGTAAGTTCCTTTCATATTGTCTGATAAGCTTAATCACATTATCGTTAAAAGACGAAAGGAAATCATCATATTGATACATGTTTAAATCCAATCTACGCTTTCGGTTTACATAAGCCATTATAAAAAATGACAATTTCAATAAATCAAACAAGACACAGACGAAACCAGAATAATCGTCCGCCCTATATATATATATATATATATATATATATATATATATATATATATCACTTTCCCTCAATTTCTTACAGTTTCTTTCAATCATTTTCAAACGGTTACCCTCTCATTGTAATTTTACTCTTATCAACTAATTCTGATACCCCCAAATTGTAAGGCACCTTGTGAGGATCGAACTCATTGCAGTAGTAATAGCCTACAAGTTTATTCATTATTATACGTTTTTTTCTCTTTAGACTTGTATATTCGCCTTGGTTGCTAAAATGATAATCGCTTTGCCGTTATATGCTACAGCTTTCAACAGAGAAAATTTGAATCAACCATTTTATTCAGTCTATATTGGTGTCTTCGATTCCTGAATAGTGTGAAATTGTTATATATTCCGGATTAATGGAAAACGGACAAGAAACAATAAACTATTTCAGCGATTAGATGATGGAGAATTTATTTTGGTTGACTCTATCGCTACTAACTACTCCTCACGAGCCACACTGGGTAGCCTTACGGGCAGATTTTCTCAGTATACTCATCTCCCCAAGCTTATTTCTGCTTCTTCTACACGTACGTAGGCATTTCGTGGTTTACACTGAGACAATGCAGAGTAAACCCTTTATTTTATTTATATTTAACAAAATACAAGTGACAGTCAGGGTAAAAGTGTTACTGTGAGAAATTGTAAGAGTCTATTATAAGGATAGATATCGGTTGATCCTGGACTTGATGAGCGCTAGATTTTAGTCTTCAGGGATGCATTCCTTCGGGAGATTTTTACATAAAGTAAGTTATGGGGAAGAAACTGTCTGCATGGAACTTACTCTCTATTAAAATGTACACGAAGAGAATGGAGGTAATTTGCCACTGTGAACACGGCGTGGCGTTGAAGGTGGTGAATGTCTTGGCTGGTGGAACTAAGGAATTTAACTCGTCTGAACATATGTTAGAGTTTTCCTATTGGGTCATTACACCACACCCATCCACTGTCGCATACAGAAACTTGCCTGTGGTGTTAAGTTTTTCAAGGTCGTTAAGTCTGCGTGAATCTTCCAGGTTGGGGCAAATTAGAAGATGCGCCATAGATGCATTGGCAGTTGGGATCATTATCAGTGTTATGACTCTATTCCTAAAGGTTGGATCTACAGCAACAAACAACGGATCAGGGGCGATTCAGGCAATACTAGAAAGGCCAGGCATCACTAGAGACAGGAGGAGAAGGTGGGATTCAGTAGGGTTACAAGAATCTGTGTTCCACGCATCACCAGCATAGTAAAATGACCAACACTACCTATTTATATTAAAATTACCAGCATGAGATTAGAGGTTTGAGGAACGTTGAACCACCTCTTAACTGCTGTTGTTCCTAGCTGGACCAATCACTCATCCTGGCCAGGGGTGATAGCGCCTGTTAGAGCCCAGATATGTCCAAATAGTGAACCCACATACAATAATAAAACTATGAGAGTATAGAAATACATCTTTATATTAAGATAAGTAACAATACCTATTTATAGTAAACTTACCAGCAGTACATAGTTAAAGCAAAATTACCAAAAATAAATTATATTTGTACTTAAAGACATGCAATTTCCTTCAAAATATATTTAGTTGAAGTCATAAAATTATGTTCAAAATATTTAGATTTCGGCATTAATTAATCCATAGAGGTGCTGATATACTACTAAATAAAATCAACCAAACCAAATGTTCGAACCGCCATGTTTTCGTAATTCAATCTGTAGAGACTTTGCCAACGTGCAGAGGCAAGATTCCACAGGTAGAAAAGATACGAGTTTGAGTCTTCCCTATGTTTCCTCATTTTTCGTGATTTGTGTTCTCTACAGCGTCGCTATTCTAAGTTAACTGGAGATTCTAGCAGGTTTTTATTATCGGTGGGTTTAATCTTAACAATATAAGATATGCAGATAAGACTGCTTTGATGGCCGAGTCGGAGAGGAAACTATAAGATCTTCTAGTTAGGTAGGTAGAAGAAAACTAGAAAAAAGGACTATCCCTGAACTTCAAGAAGACAGAAAACATTGTCAGCAGCAACGGAGAAAAACAAGATGCGAATTATGTGTTATTATATAAGGATTTTAAAATGCGACACCGAGATTCGAACATGCAGCGAAAGAAGTATTACAAAAATTAAGCAAGATACTGATAAAAAAAAAAAAAAAAATTAAGCAATATATTGAAAAAAAAAAATCCCCAAAAAACTATGAAAAAACATATCAACCAACCTGTATCCCTTTTTTTATCAACATGGGAACAATTTCTGTGGACAAAGCCTGCCGTGTTCCACTTTTTTCAGGAGAAAGATTTTCCATTATTTAGAAAATCTTGATCAAGGTTGCTTGATATTAATTTCACTGTTTAAGAAAAAATATGGCGGGGATGTGTACCCAACTGAAAAAGAAAGAATAAAACGTTTATATTAAGAGAACACGACGAAATGGACTAAATCCGACAATTATTTTAATATATTTTATTGCTATACGTTATTTATATATACAAAAATATTTAAGTAAATGTTCTGCGTTATAACAAACAGTATTAACAAAATTTACAGGTCTGAAGGTCCGAGAAATTTCATTAAAAAAATATGCGTCCTCTGACAGGAATTGAACCTGTATCATACACGGAACCGTCATACGGCCTGACGTGCTATACCAGTTTAGATACGAAGGAGCGTCTGGTTAAAACGGTCGATTTTACTCCTTTTAAACTACAAACTTCCTATGATTTCCCTCGAACATCCATATGTGCTCGAAGCGTATCTAAACGTTAAGAAATAACGTCAGACACTACGAAATGGACAAAGTCCGACAACTATTTTGATATATTTTATTGTTATACGTTCTTTTTATAGACACAGATATTTAAGTAAATGCCCTGTTTATAATAAACAGTATTAACAACATTTACCGGCCTGAACATCCGAGAAATTTCATAGAAAATATGCGTCCCCTGACTTTACTTGAATATTTGTGCATAAAAAAAAACACATTACAATAAAATATATTAAATTAATAAGAGACTAATGCCAGTGTATTTAAAATGTCAACTATGAAGTTTTGCTAATTCAGCCATTAAAGTCTTTGCTAACATACATGGGCAAGTTTTCTGACATAAAAGCGATATGAGCCTGATTGGGTATTATAATTATTTTATATCTGATCTGTGATGTGTTCTCACTACCAGTGACAGACTGATACTCTAAGTCAGTTTTAAAAACTCATATCAAAGAAGTACTAGTACCCACCCTCAAAAAAATGAATTCTTGACAAGGCTTCATCTAATAAGATCAATATCAAAGAATTATACTTTTCTTTTCCAGTCTTCCTATCTGCCCTTTCAAAATATTTCTTTAACTTATTTCTTCGTGAACCTTTCGGAAGAAAATTGGTCATTTCTTAATCTATCTCTGTCTTTTATATTCTTCTAAAGTCTGTTAGTCCTGTTCTTTCAAAGACAAAATCACTCTTTTCTCATATTTATTAAACGTATTTTTTATTTTATTTTTTACATTACACCAATGCCTCTTTCTTTATCTTTCTCATTTCTTTGATTTCCAGGAATTATTTATATTTCCAGCCAAAGAATATTTGACGAGTCTTGTGTTGATTTTCAAGTACCAACTGTCATTTCGAATTTAAACACTGTCTGCCCGGCTTGTGAACACAATAAAAATAGTAATAATCGCCACAAAACGAGGTTGTAGAGTATTGTCAGTACAGGCCGCTAGAGAGCGCTGCGTGCCTAGAATCGTTTAGACAAGCTACGATTCTTGGGTGATTTTATATTTTTCATTGATTAGTCTGGAACTAGGCAACTTGAATTACTGGTTTAAGTGGTACTCCATCGAAGTACTGACACGGTTCAACGATGCTTAACTTCTCTGATTGGATGGGAATCATGGCTTTGTGCCTGAATTGAGTGAGGGTATAAACTCCCTCATTTTTCTTTGCCATCTCTTATTTTCATACAATTTTGGTGATTTTTTTTCTCTTTCTCTTCATTTGGTGAATTACTCTTTTTTTTCTCCTTTCGTTTTTTAGCTTGTTTTTTTTTTTTTCTTTTTTTTTCACTACGGCCATCTAATTTCTCTTGTGATATCGAAACACAGAAAACAACAACAAAAACAATAAAGCAATCAAATCAAACTAAAATGACTGAATTATTCAGGCAAACAAACAAACAAACTGAAAGGCGCTTAAAAATATACCCCATTTCCATAATATATTCTGTGACTTTCTTTTTCATTGTTTTTTTTTTTAAATTCTTTCTTTATAAGTAGAAGAACTGCAGCATTACCGTTTTTTCTCCCTTCGTTTTCGTCCATTTTTTTTCTTACAGACGTCACTTCCGTCTACCTTCCAGTATATACAAAACGATCCGTACAAACAAATGAATGAGACGCTAAAATCAGCAAATAGTCGGTTAAAAAAAAAGAATAAAAATTATAAAAAATACTTTGACATGCAGGTCTTCTTTCTCCACAAACTGAAAAGTTACGGTGTCTCTTGACAAATTTTTGAACTAATCCAATCTTTCCAAACGAATCGTAAAACGAAAGAAATCCCTAACGGCCACTATTCGATTTCCTTTCATACTAATGCCACATCTTTCCCCCTGGCCTTTAATCAACATGGCTGATGCTGGCTTCCTGGAGAATGACCTGTCGCGCCTTCTTTGGCTAACGTTCTCCGCTGACATGAAACGGAAAAAAACTATATTGAATCCCTTTCTAGATCAGCTTCTAGGATGGTTGGTTCACTGTATTCTAATAAACACGTTTTCTCTCCAGAGTCTATCTTACATATTTATAAATCTATCATTCTTCCCTGCTTAAAATTTTGCTGCAATATATGGTCCGGAGTGCTGCTATTTATCTATTTGATAAAATCCAAAGAATAATCAACAATATTATTGGCCCTAATCTGGCGTCTCGGCTTAAGTCAATTTCTAACCACCGTAAAGTTGACTCGCCCTGCCTTTTCTATAAATGCTTTCATAGGAATCGTTCGGACGAGAGCTCTACGCTATGGGGTCTAAACTCTTTGAATTTAAGCGCAGTACTACGGTGTGGACGAAATCTCGCCAACTTACAGTTGAGTTCATTAGATGCAACACTAAGTTCTTTTTTAACAGTTACTTTTCTCGCACTTCTCGCTTGTGGAAATCTCTTCCAGTCAACTTTATTATGCAAAAAGTTACATGCAATATCATTTGCTATCTGCAGTCCACCGGATTTCTCTTTTTTAGTTCTTGCTCCTTAGCAGTGTTTCTGTTTTCTAACTCTTCCACGTCCAGTATCCCTTATGTCCCAGTGGCTTTACTGCCTTGCTTGTGGTTAACTCCAATATATATATATATATATATATATATATATATATATATATATATATGTGTGTGTGTGTGTGTGTGTGTGTGTGCGTGTGTGTGTGTGTGTGTGTGTGATGTATTTGTTTACGTTAAGATACGCTTCGAGCAGATATGAACGTTCGATGGAAATCATGAGAAGTTTGTAGTTTAAAAGCAGTAAAATCTACCTTGCTAACCAGAGGCTCCTTCGTAGGTAAGCGTGTATAGAACGTCAGGCTATATGACGGTTCCGTGTAGGTTACAGGTTCGATTCCTTTCCGACGACGCATATTTTCTATGAAATTTATCGGACGTTCAGGCCTGCAAATCTCGGTAATACTGTTTATTATAAACAGGAAATTTATTTAAATATTTGTGTATATATAAATAACCTATAAAAATGGTATATATATATATATATATATATATAATCGTGAATACCTCGAGGTGAGAGAGTTTATGGCATTACTCTTTACTGGACGAATCAGCCATCTTTATGTATTGGATATTCCCGTTAAGATATTAAGAAACAAACTGATTTCTATGTTTACACGTTTTTTATTTGTTTAATAATATTTTCTTTTCTTCATTATAGCGGTCATCCCAGGTCTAAGATATTGTGACTAGAATGAAAACGGCAAGCCAAAATAAAAATCTGTCTTCGACTACTTGTGTTTTACATGAAAGCATTCTTCCAACTGACATCTTTTTCATCTGTCGCATCTCTTGTGTAAGTAGGCGATCATGGCTCTTGTCATCTTCCTCTCATTTATTGCTCTAAGTAACTTTGCGCACTTTACAATGCTTTTTTGCCCTTGTTCCTCCACCCTTACTTCACACACTTTCAGTATATCCTCGTTAGATTACATACCCAGAGAATTTCAAATGTCTTCTCTTGATTCAAAATATACGTATCAATATGGCTCCTATTTTCCTTAAAATGTCTTCGGTACTCGCATATTCTGTCTATGGTAGAAGTACCTCTCATATGTTCAGTAACCATCGCTAAAACCATATCTCTGTCGCATCAATCTTATTCTTCTGTTAGGAGATTATCGGTTGTTCACCGCCATGTCCATTATGGCAGTGGATGATTAAATAAGATTCACTAGTTCCTCATTCTCTTTTTTGGTTCCTAAAGTTATCTTTCTTATGTCTTAATACTTTTCTTAATTACTGGAAGACATCTTTCGCAATGTCTACACGCCTTCGGTAATCACATTTTCTAACGTCAGTGCATACACTAACCACATTGTTCAACTTCTCTATCTACTTGTACATTGTGTGTATGTTGTAACCTAGGGAAGGTTACTGAATAGAATAATCAAACGAAGGTTGGTAATGAACGATGAAATTAAGGACAAAAACAACACATATAAGATCCGGTGCGTAGAAGAAGTAGTCAGCTGATAGAAGTTAGTAAATTAAATTCCACAATGAATCTCGAACACCAGGATATCTACCAACCGCCCCATGCAGTCAGATGTTGCACAAGGCCGAAATTAATGTGGGCTATCCGAGCCCATAGGCTCGGTAAAAATTCTCTGTAGACCCCGTATAAAACGGGGTCAGGTAGCTGTTTCCCGAAACGAGATTGTTCCCTTCGGCATAGCTTCGTTACCCCGGAGGTAGAGTGTTTGACCAGCACAGCTGGAGATGAATCTCCATCTCTAGGATATCTACCAACCACCCAACGCGTTCAGCTGTGGCACAAGGTCAAATTTAATGTGGGCTATCCAAAAATTCCAGGGAGTTTGACCATTACAGATGGAGACGAATTCCAACTCTAGGATATCTACCAACCGCCCCACGCGACCTGATGTGACACCAGGCCCAATTTAATGTGGGGTATCCGACCACGTAATCTTGGCTAAAAATTCGCCAACTCTACTGTACTTATGGAAATGGGGAACAAACCCATTATTCGTAGGTACGCTACAATAGTGTATAAATAAGAAGAGAATGAGTTCACTTTAAGTGAGAAAAAATATCTTTTAATTGAAAAATGAAAAATGCCAGAACTTGTTGGAAATACATACTATTTCTGGAATAAGATATATTTCACAGAGTCACAAGCACCATTAAAAAATAGACGTTTACCTCTCAAAAGTCCATCAGTGATAATGTCTGCCGACTATGTGCCTGTGTTGCTAGGATAGGGAAGTTTCTCTTATTACACAATTTACCTGATTGACAAGTAGTCAGTGCAATTTTCTTACTCATAAAAAAACAGTAGCAAAAATAGAGCATGTGTTTTGCTATTTATTTGTACAAGAAAAGCTAGTGGAAACATAGTTGATTTGACTTACAGTAAGTCAAATTGATGTATTGGACCGAAGAATATCGTGTAGGCTAACTTTAACGATACATCCAAGAGGCCTACTGCGAAAGAACGATTGTAGTCACCAAACACCAGTTCGAACAATATACATGACAATATAAGGCCTGCTTGATTATAACGCCACCAATACATAAAACGGTGTGTAAGACGATGACGTGTCTCCTCACTGGATTTATTCGGCCTATACAGCAGGACTATTAGAATTAGAATTAGAGATTTAAATTTCCGTACTTGATTTGATTTTGGTATGCCATATTTTCAATTCGCACTTTGACCTTATCCTTTTGCTAAAAACCATACATTGTTTTTTCTTGAAATTGATATTTAATATTTTCTTCTCACTTACCTTCACTACATTCTGTAACAGTATTTGTAACTTTGTTACTATGTCTGCTTTTAAAACTGTCTTATCTGCATACCTTATGTTGTTAAGTTTGTGAACGCCAGTAATGAATCCATTCTTCTAGTTCTCTAGGAATCGCCTGAATATGTCTAGTATTAAGACACATCTTTGTTTTAAACCCCTTTCTATTTTTCTATATCTGCTGAACTAATTTTCTATCCGTATACCGCAATCTGATACTGTACTTAAATTATGTTATGGGGTCCACCCCTTTTTTTATACAAGTAGACTCGACCAGAGTGTACTTGGACTGCTGCCGTTAAATACTCAGAGTCAGTCAGAGTAGACAGGGAGGGAGAGATTGTGATTGAGTTGGAAGTAGAGTAATAGTGTGAGGTAACCGCTTGTAGAAGTCACAGTTACAAGCACGTATATTCTAAGGAAGTCCTACTTCGAGACTGGATTTAACAGACTGTATATATATATATATATATATATATTATTATTATTATTGCTACTAACCGCGTTTCTGGATTTACTAACCGTATTACCAATTGTATTATTGTGTAAATACATTTATTTGTTATATTTCATTCCTGCGTTTGTCATTCATTGGAGACCGGATTTCATCTCGGAACAAATTCATATATAGGTGCAATAGGGGAAAGTTCATCATTGTTTTAAAGAAAACACAGTGAAACTATGTTACAGCGGTTGGAAAGAGACTAAAGCCGAGGTGCCATGTAATGACCATTGACATCGTAGATTCGTCTACAAATATGTTCCGATGCTTCTAGTGAATAACATTTATTTTATTTTTCTTAAGCAGAGGTGTATTTGACTGTACTGGTGTAATTTTTAACCAATGTTATACAAATTTTTTGCAAAATAGAAATAAAACAAAAGTAAAAAAATAAAAAAACGAAACAGAATGCTAGCTCACATCCAACCGACATAGAATTCACTAAACTGTTTTAGATATAAGATCAATGAATTTCATGATATCTCTTCAGTTTATTCATTCAAAGATCTCTGTGCAACTTTTCCCATTCGATGCTTGTGGCCAAAACCAATATCCAACGACAAATTGATCAATCGCCATGTTAGAATCGATCTTCTGTTCATACAGACGCATTCAGACACATGTATTCCATTATATATATATATATATATATATATATATATATATATATATATATATATATATATATATATATATATATACATATATGTATATATATTTGAAAAGTTAATGTCACCAATAATTCCTCTCTAGTAATATATATATATATATATATATATATATATATATATATATAATTTTTCACGATACTTTGAGTGCATTGCTGGTCGTGTGGGTCGATGGAGGGAACAGTTGACAATAACACTTCATTTTCCTTATGATTTGAAGAATGTCAGAGATTTTAGGTTGTCTTATTTATATTTTTAGTAATTCAGCTTTTTCTTTTTTCGTTTCTTGTCTTCGCCATTGTTATTTTTTGTTCTTTTCCATTTTTTTTCTGTCTCTTCACATTTCTCTTTCATTGCATCTCATCCATTCGTCTATTTTCTTTCTTACCGTACAGTACATCAAATATGTGGCGCAGTTCAGTTTATATCACATGAATCATTCACACAAAATGTAGATTAGTAAAGTTAATGATATAAATGGCGAAAAACATCTTCGCAAATAAATTTATTAAAATTACATTAACCTACGAACCACTTGTTGAATGTTATGATCCTTGTTTTTAATAACTTCAAGTTGTATAAGGTCTTTTTTTGTTACTATAAAATATTGTTGATTAAACTTATTGCATTTGATTTAAAAAAGATTTGACTATATTTCGTAAACTTAAGGAATCAGTACATATACTAGGCCACAAAAATCTCCTGAGACGACCAAGCATAGAAATGAATACAATAAGGTAACCAGTAATAAGGTGTGCCAGAGAAAAGCAATAATAACAAGAAAAATTGCAATATGAGCTCTGGTATAAACATGACATGATAACAGCAAAAATTGCAGCATGAGCACTGGCAAAAAATGATTGCTGAAGACATTAGGTTTATAATCCCCAGAAATCCATACCATGAGATAACTAATAACTTACATCCATTAAAACATGGCACGTGGAACTAGAACAGTCTACCCCAGTGAGCGAAATAAAGGGTTCAGTTCGACATCCCAACCACCTGAAGAAGGCCTACAAAAATACTTACACTATTGAGAGTGAGTAGAGTGTATTAGACTGGAAGGTAGTATCATATTTTTGGCCGAAATGTTGTAATAAATATGGCGACAAAGATGAGGACAATAGTCCGAATAATGTAAATAATTTAAAAATACCGTTGCAAGGCAATATTATCTGCTCAGCTTATAGCTTAAAAGACGGAGTGCAGATTAATGATTATTTTTTCGTATATTGTTTTTATTTATTACCTTTCATGATTTCTTAGTTAACACAAATTATCAAACCGGTTGTGAAATAGAGTTATACTTGAATATATCCATCATTCTAAGAAACTTTAATTATTTTCAACTTACATATTAATCTCCCTTTGCTTAACATCGATTTTTTTTTTAAATCAGTGTCTCAATTTCTATTCACAGCGATTCTCTATTTATTCCCATTCATTATTCCCAGGTTTCTATTCCATTTTGTTTCAGCCTCTGCTATCGGATTTAACACTCACCTCTTTTCAGCGATCTGATTGGACGAGCCAATTTACTACTAATCTAGAACGAGGCTCAAGGTCTGAAGGTCTTCAATGTAATTAAATAGAACGAACGAACGAACCGGGAAAGGGTCAGGATTGGAACTTAATATCTTCTCCCAACACACACACACACACACACACACACATACACACACACTCTCTATCTCTCTCTTTCTCTCTCTCTCTCTCTTTCTCTCTCTCTCTCTCTTTCTCTCTCTCTCGGAAACATTCATGCACATGATCGAAAATATGGGCACATATACTTCGACATCGTGATTACATACTTAAAGACAAAATACGTACACTATTGTACGCAAGAGAGTGAGTGGAGTGTATCAGCCTGGAAGGTAATATATTTTCGGATAGACTTTTAATTTCTGGAAAATATAACCATTGTTAATTGTTAAATGCCATATTCTTCAGAACGTTGGGTTGTCACTCTCCTAAATCTTTTACTTTAAGCCACTAATTTCACCCGTCTCACTTGGTGCTATTTATAGTCAACAATAGTTGAAATAGTAGAAATCTATGATTCATATTGACTTATGTAACTATCATTAACACAAGTTTGTTTTAGAAACCTTAATTCTGAATTTTAACATTAATTTCTACAATTAATATTTTTTTGTTAACACTAGAACACTAACAATGGGTATATAGTACCCAGCGTAAATTTTCCTATTATTAATTACAATTTACAGTACCTGATTTTCTTATTTAAGTAATGTTTTTCAGTTCCTATTAATGTTAACTTAAAGTACAAAGTGTGAAATGCCTGCATGTAAAATATTTTAAATAAAGATTTATATTTACTAATTTTTTTTGTTGATATTTTCAAAATCGGGTATAATATACCCATAGTTAGTAGTGGTGCAACTTTAATTGATAGGTAAGCAGTCTAGTGTTAATAAAGGATTAACATCTCTGAATTGCTATGACTTATTGGGAAAGATGATGGAGTAGTTTGTAGTTGATTTCTTCACGGTTAGAAATTCTGTATCGACCTTACTTCTTAACAAATAACTGATGGTGATAGAGTGATCGATGGTTTCATGCCTTTCTCAAGAGCATTTATATGAAAATGAGGACAACAGGCTCGGCGATAATTTGTTCTTTAATCCTCTTTCTGGATCAATAGACATTTCACTAGCTCCACCTGCAGTAATTGTTGTTAAAAATGTTAAAACTACACGTAAAAACTCATTATTCTAGGGTAAGATTATATCGGATTTTTATTGTAAAGAATTCTAATACAGCCGAATTCGTTACTAATCTGCGTTTAAAAGTATTGGGAGGGTTAGCACCTCGAGGTGGTGTAATGGTTAACAAGCTTGTCTCGCTATACCAATTACGACTGGGTAGTGACTTTGATCCCCACTGGGTGACCCATACTTTTAGCCTTGTACCACATGTAAATTACGCTTGGAAAATCAGGGGAACCTCGGCGTGGTGTAATGGTTAGCAAGCTTGTCTCGCTAGAACAAATGCAACTGAGTAGTGAGTTCGATCCTCACTGGGTGCCTCCTACTTTCGGCCTTGTGCCACATCTAAGCTACGCTTGGAAATCATTTTAGGGCACCTCGAGGCGGTGTAATGGTTAGCAAGCTTGTCTCGCTAGAACAAATACGACTGAGTAGTGAGTTTGATCATCACTGGGTGCCCCCTACTTTAGGCCTTGTGTCACATCTAACCTACTCTTGGAAAATCACTATTCGGTGAGTTTATGTAGCTAACTCCCTAATAATTAATATTTTATTTTATTTTATTTTTTTTAACTCGCCATGAATCGATGAGTTCAAAAATTTGTATAGAATCGAAAACTAGTCAAAACTGAGATCTCAACTGTTTATTTTCCCCAGTCATTTTGCAGAAATAATGAACGCTTTTTTTTGGCGGTAAAATGTTTTCGCCAATCTCTCTTGATATTTTATTGTATATTTTGGAAGCGAACGTAATGTCGATAAGGACTTCTCTTCTCGATCAAGCAGAAGAAATATTAAACTGTTTATAAGAAAAAGAAAATGAGAAAATATTTTTTGCAATATGGCTGATGATAACCTTCAAATGAACAAATCGTTGTGCTTTCTCTGTCATATTTTCCACTGGCATGAATTTGAACGATTATATTGAACCATTTTTAAGGTTTGTGTGCTATGAAAAAACGGTTCACCATATTGTGCTTGACAATTATTCTCGCAACTCGGATTGAAAGAAAATGAAAAAGATTTTAGGAGTAGCTAAGCCCGCCTATCGTCCAGTTCACACCCCACCTTCGTCTTTTGAACAGGATTAGAGATTTATCCCTCGTATCCTGTTTAGGATTGGTTCTTGGTTGCTTCTAAAGTTTTTTTTCATTCTCCCAGTAGCTTCTTACACCTTAGTGGCATTATCGCCTTTCTTGAGTGAATTATTTAAAAAAAAAAATAATGATTTCGATCCTCACTGGGTGCTTCTTACTTTGTGATACGCTTCGCAAACCACTATAATGAGGAAAGAGAGCTTGGAAAATGTGATACTCATAGAGCAGAATGAACGGTAAGAGGGACAGACAAAAACAATGTATGACATAATTAGTGAGCTTGAATAAATGGATGGCGGAACAAAATTTAGGAGAAAAACGAAAAAAAAGACAAAATTTATTAACTACAAACGACACGAAAATTGTGGAGAGTCATGATCGCCTATGTCCTAAGATACATGCCACATAAATAAGATGTTCTGATTGTTTTACGAGCTTCCGTTTCCAGAAGTCTTTCTCCTTTCCAGCAAAAGTCTGTTATAAATCATGTAAAAAAAAAGAAAGAATTTGAAAGAATTCAGTATTATTCTGATGTGAGTGGGAAGAATGATTAACTAATCTTAAAGTTTTTATATATATATATATATATATATATATATATATATATATATATATATATATATATATATATATATATGTGTGTGTGTGTGTGCGCTAATATATATAGAAAAATAGGACAGAACACGCTAGGTGAATAATCCGAAGTTCTTTAGTAATTTAAAAAAAAAAACTGTGCTCAACACAAAAGTAGAGCCTAAATTATAATTATTTTTTTAAAAATATGATTCCTTCGCTACATAAGAGTTCTCATGCTTTACAAACAAGGGCGAGGTTTAAATAGAGCTTAATGCTTTAATTTAATTTAATTTTAATCATTATATTGAAGATTTTGGCTCTTGTTTTTGAAACAGGAGAACTCTTATGTAGCGAGGGAATCATATTTTTTAAAAAATAATTATAATTCTATATACAGGGCGTCCATAGAGTTCATGTGAACTTTAAAAAAATTATAACTTTATTTGTATTTGCGATAGAAATAATCTGTAAAAAATGTTATAAAGTTCAATGTACCTAGTACAGCTAAAATAACTAATGTGATTTCAGGCATTACTGTAAATCAGTTCGCGAATGTTTTCCGTGAACTGCAAAATCGTATTGCCCTTTGTATTGCGAATGATGGAGTACATGTGGAAACTTAAATAAAATTTCAATAAAACCTTAAAAAATATAGATTTACTTCTTTCTAATCTTTTTAACAAATGATTTTTATCGCAAATAGAAATAAAATTATATTTTTTAAAGCGCACATGAACTTTACGGACACCCTATATATATATATATATATATACTCAGAAAATAAAGAGAAAAAATCATTGAATAGATGCAAATGTTTCTGAGGTGACTTGCTGAACCCACCAAAGACAGCAGATAATCACATTGTGTTCTCTCAAGTACGTACCGTGTGCAGCTGCTATAATCAAACCCAATTCTCATTACAGGATTTCATCAAGGGACCCTAACATCATCAACGTTTTAATTACAATCGAACGCAATTGAACTCAGGCGACTCTGATCAATCCCTTTGGGCCCATGAAGGCACCAGTCATGATATAAATTAGCGTCATCATTTTCAGGATAAAGCAGTAACGTATGGAGTCAATGGAAGAGAGAGGTGAAAGAAAAGGTTAAGGAATTGTTCCTGATGACAGTGATAATTAACACGTTTTATTGCTTTCTTGGCTATTTGCATCCTTATATAATGACACCTATTTTTATCAGTTGCCAATAGACATTGCTATATAAGTGTACATACGATTTATAATTGATATATACAATTAAATCTGTTAATATATTCAGAGCCACATTTGATATTTGCATCCTTAAATAACGGCATTTATTTCTTTGTTAGCTATTATTAGAAATTGCTGTCTACTTATGACTGACTTGATAAATAAAATGAAATTGACACGAACTGGTAGTCTAGTGGTTGTCGGAGCAGAAACAGTTACCAGCCAGCCAAATTCAAGACCCGGACAAGTCTATTGCGTTCGCTCCATTTTGAAAATCAAGAATCCATTTCCTCTCCAACCATCTTTGGGCTGAATATCAGAATAGAATGGGTACCGTAGCCTTGAGAGGCTTGCGGACATATCACGCTGTAACAGAGGTTCTCACCTTCTCTGCCATATATATATATATATATATATGATTACTTAAATTCATCGAGTCTAGAAGGAAACACAACAGAAAGCACTGGACGGCCGTTTCGTCCTATATAGACTCATCAGGGGCACATACTTTCGGCCTTGTGCCACATCAAACCTACGCTTAGAAAATCAATATATAGACTCATCAGCAGTGCGCATCCACTACACGGAATTGAACACGGATCGTTACCTTACGACGCAGGCGTCATACCAACATGTATCAATGGGCTTCGCTGACAATGAAGTAAAGAATTTACAAATTCCGTGGTGTAACGATCCGGTTTCAATTCTCGGTAGGAGATGCGCACTTCTGATGAGTACCAACTTTTCGAAGTTATTATTATTTTTTTAACTTCTAATTCAAAACGAACTCAGTCTATACCGGGGTGGAATAAGAATGACGAATTTTTTGTCGGTTGAAATAAGACTATTCCATATATGAAGTAATTTTGGATTTTATATATATATATATATATATATATATATATATATATATATATATATATATATATATATATGGCGGGCGGGTGGTCGGGGAAAAATAAGATATAGAATCCCGAAAAAGTTTTTAAGAAATTTGACAAATGGAAAACGTTTTATTGAAACTAGATTTGATTACGCGTTTCGTCTTTCTAGGATCCATCAGACCAAAAAGCGAAAGTAAGCAATGTGTGTGCGCATGCACGCGTGAGTGTGTGTGTGTTTGTGTGTATTTATGTGTATGCTTAAAGAAATTAAAGAAAAAAATATTTTAAAAAGTGACTGACTATTTTCTTCTTTAATCACGAGAAAGGCAAGCTTATTTAAGCATATATACACATACACACATTTCTTTCTTTCGTTTTTGGATCTGATGAAGCCTGGAATGGCGAACAGCATAATCAAATCTAGTTTCAATGAAACGTTTTTTTTTTGTCTTTAAATAGATATACATATACATATATATATATATATATATATATATATATATATATATATATATATATATATATATATATATATATTTATATATATGATTACAGCAGGATCACGTCGAAACACATATTCTCGTGTGATCACTAAACTTACCACTTCCGCTGCTAACTACGGAGATGTTCGTTTTTCTTATCTTGCTCCAGCTGGCTAAGTACGGAAACCTACGTTTTTTTGCATACCACTGAGTGTCCCGTTGCGCCATCTATCGTCAAATCACAAAGGACAATGCTTCAAAAGATATCATGTGTATACCCATTACTGGTCTGGTAAGTCATTCTCAGGTATATCCATGAAAATGGAATGCTGTAAAACACACTGGTGCCAGTTTTCTGTGTAATAAAATATGTAGGTTTAAATTTGGCATTTTCTTTAAAAATGGCTGGCCGGATGGGGGCAGCATTGGGCAAATGAGTAGCAGTGAAAGTGTTAAGGAATGTTGAGCCTGATCAGTACCTGGATGGGTGACCCTTTGGTAATATCAGGTGCTGTAAGCTTGGATGTGCGGGTGGTTTAATGGATAACGGCTTGGAATTGGAAAGCGGAAAGCCGATTGCCTATCCCCGTTGTGTTCGTTATAATCTCGTTTTGTGCAAATACTCTTGGGAAAATCATGAATCCTTCTCTTTTCCAACTAGCTATGGGTTAATTAGTAAGACTTGCATCAGTGAATCATTAATATCTGCAGCTCGTTCTTATGCCCTAAACAATTTATGAGTTTAATTAGCCTGAAAAGCTTAATAAGCCGTCGAAAAGCGCAAAAAAATCATTCTATCACGCAATCAATCTATCTAGCCTTGGCTGGCATACAGTTTAGGTGAAGAAATAGAGCTCAAAAACATGACGAAGACCACGGGAAACCATTCTACCATCTTTTCACCAAGAAATCATGGTCATAAAGACAAGGAATATGAAGGGAGCCATGATCACCTACCTTTTAAATGGTATTCACAAAAGTTTAAATTTATTGTTCTATGATGGTTGCCAATTCGTTAGCTCACAACAAAAAGCGAAATACTATATACACACACGTTTAGGCGCTAGACGAATGTCCATGTTTGAACGATTATGCTTATACTCCTTGAGATGTTGAAACGTATTCTCTGTTGTGTAATTTGTTAAAAAAAAATCCCCGGAATTTGAGAAGTTCAAAGTAGCGAGAAGTATTTGAAAGAAAGAAAAAGTAATTGCTTTTTATTCGCGGCTTATTAGGATCGCAAGTAGTCTTAATTGCCGATCTCCAAGAAGTCGACCAAGCTTCCAGATCGTTCATCCTCTAAGTAAATAAACGCAATTAATCAATGTTAAATCCACATTTAAAATTATTTATTGGCTTGGATTTTCAAATAAACAAAACAAACACTCCTATTCCTATTCTCCGTGATAATTAACACAGCTTTACTCTGTTAATAGAACGCGACGCAAAAAAAAGTAGCAGGTAATCTCAAATTTGAAAAAAATCATACTAACATTATTTTTTCTGAGAAAGCTCTATTTGCTTTTTATGTTTGCGGCATCGTTAATCTTGTGATTTGGTGCCAATTTGGAGATAACAAAATCAAGCCAGAATGTAAATTTAAATAACATCAAAAACCAAAGTCACATTGGAATAACAAATTACACATTCCAAAAACTAAACAGGTTATTAAAAACAGGAATATTTCATTAGAAACAAGGAAAACAGTGATATTTAATATTCGTCTTTCTGTACAGCAGTTATTGCTGGACAATCTCCTCAAAGATTAAGAAGAGACTTCAAGCAACAGAACCGTTCTTCTACAGAAAGATGCTGCGAAGATTTTTGGTGAAACAAGTTAAAAAAAGTGCTAAAGAAATATGAACAAAAAGGATACTTGCACTAAGTAAGAGTTGAATTTTCTGGTGCACATAATGAAGAAAGTGGGCTTGGAGAATTTGATATACACAGGACGTGTTATAGGCAAGAAGGAGAGAGGAAAACAGTAAGATACTTAACGAATTTGTCAAAACGGATGACAGATCAGACTGAGAAAAAATGATGAAAGACAAACTTTACTAAGAGCTACAAAGGACAGGAAGTTGGGGAGAACTATGATCGGCCAGATTTTGAAGGAATAAATCATATAAAAGATGAAGAATCTGATCCATTTTTAAGTGATAATCTATTGTTTTTGTTCACCATATTTTTAGTAAAAAAATCATCCCTACAAATAATAATAATTATGTTTACGCAGAGATAGGGTTCCGTTTTATAAGGGGTAATAATAATAATAATAATAATAATAATAATAATAATAATAATATAGCATGAAGTTGCACGGTATTGACACCCACTGAATATAAAACTGCACGACAGAGTGGGACAATATCTGCACTGGTAAATATGCAACTTCTCGGGAAAGGAAACTGAAAGAAATTGGTATGAACACCACCCAGACCCAGTTACGGAGATAGGACCAATAACAATTCTATGGGACTTTACAATACACACAGAATGAACAATCAAAGCTAACTGCCCGGATATCGTGATTAGAGAATGCAAAGACAAATAGTGCCTCCTTACTGACATGGCAGTCCCTGCACACTGCAATTTATCTTTGAAGATCTTAAGAAAAACTATCAAATTGCAAGAACCTTGAAATAGAAATCTTACAAACGTGGCACATGAGGACATTAACAATTCCAGTTGTAGTTGGAGCCCTCAAATTGAATGGAAAAGATTTCAATAGCTTCATTGAAGGGACTCCTGTAGTCCATGTCTGAAAGAAATACCAAATATTGTTCTCACAAGTAGAGCTCACATCTTACATCTGTCTATGTAAAATATGTGATTTTTTTTCAAAACTGCTCAGTGAAAAATGTCATGATGAAATTTCTGACCTTAGGTCTCTGAGAGGGACCCGAAAAAATGAGTATAGATCAGAAACGAAAGGAAATATAATAATAATAATAATAATAATAATAATAATAATAATAATAATTTTTCATTGAAAAATACATCCTTATAATCGGAAACAAATCGTTCTTTTAGAACATAAAAAATCTCTTGGGACCCGAAACCTTACTTAAAATCAAAATACTTCAAAGTACAACATAAATAAGCATATTCTTTCTTCAGTATTTCAAAACAGAAATTTAGTCGAACGCGTTGCCATATTTTTTCTGGTGCTTAAACAATGAAATAGACTCACAGATGCTTTGGGAAGCACATGTATATCGTATGGCAATAAATGTTTTAAACTGATTAACAAGAAAGTCTTTCAAACTCAACGTATCGGTGTTAATTATTGAAAGAACGAATTAAGACAAGAACGAGAAAAAAATGAAAGATAAGGGTTTCTGTAATATTATTATTTGTTTTCTTTCTCTTGACAACCAGTTTTCGTCCTTTTTTTAAAATAATGATCTTGTAATTCTTTCATTCTTTCACTTTATTGCTTTTCAATTTCTTTCTTTTTTTCGTTCCTTTAAATCCACATTGATTTTTGAATAGTTTTTTTTTTATTTTATAATTTTACTTTAATTTCGTTTTCCTCTTTCCTTTCAGGTTTCGTTATTTGTATATTTACAAACACAACATTAGCAGTGTTACTTGTCTTCTTTCGCTTCTGTGCCATATAGCAAATATTAATGCATAATAGCGCCAGTTTCATTCGGAAATATATACACATCACTTTTATTTATTTATTTGTTTTAAAAGCCGTTTCATTCCTGTCGTAGGGGATCGTGGTTCGCTAAAGATACATTATCCGATAGTTGACATAAGTCATTGGAGATGTTTCCCGTTAACTTCTCTACGCTTTTGAATTCAGAGTTCTTCTCGTGTTAGTCTGGTTCCAATCTAAGTAAAGGGTGATTTCATGTTGTCATCTCTGCGTTCTTGAGTTCAGAATTTCCCTCTCTTCAACTGGGTGCAATCCAAATATAGGATCAACGTTTGTTGTCATCTCTACGGTTTTGAATACAGCGATTCCCTTCTTTTAGAATCGTTGCAAGGCTAGAATTCAAAGTCTACCCTGTTATTTAACCCAAACCTAGGAGTAAATTTGACGAATTCATGCTATTTCTAATGTCATTTCCTTGAAGGGAAATGCACCATATAATCGGTCGAAATATAAACTCAGTGTGCGGATTAAATTTTCCATGCCGATAACTGTTACCTTAACTGCACATACTTTTTCGGATAGTATCAAGATTAAATTTAATATTTCTTTTACAGTCCTAACACCAGGCAGACATCAATAGTAACTTTGATGACTTCATTTGAAGTCTAACCTATGCAGAACGTAAAAGCCTAAAATTTATGCGAGAATCAAGTTAGACAATCTTTTTCAAGTTGCATGTGAATCGATAATTGGTTTTGCCGCAGACGTGAAAATATCAAATATATTAAAATATATTAGGCTGTCACTAAATCACACGAAGGTTATTGATTATTGGTTATATTGATTATCAATGTTTTGACTATGACGTAATTCTTAAATCACTTATGTTTTCAGTTTTACGCAATGTTTTTTTTTTCTTTTATTAAACGGATTTTACTTTTCTGTCAGCTTGAGAAAATTAACCGTTTCAGACCTGTGTTCCTGAACAATTTTAACTCTTCAGCCTGAGCTCCTGAGTCAAAATTCGCAAATAATTGGTATGTATTGTTTCACGGTAGATATAAAAATTATTACATGCGTTTACCCACCGTTAAACCGGTGCTGGGCATTAAGCCATTTTTCTATAGCACTATTCCTGAACAATTTTAATGCTTCTGTCTGAGCTCCTGACTCAAAATTCGCAAATAATTGGTATGTAATTTTTAACGGTAAGATATAAAAATAAGACAATGAATAGTAAAACATGACGCAAATGTTTACCCACCGTTCAACCGGTGGCTGGGCATTAAGTAATTTTCACTACCACTGTTAAACCGGTGGCTAGGCATTAAGTAATTTTCTCTACCACTGTTGAACCGGTGGCTGGGCATTAAGTAATTTTCTCTACCACTGTTGAACCGGTGGCTGGGCATTAAGTAATTTTCACTACCACTGTTAAACCGGTGGCTTGGCATTAAGTAATTTTCTCTACCACTGTTGAACCGGTGGCTGGGCATTAAGTAATTTTCTCTACCACTGTTAAACCGGTAACTGGGCATTAAGTAATTTTCTCTACCACTGTTAAACCGGTGGTTGGGCATTAAGTAATTTTCTCTACCACTGTTAAACCGGTGGCTGGGTATTACTTCATTATTCTCTACCACTGGTAAAGCGGCGGTCAAGGCTCAAAGGTTAAATACGCAGTCTATATTCGCATACCAATATCAGTGTAATGATTTAATCTATTTGGAAGCACCATTATTAAGTTCCTGCATTAAACCAAAATTAGCACAACAGGCAGTAGTAATAATGTTTTCTTGCATAAAAGTAATGAAATAAAGTAATTCCGGAGATCACCAGGCATTTAAACGTCGTGGGTATGACGATAAACTACATTCGCGTCCTTGGTAAGATGATATACTACATCCGCCTCCTGGGTAAGACGATAAACTACATCCGCGTCCTGGGTATGACGATAAACTACATTCGCGTCCTTGGTAAGATGATATACTACATCCGCCTCCTGGGTAAGACGATAAACTACATCCGCGTCCTGGGTATGACGGTAAACTACATCCGCGTCCTTGGTAAGATGATATACTACATCCGCCTCCTGGGTAAGACGATAAACTACATCCGCGTCCTGGATATGACGATAAACTACATCCGCATCCTGGGTAAGACGATAAACTACATCCGACAGCATAGCCTCCGATCATGACCTCTTAATTGCTGGTGTTCCCAGGTCCAAACTGACCCAGGGTGGTAGCACCTGTTAGGGGGTCCCAGTTATGGGTAAATAGTTACTCCCCAAACAAGGGTCAAGACGTTTCAAAATAGGTTTTAGTACCTGTAATACATTTTTGTAAAAGAATTATTACCGGCAATAAATTGTTGAAGTAAAAATTATTACCAGCAATTTTTTTTTGAAAAAAAAATCATTACGAAAAATAGATTTTGAAAAAACATTACCGGTAATAAAAATCTTCGAGGCATTAAATTCCTCATTGAGGTTGATATGCCGTAAAACAAATCAAATCGAATTAAAAAAAAAATCAAACCAAATCTGGTACTCAAAGTGGACGATTTTTTTCCAAACAAAGGGAATATTTGTAAACATCTGAAAATTGGTTCAACAATTAGCAAATGATATGCATGCTCATTTTATTTTTTGTGCCATATAGTAAATATTATTGCAGATTGTAATTAGTATATTTAGCCACCCCCACGAGGGTTGCATGTGGCACCAAGGCCGAGTTTAACGTGGGTTTTCTGAGGCCGTAGGCTTGGCCAAAAATATTCCCTTTCGAACCCGTATGAACGGGTTCAGGGTCAATCTACCTCCCCGAACGAGACTCTGCCCTTCGGCGGAGCCTCGTCCAAAGGCAGAGAGTTCGACTGTATAACCGAAAAAGATTTCGGCTAGACAGTCGTCCAAAAAAATAAGTCATAAAAGATTTCGTCTAGACAGAATGTAGTTAGTATATATATCTACACCCCACAGGGGTTGCATGTGGCACAAGACCGGTTTAACGTGGGTTCTCCGAGCCCGTAGGCTTGGCTAAAAAACCCGTATAAACGGATTCAGGGGCAGAGTACTCGCCCGGGTTACTCTCTGCCCGAAGGCAGATATTTCGACTGTCTAGCCGGAAAAGATTTCAGCTCGACAGTCGTTCAAAAAAAAAAAAAAAGAAGTAAAAGGTTTCAGCTAGACAAAATGTAGTTCGTCAATTCATCTTAAATGCGTGTCTTTTACATGTGATTATATCTCCCCAAAGATTCATTGTATAAGAATTGCCATGGCTACTAGGAATTTTTTCCCAGTTATCTTCTTTCAGACTATTTATTTCAGACTTTTATTGTCTTAGTCTGGTTCCATTCCAAATAAAGTTTGATATCCTGTTGCCATCTCTACAGTCTTGAATTCAGTATTTTCTTTATCTTTGGTTGCAATCCAAATATAGGGTAAGTTCCTGTTGCCTTCACAAGGTTTCAACAATGTCCATAATTAAACGCTTCATGCCCATTGTTCAGCTCGTTGAATACATGCTTTTTAAAAAAAAAAAATACCAGATGAACATTATATTGACTTTATTTTATCGCGTCCTGGGCAAGACGATAAACTACATCCGTCAGCAAGGCCTCTGTTCAGGAGTTTTTGATGAGCGTGGAACCACCTCTTAATTTCTGGTGTTCCCAGGTCTACCCTGACTCGCGGTGGTATCACTTATTAGGCTCCCAGCTATGGTCAAATATTTAACACCCAAACTGGGGTAAAACAATATGAAAGTGTAAAAATAGGTTTTAATATCAGAAATACTTTGTAAAAAAATATTACCAGCAATAAATGTTTGGAGAAAAAATATTACCAGTAAAAAGAAAAAAAAATTACCGGCAATACGTTTTGGAAAAAAAAAATATTATCAGCTATACATTAAAAAAATATATACCAAAAATAGATTTTAGAAAGAAAAAAAATATTACCAACAATACATTTTAAAAAAAAAATATTACCAACACTAAAAATGTTGGCATTAAATAACCCATTGAGTTTGATATGCCATAAAACAAAATAAACCAAACCAATCTAAACCAAAGAATACATACTCTATTCATATGAATCAATCCTAAAAATGTTGTCGGCATTAAATAACCCATTGAGGTTGATATGCTGTAAAACAAAACAAACCAAATAAATCAAAACTTTATTTTATCGATAATATAAAAGTAAGAAAAAAAATTACAATATGTGCTTACATATCGTGACAAAATACAATTTATATCAGAGCAATGTATACAGAATTTTGTCAAATATTTCAGCCATGTTTGAACACTAAAATATCAATCAATAAGTAGATATACATTGTTTAATCCAAAGCCATAATTATAGCGCATCCAGTGTGGATCTGAGTCAATAATCAAGGTTCACTTTTTATGTGCTCGTCCTGGGTATGACGATAACCTACTGATCGAGAGATTGGAGTTTTTAAGGAGCGTAGAACAATTACTTAATTGCTGTTGTTCCTAGATTCCCTTCACCCGGGCTGGTAGCCCCTGTTAGAGTCTCAGCTATGGGCAAATAGTGAACCTCAAAACAAAAATCAACAGTATATTTTTATAGTAAAATGAGAATATATTATTATAGAAATAAGACAATCACTGCCACATTAAAACATATAAAAAATACATTTTGTAGTAAAATTACCAACAATAAATTATATGATCTACAAAATATACATAAAAAAACTAACCTTACCTGAAAGCATAAAATTATGTACAAAATAACTGTACATTATTCGGACTATTGTCCTCATCTTTGTCGCCATATTTATCACAACGTTTCGGCCGTTGTAGGCTCCGACCTTTTTCAGGCGGTTGGAATGTCGAACTGGGGTAGACTGTTCTAGTTTCACTATGTTTCTGCTATGTTTGATGGATGTCAGCTATCAGTTATCTCCTGCTAATTTTCCCTCTGAAAGTTCTCTACTGCCTTAACCGCGTATTGAACTCACACTCTTTGGCACTTGTCACTGGATCGAACCAACGCCTTCATCCACTGTGCCATGTGGATGCCTTGAGGACATCTGGGTATGGATTTCTGGGTATTATAATCCTAATGTCTTTAGCAACCATTTTTACCAGTGCTCATATTGCAATTTTGCTGTTGTAGTTAGTATATTTAACTACCTCCTCCTCCACAATGGTTGCATGTGGCACAAGGCCGGTTTAACGTGGGTTCTCCGAGCCCGTAAGCTCAGCCAAAAATATTCGCTTTCGAACCCGTATAAACTGTTCAGGGGCAGACTACCTCTACGCCAAAATATATATAGATATCGTCATTAAATAACCCATAGAGATTGATATGCCGCTAAACAATAATCAGCCAGCAATATCACATCAACACGTAAGGGATCATGGCTCTCCACAACATCCTCTCTCTCTCTTATTGTGCTGTGCAACATTTTATTCTACTATCCCTCTTTGTTTTGTCCTGCCCTCCAATCAAGCAATCACTTTTATTATCTTACTTGAAATTTCACCCTACATCCTGTGCCTTCACTGAGAGAGTTCAATTTTAAAATCACGCTTTCCTCATAATGCGTGCCAGAATTATTAACATTCTCATAAAGCTTATAATTATTTTTAAGTATAAAACGAGTCCTTTGCAAAATCAGTCTATATAATTTTTCTATCTTACGTATTTATAAGTCTATCATTCTAAGAAAGGTCTACCATACTGCGACTATTGCTGCCACATATGGTTTGGTGTGCCTGCTATATCTTTAGAGATTATAAATAAAATTCAAAGTAGAATCTGCAATGTTATTGGTCTTGACCTGGTATCTCGACTGCAGTCATTTTCCCACCACCGTCATGTAGCTTCTTTGTACATTTATTATTAAATATTTTCATAGTAATTGTTCTGATAAATTTCGTTCTATAGTACCTAGGTTTTACGAATTAAGCGCACAGATTTAAGCGCAATAAGGTCTTGTACTTCTCGTTTCCGGAACTCTCTTTTGTCTTTTCGCTTCCCACTCAAATTTGATCTCCAAAAATTAAAAAGCAACGTCAATCGTTGTCAACTGTTTTCTTAATTCTTTTTTGTTATTGTTCTCACTTTTTAATAATGTTTTTCTTTTACTTATTCTTACAAACTCAATAACCCCTTGTGCGTTAGTGACTTTATCGCCATGTTTGGAGTGAAAAGCTTTTAAAAAATATCTTCAGTGATAATGTATTAATTCCGTATTTAATAGCAATGTCGTTCTCACTGTGAGTCTGCATGCAATGCTATTAACAACTGAAGTCACCGAGAACATTATAACTTAGTGTGTATGCGTGTCAGAGTTCAAGGTCAATCTGTGCCAAGCGTTTTTATTCTTCATACTTTACCTCCGTTACCATAGAAACCGTCTCGATATTTTTTTCATTAAACCTCGTATGATTGGCGTAATACGATGTCTATCAAGAACCTTTCAGATGTTGAACATGTGCCACATAAACCTTAGTTGAATAAATATCGGTAAATCGTTTTTTTTCTTTATTTGTTGGCACTAACTTCACAAGAATTGAAAGAATTTTATTTAGCAGAAAACCATACATTATTGTAGTTTTCTGGTTATGAAAAATACCAGTAATAATAAATACATAACTAGCGTTTCTGTTTCGTTCGTTTATACAGTAAATGAAGTGACATCTTGTTTACAAAATGGCTGCAAATGACAGCAAATTTGTAAATGGCGGCTAGCGGCAAATTGTCCTGCGGACATTATGTATTCATTATCCTTAATCGGAAATTGCGAAAAATATTTTTTTTTTAATTAAGGCAGGCGGGTTATTGTGAAGAAAAGATGAAATCAAGAAACGGGGGAGGGAAAGCGAAAAGGACATGAAATCTGTATTTTGATTATAAGCATTAAAATTATAATGCTTTCATTATGTTTTTCTATGATGACTTTATTTTAATTGTTTTCTTTTCTATTTACCTTGTATTCTTGTGTATAAGTCGATGTTCTAAATTGAATATTTAAAAAAAATCTCACTAAACATTATAATAGGCGTAATAGTTTCGTGAGAAGCAAATGTTTGGTAAATGCTTAAACCATATCTTCAAATATGTACAATTATAAATAAATATTGCTTTAAAATGGGATTCTATTCTGTTTTGACTGTAGACTTGAACGGATATATAGAACACTGTTTACATAACCTATAATGACACCTAATCATAGGGGAAGTTATCACCTTCTTACATGTGCTGTGTGCATTCAGGAAGTTGGCGTTTACGGCTCACCACAGGTTCCTGTGCGTTGTAGCTCTTAATAAATTTCGTCTTTTAGGTATATCTTCTAAAACCCTGCCTGACATTCATGTACTCAAATTCTATATGTCAATTATGCGTTGTTTCTCTCTTCTCCTCTTGCCTTCAATCTTCACTTTGTGTATCAAATTTTTGAAGCCTTCCATCCTCATTATATGTCAGGAGATTTCAACTTTCTATTTTGATGTCATGTATACGCTTCTTTATGTTTCCATTCGTACTAAAACTCCGTTGTTCTCACATGTTCGGCCCATGGTATTCTCAGCATCCTTCTGTAGAACCAAATCTATGTAGCTTCAAAACTCTTCTCTGAGAAAACTGTCCATCATTTGCTGACATATAGGAGTCAGATATTACGTAAGATTTCAGTACCCTTTTCTTTGTCTCTAACGAAACGTTCTTGTTACTTAATAATTTGATCAGCTTTTAAAAATCCTGAATGCACTTTCCAACTTCAGTCCTCCAATTGTCGCCCTCTGTTATAGAATATAATCACTAATGATTGATCAAGCCAAGTTTTAAGCTCTACATCGTTGTTGAATGAATCACCCCTAGGATAACAGTCCGAATAATGTAAACAATGCAAGTAATCATAATACCTCAACTCAGAGATCCAATCACTTGAAGAAGGCCAGAGCGTACAAGAGCCGAAACGTTATGAATATGACAATGAAGATGTGGATAACAGTTCGAATAATGTAAATAATGCAAGTTACCATAATACCTCATCTCAGAGATATAGACAGATTATCGAATATATTTGTCGATAAATAAACAATGTAAAAAAATATTGTTTTTGTTATATTCTTTTTATCTTGATGCAATTTTTTCAAAGTTTTAGAAAGGAGGAAAATTTTTAAGATATCTTTTTTTCTCTCTCCATCTCTTTCCCCACATCTCTCTCCCTCAACATCTTTTTCCTTTTTTTTTTTCTTAATGTTACTTCATTGACCACATAGATTTCAAAATGTTGCAATGTCAGTTCCTCATGATAACAAGTGAATGTACAGCTTACCTTAAGTCCAAGCATCGACCCGGTGGGGGATCAACGGCCAATCCACCGCCCTCACCAAATAGTGGGCTTTCTATAAAAATTAAGAACAACAGGAGAAAGAATGGTGGCGAAAACAATTCCAAGTTCAGAAATTTTATCAAGCAAGAATAGTCGGCCACGAAATCATGAGAATACTGACGAGACACTTTTGCATCGAGCCAAAGACATTCAATTTTCCCCTTTTTCTGACTTTTCTTTCGAAACGGGACCATTAGATAGGTTAGAATGATTAGGACAAAATGTGTGAAATTTCAGTCACTATGTCAAGCTACAGACATATTGATCAATATTCTTAAACACACACACTCACAAAATAACGCAGCAAAACACAGACAGACACACACACACAAGCACAAACATATGATTAAATAAGGAATAAATAGAAAAAGCTTCAAAATTTTACATAATACGCTATTTATTTAAATTCATTTTAACTTTTTAAGAACAGGGCACCGTAGAGTTGTTTCGATTTTGTGTATTCTATGATGTTTATTTTCATAGAACCTGCACTTTCTCTTGTGTATGTATAAAGGTTTTAATTCTTGTGGGTGTTCTAAGTTTAGTTCTTGGTGCTTGTGTGTGTGTGCGTGTGTAACTGAAGAAGCTAAATAAATAGCTAAGCACATCAAATGTGTAAAGTTTTTTTTTTACTTTTTCTATATTTAACCATATTGTAAAAATTGTCAGAATATAAACGTTCTAACCACTCATATATATATATATATATATATATATATATATATATATATATATATATATATATAATACCACAAAAAAGCACACAACATGCACACATAATGGTCAAATACAGTGATCAAACCACGCACATGCGGGTATCTGTGGAGCACGAATATATATATATATATATATATATATATATATATATATATATATATATATATATATATATATATATATTGACAAAAACATGGAATTATTCACGGGAACGCACACAAACGCTTCACAAATTAGTTTGTATGTGTGTATATATGTACGCATATATGTGTGTATGTATGTGTGTATGCTGATTCCATGCAACTTGGCAAGTATGTGTATGTACGTATGTGTGCATGTATGTGTGTTCGTGTATGTACTGATTCCTTGTAATGGGACGTTGTTTGGATTTGTGTGTGTATATATGTATAAATGTTTTTACTAATTCCTCGTAGTAAAACAGTGTGTAAGTATGGTGAGGAAATATACACATATATATAAGCATGCTGACAAAAACACACGAAAATGGAAATAGATCTAAGAATTACAAGGCGTCATTAAAAGATAAGAATGCCAATAACTACTTCACCATTTCTAGAACAAATCTTAATTGTTTTATAATCTTTCCCGCAGAACTTTTCACTGCCAGTTCAAGAAAGACATTTGGGTCACCAACACACAAAAAAAGAGAACGTGTCATATAGAAAATATTTAACAACGAAAAACATTAAGAAAAAAATTGTTTGTAATAATATGTGGAAATATCCACACTTTGCCTGATGACGGTCGCGAGACCGGAAACCCGTGTAACAAAAGTATGGAAAATAAACCATATCTAAAAAAAAATCCACATTACAACCCAAAAAGTTTGGGGTTTCACTCTTCTTTTTAATATACACATTTTCTCTCGTTGGAGCTACTATAACCTCTTCCTATATATATATATATATATATATATATATATATATATATATATATATATATATATATATGTAAGCAAATGTAAATGGATATAGATCCGACAGAATGAAGAAAAATTTGGAAAAAAACAAACAAAAATCCTTAAATGCAATTATGTTGTTTAAAATGAATGAAATGTCGACGTCTGATCCTAATAGAATTCTTTTCATTTTCTTTTTCATTCAAAATAATCAAAAAAATTTTAGGAATACGTTTTGAAAGCGTGGCACATGTGACGACAACGTGACCATGCTAAACGGAAAGCTTATCATTTTAAAAATTTTCAGTTATCTGTTTTGGATAAGACTTGTTGTTTATGTACATCGTCTTTGTTAAATTGAACTGAATTGTATTTTAATGAATATTGTCTTGAAAAAGGTTTATTAAACCGAAACGTCAGACGTCGACATTTCATTCATTTTAAACAACATAATTGCATTTAAGGAATTTTGTTTGTTTTTTCCAAATTTTTTCTTCATATATATATATATATATATATATATATATATATATATACATACTTTTTTGTGTATGTATTTCTATCTATCTATCTATCTATCTATATATATATATATATATATATATATATATATATATATAGATATATATATAGATACATAGATGAATATAGATAGCCCGAAATTGCGCTCAAGCATGAAAGAGACTGTCGCCACGTTGAACTCAGTGTTCAATTATATATATATATATATATATATATATATATATATATATATATATATATATATATATATATATATATGTTGGGGGTCTGGTAGGTTAAGGAAAAATAAAAGACGTTTCAATTATATCAATCTTTATTGCCGTTAGAGAAGTTTATATAGGGAGGAAAATATAAAGAAGATTTATATATATATATATATATATATATATATATATATATATATATATATATATATATATATTCATTCGTTATCTATAATCCAAATCTTCAGTCTTAACTTCTTACTACCAGTTTTCGTTGATATCACATAAAACATTCACGATTTGTAAAATTCATTCATCAGCAGTAAAATGTTTACATTGAGTGCCTCTCATACATTTTCCTGGGTGATTTTGCATAAAAATATGAACATAAATGGATATAGAACAATCTATGATAGATATCAAATGAACTGATATATATATATATATATATATATATATATATATATATATATATATATATATTTCATTTTTTCATGAAAATATATATATATATATATATATATATATATATATATATACGAAAATGATATAGATAAAATATAGATATATTAATGAGGTCTCGTCGTGTGAACAAAGATGCGAAACGAAAGAGGTGCTATATGGAGACATTTTTTCTTTCTCACCTTTGTGAGAGTAACTGAGGCGAAAGAATTCTGTGTCTTAATTAGTCACATGTTGCTTTTGCTTTGTGACTTAATCTCTTTTTTTTTTTATTTTGCGCTTTCTTCACGGAATAACCTCCAAAAGAAATCATCATCAAAAAACGCAGAGGCGGCGGTGGGGTGGTATTTTGTAAAGCAAAATACCAACTTAATTGCCTTATTAAGCTTCAGAGAGGTGCTCGCTCTTCGCCCCGTTGCTGATTCGCCATAGAGTGAACGGGTCGACTAACAACCAAATCCACTGGAGAAATGATAATGAACTTAGAATAGCATTTTTGTCATTTCTTTCTATCTTCCCCGGACAGTGAAAATCGTTGATTTTTATTTTTACATATATATATATATATATATATTTTTTTTTTTTTTTTTTTTTTTTAGGACTGGTTTTTACGTAGTCCATCCGGAAATGACGTCATGACGTTACTTTTTATTTCCTGATGCTTCACAGTTCCTCGTTTTTTTGCACGTCATTCGATTTTGTTTCTCTATATTTCCTTTTTAATTGTCTCATTTTTGACGGTGTTTATTCTCCTCTAATTATTTACGTTCCATAATTTTCGTCTTCCCGCTTCTTTTTTCGTTCCCCCTTCCTTCATCTTATTCTTCTTATGCTTCACCCTTTCTTCTTCTTCTTCTTCTTCTTCTTCTTCTTCTTCTTCTTCTTCTTCTTCTTTCATTATTATTATTATATCTTCTTCTTCTTCTTCTTCTTTAATTCTTCTTCTTCATCATCTTAATGTTCTTACGCTTCTCCCTTTATTTCTTCTTCTTCTTCTTCTTCTTCTTCTTCTTCTTCTTCTTCTCATCCTATTTCGTATTATTACTATTCTTCCAAGTCTTTCTCTCCTTCTCTCCCTATTTTTTCTTCTTCTGCCGTCTTCCTCTCTTGCTTCTTACTCCATTTCTTCTTCATCTTCTTTTCTTCTTCTCATTCTATTCCTTCTTCTCCTTCTGCGTCTTCCTTTCCTACTTTTCACCCTACTTCTCCTTCTTCTACATTTTCCGTCACTTGCTTATCGCTCTATTTCTTCTTCTTTTTCTTCTTCTTCTTCTTGTAATTTTCTCTAACGAGGAAAAATTATTTTACAAAATATATTCGTTTACTTTTCGACATAATTTCCTTGTCAGTTCGATGCTTCTCTATTGATTATATTGATCCAACATTATGCAATGGCTGATGATAATTTCAGATGAAATTTCAGCTAATAACTATGTCAGGCTACGGACTTATTGATCAGTATTCTGAAACACACACTCACAAAATCAAACACGCCACACAGACAACCACAAACAAACACACATATGATTAAATAAGGAATAAGATGTTGCTATTATAGTTTTAACCTGTTCAAGTCTTTGTTAACCGTTATCTTTTCCACACATCCGCATAAATTGTGCTTCTTACTACGTAAACCTGTAACTCCAGTGGGCCCACCGGCCTTGTACCGGATGAACACCAATATAAAAAAATAAAGTAAAAATTATTCGATACTTTTACCAGTTTTTAATGTGAAAAAGGTTCGACGCACTCTTAGAAGAAAAAGCGTTATGCTTCAAGCGCAATACGATAATAATCTTTTGGTGCAAAGGTCAGGTGAATTTGGTGATTGGGGTAGGAAAGATCAAAGGAGTTGCAAAATGTTTCCCAGCCTTATTCTTATTGCATGCGTCTTTGCATTATCATGGAGAATTACAACTTTTTTTCCTATTCAATATGCTGTATGCTCTGCCGCTGCCCTACAAAGTTAAGGTGTGTGAGGGTACCTCCAAAATTATTCATAACCCCCATTTATAATTACTAGTTTGGATGATACATTAGTCATTACAATTATTTCTCTAAAATGTTAAGGGCTTATGAGTCAACTTTATATATATATATATATATATATATATATATATATATATATATATATATTAAAATAATATATTTAAATATTAAAAGTAAAAAAAATAGCAATTTTAAAATCTAAATTTAATCTCTATTAAGTTTAAAATTATAAAATTAATAGATATTAAATTTGGATTTTAAGATTAGTAATTGTTTACTTTTTATTTTAATATCAAATTTTATCATATAATTTAATACTTATTAGTTAGAATTAATTATCTTTTTAATATAATCCCAATTTTAAAGCTCTGAATAGCTATTATAACCTTACTTCCTTGTCAAGTTTTTTGAATTCTCCTATACTTGTGTTTTGATTGGTCATTCTAGCTTTTATAACAACGTTTTCCCCTTGCGAAGGATCGTTAATTAATTTGAAACTTTTTAAACCATTTATTTTACATTCAACATCATCATTTGATAAGACACAGGAGGTGTTGAAACAAAATTGGCTATTTTTGTAGTGATTTTATGATATATTTATGTTATAATTTTTAAATAAATAATTATATCTGCTCTACACTGTATTGAGCACTCTTTTAAGAATAGTAGTTGTTGGTTATTGAAATTTATTCCGTAATACACCAATCATATACTTATGTATATATATATATATATATATATATATATATATATATATAGTTTTTTTAGGTGTGCTATATTCATGGGATAAAGTGCTCAATATCAGAGATAGACCGTATGCAAATATAAATATAAAAGTGAACATTGAAGTCAACACTCAGTCAATCTGTCGCCTCTGAGTGTTGACTTCAATGTTCACTTTATATATATATATATATATATATATATATATATATATATATAGTTCAATTTATATGACATGAATCATTCATGCAAAATGTAGATTAGTAAAGTTAATGATATAAATGGCGAAAAACATCTCTAGTAAAAAGACGCACTCTCTGTAATTTTCAAAAAAAAATTCAACCTTAGCGTTGCGACTGCAGACTCCAAAATTTCTTATCCGTTAACAACACCACATTTCTAAAAAAACATATTTCCATTAACATTTAATCTTTCGTGTCGCTCTACTACCTGGATTTACTAAAAAAAACAAATTAATTTCCATGCCTGAGGATGGCTGTAAGTATAGCTGAAAGTACTAGCAAAATAAAAAAGACCTTATACAACAAGTTATTAAAAACAAGGATCAAAACATTCATCGAGAGGTTCGTGGGTTAATGTAACTTTATTCTATTTGTTTGCGAAGATGTTTTTCGCAATTTATATCAATAACTTTACTAATCTACTTTTTTGTATGAATGATTCGTGTAATATATATATATATATATATATATATATATATATATATATATATATATATATATGAGGAACCTGAAAAGTTATCGACCTAAACCACTTACTCAAGCTACACTTCTGTTGTTTGATCATTGATTGATGTTTAATGTTTGATTCTGATGTTTGTTCATTGATTAAAATACGAATATGATGAATAAGATATAGACCTTGCTAAAAAGCGTATTCTCTTACTTTGTAAGCGTCATCAACTCGGTTTTTTTCCATTTATTTGAATTCTTAAGCGTTCCTCGTTTCTTTTCATTTTTTTACTCAACCTAAAGAAGTGACCGAGCCTAGCAACAGCTAGTTGAAATATTTCCCTGAAATAAATCATTTGTTGGAACTACAAGTTTTTCATATCATTATGCAACTACCAACAGAGACAAACATCCTACCTTTGTTCATTGATGTTTGATACTGATGTTTGATCATTGATGCTTGATGTTTGATTCTAATGTTTGATCAATGATTATTGAATATTTAGTGGGTCCAGAACTTTTCAACGTCATTCTTAGTTCGTAGTTCTATATAACAAATTAGTATACATTTAACAATGACAAATTGTAACTATTGTATTTATGTGTATTAACATTTAAAATTTAAATATATAACTATTCACTTAACAATATTCATAGACACCTGTGTGAATATTGTCACGTATAGCTCAGCATGTTTCCTAGTAAATGTAGTTAACTTTTACGAAAGATACAAAAATTATACACATCTTTATAGATATTAACAAATTCCAACAACAACTTTGCATCTTCGAACGTGTTAGATTTTTTAAACGTAACATATCTACCTATCTATGTCTGTCTGTCTGTCTCTCTCTCTCTCTCTCTTTCTCTCTATATATATATATATATATATATATATATATATATATATATATATACAGTTAATAATCCGTTGGTATAATACAAGCGAGTTCTATTAACACAACATAAAATTTGAAAAATTAAATATTAGATGTTAAAACTGGCTCACAAGGCGCGCCTAGTGTTAATTTTCACTAAACAGAGCTAATTGTTTCGTACAATAGAAATTAAGATGCTATTAGATAATGACCATTTTCACCTGCGAATTTTAAAATATGTTAGCTCTATCTCTGATATTGAGCGCTTTCTAATAAGTAACGCGCATATATATAATTAATAATATATATATGACATATATATATATATATATATATATATATATATATATATTATATTTATATACACATTTTTCACATACATATATATATATACACACACACACACACAGATATATATATATATACACACGCACGAACCCACACAAACACACACACAACCCTATATATATATATATATATATATATATATATATATATATATATTATTTATTTAAAATATGATTCCAAATCGCTACATAAGAGGTCTCATGTTTCAAAACTAGAGCCGAAAAACTTCAATATAATCCTTTAAATTAAATTGACTTGAAAGTAAAATGGGCTATATATATATATATATATATATATATATATATATATATATATATATATATATATATATATATATATATATATATATATATATATATTTAATGCAATTTCAAATCACACTGCCCCATTGATTTCGCCGAGAAGGGTTACAGGCAAATAACAAAGCTTTCACTGTGTATTGCTTGCCAAATCTCATAATATTTCATCTCCTTTGTAAAAAGAACTCCAGAACTGCAGAGGCGAGAAAAGGAATGTAACCAATTTTGAAAAGTGGGTTAATATGGAGAAGTTACATGTTTCAAATATAATAATACATTCCCAAATGACGGAGCGTTTCAAATGAAGTGCAATGATGACAGTAAATCAAATGGTGACGCAGACAGAAGTAAAAATGTTGATTGAATATTCCCGAAAGTGATCAAAGAAATTGCGATCATATCTGAATTTTTCGTTCCGCTTAGATTATAAACAGCTACCCAGCATCCTTGCCCCTTCGACCAAATATCTTGGAAATTTTGAAACCTAAATGTATTCCCCAAATCCTGTCGTGTTATTGTTCCCTTCGAATCCTAATAATAATAATAAACTTTCACATAATAAAGATCTGAAATAGAAAATGCTAAAATGTGTCTTTTAAAAACAACAATTATTCCAGTAATAAAAGGATCACAAGGAACCTTGAAAAAGGAATACATACTGAATTATGGACATTTTCTAAGCTTGGCTAAGATCTAGGACAAGACCGAAAGTAGGGGGTCCCCAGTGAGAATCAAACTCACTACTCAGTCGAAATTGTTTTAGTAAAACAAGCTTGTTAACCATTACACCACGCCGACGGTTCCTTGTCTATCGAATTTTGTAAATTTATAAAAAATGTAATCCCTTTCTCATAGACATTGCTATCCCGCATTTAAAAGAATTTCAGTAAATAATTTTCCCTATTTTCAAAATATAAGAATCTGTAAATAAAATTTTAACGAAAGTGTCACCTTGCGTTCCTAAACAATTTTAACCCTTCTGCCTGAGTTGCTAAGTTAAAATTCGCAAATAATTGGTGTGTAATATTTCACGGTAGATATGAAAATAGTTACAAGTGTTTAATTAGCGTTCAACCGGTAGCTAGGCATTAAATCATTTTTCTCTACCACTGTTCAACCTGTGGTTGGACATTAAGTCATTTTTCTCTATCAGAGTAGCTCGTCAGAACAGTTGCTATGCAAATATTTGTAGAAAAGACAGAGGGAAGCCACATCACGTTTGTGAGAAAGTGACTGTAGTCGAGATGCTAGGTCAGGACCTATCACATTGCATATCCATCTTTGGATATTGTCGAGAAACCCGAGGTGAACAGTATTAAGTGCAAGGATGAATGGTAGATTAGTAGATTTGAAGGATGGACTCAAGCGAGGAAAACCTTCTGGCCCGAAACAGAGAACCAACTTTCCTTGCGGCAGATGAAGCTATAGATTCAATGTAGTTGTTCCACCTCAGATCAGTTGAAAGCGTCAGACGAAGCAGCAGCGAGACGCACTCGTGGAGTTGGGCATCAGGCATTCTGATAGCAGACAGAGAGGGTTCTCAATGGCGGGTAAATGAGAATAGTTTTGTCTTGAAGGCATTAATGCTTACAAGCTGTTTCCTGCCCTTTCAACCATAGATTGGAACATTTTTTCGAGACCAACATCCAGGTTAGTTTTGTCAGCAATGTCAAAAATGTCTGATGATCCGAATAACCTCCAAGAAAATTCGAAATAAATTTTTGTTTTTAAACCATGGGCGTAGTTGTTTCTTGTTACATAGTTCATATCTAGGGATATCTCTCCTTGTTTTTTTTTTTTTTGTTTATTTTTGTACTACAGAGTGACTGCTAGTATCGTTTCTAATGCGTCTAAGTTTGTACTTCACATCACAGAGATTGAACAAACAATTAGTATGCCACTAAATATACCAAAGAACGTACTATTTATCTTTAGTAGTGTCTTGTGGTAAAGCGTAATGAATACAATTAAATTTAATACATTAAATTAAGAATTTGGTTCGAAATTCTCAATCATTCTTGAAAAGTCTTAGACATCGAGAGAACAATCGAAATTATGTAGACCACTTCTTATTCCTTTGGCCTGCTGCCATATTACGATGAGCCATCGGTTTCCGTACGATCACCAAAGTTAAGCAAATTCGAGGTTTGACAGTAGCTAGGAGAATAACCCCTTGGGAATACCAGGTTCTGTAAGGTGGGATGTGCGGGTGATTAAATAAATAACGATTCGGAATTGGAAATCGGAGATCCGAGTTCAAATGAGGTTCGTTTACACTTCAAATATCTTTAGGAAAGGTATGAATCTGATCCCCCAGCTATGGGTTAAATAGTAGAAGTTGTGTCAATACATCATTATTATCTCCAAAATAATCTGGCAATTCAAAAATATTTTCTAGACTTAAGTAAGCCAGAAAAAGGTCGATAATTCGTAAAGAAATAGATCAATCAATCAAATCTTATTCTTCTTATTCTTCTTCTTTTTTCTTTTTTTTCTACCGTGTCACTTTAGTATTTGGTCGATCATGGCTCTCCGCAACTTCCTGTCCTTCCTAACTCTTAGTAAGTTTTGTGCTTTTGCTGTCTCTCCTAATCTCTGTTCTGCGAACCATTTACACAAACTCGTAACGTCGATTATTTGCTGTTTCATCTGTCACTCTTGACTTCAATATAGCCCTGTGAGTGTCAGACACTTCCAAACTACTTTCCTCCTCATGGGTCATAGAATTTTCTCTGTCAACTGTTTCTATATGAGAGGAAGAAAAAAGAAAGTAAATGTAAAAATCATTTATTTTATTTTTATTTCTTTATTTTTGTTTTATTTTATTTTTTTGAGACGAACACTTTGACTCTTTGTATCTGAATAGTGTTTTTTGCCAAAGTGGATGTATTGATTTTTGCTTGAAAAAATCATTTATAACTTTAAATGAGTCACATTTATATATATATATATATATATATATATATATATATATATATATATATATATATATATATATATATATATATGAAGTCAAAACACTTAGTGACGACAGGCTGTTTCATGCTAGACGTAATCGTCGTGGCCTGAGCATTACGTCTAGCATGAAACAGCCTGTCGCCTCAAAGTGTTGACTTCTATGTTCACTTTTATATTTACAGACGTTCTATCTCTGATATTGAGCACTTTATCCCATAAATATAGCACATCTTAAAACTATATTTCTTTATATATATATATATATATATATAAATATATATATATATATATATATATATATATATATATATATATATATACGTCTCATTAAATAATATAGACAAGTGTTGTCTATTTATTTTATGTAAATTTTTTTCGCAACGTCTGATAAGTTTAATAACATTATCGTTGAACGAAGAAAGAAATTCACAATATTGATCCATATTTTTTTAATATGACCTAAGCTTTCGGCTTACTTAAGCAATTATCAAAGATGTCAATTACAACATATTAAACAATATACGGACAAGACCGTGATGATAGTCTGTCAATGTTTACATAGATGGTTTCTAAGCAACGATAAACACGCGCATATAAGACGCTAGAAGCGCAAATCACACCGCATCTCATGACGCCACACATGACCACACGAGAGTGAATTGGAGAATGAAGTATGGAAATCCGTTGGTATAAACCAATGGCTTCTGTTACCAATTATAGACATTTAAGAATGTTTGTAGAGATGCCATATATATATAAAGAAATATTAATATATATAAAGAAATATTAAATATTTTGTCCAAGGTTCGGCGACGAAACCGGCTATATCTCTCCAATTTGTTTAAAGTGAGGCATGTGGTCAGTAATCAAGTAGAAAGAAAAATATGACTTATAAATGGGTGGAAGACCTTTTGATGAGTTACCGGCCAGCTAACTAGAGATATCTTGGCTCAATAATGTTAACATGGAGAAGTCAGCGGGAAAGCACCCTTCTATCATATCATTCAGAGTTACGTCGACGACAGCATTGTTAAATCAGCTTCATCATTAAGGAGAGTGCCAACAGTTGCTCCCACTTGATCTCCAGTTAAATCCGTTAAAGACAAGTAATATGGTTGGAATAACACTCTGAACCTGTAATAGAAAGCCATGACGTCACTATTCTTGGAGACATTGGCATTGATACTGATAGACATTTAGAGATAACAGATATGACATTCCTAACCTGTTTTCCCTTATCACCTAACTATGGCAAAATTTTCCACCTGCATAGTAAATATTCAAAAGCATAAGATCGCGATCACGGGTCTTGAGTCCGAGCACGAATCTCGAGACCCATCAGAATCGTAGGGGCACCACGTTGACCACAGCCGCAGTAGAAGAGTTGTTTCTTGGGCAAGATAGTTCAAACCTCTCCAGGCCGGTTTGAATCAGAGTTTTCCTTCTCCTAGACCGGTTGCCATCCAAGGGCATAGAAACCAGTCTGTCCTGCTATTTAACCATAGCTAGAAGGAGAAGAGGAGGATTCTTACTTTTCCCAAGGGTATTAGCCCGTAAGTGAATGTAAAAGATTCGGCTGGATTTTGAACTCAGCTCTCCGGGCCGCTATCCATTACTTCACCGTGACTCACCCACAAAAGGTAAATTATGTTTCGACGGTCACTTTTCCTGTCTTAGTAAATCTGAGACGGCCAATGTGATAAAAAAGTAAAAGCAATTTTTTATTAAATAAAAATTATCCTGAGGTCACTTCTTAATTTTACTGTCAAAGTTGTCCGTGGTCTTCTCTGATTTATATCCGAAAAGCAATGTTATTTCGTCTGAAGGTCTATTTGAATGTGAATGACCCTTCTGAAAACTACAAAATACTAAAATATTTCTTCTTTGAAGAGCTAATCATATATATATTTCTATAAATGTTACCAGTTATTCCTGGCTAACCTTCCATTTTAATATAGTTTAATTGACTATGTCCTTTGAAAATTTTATTTGGATAGTATATGTTGAAATATATTTTTGAACACTCAAAATTCTATATCGCTCATCAAAGATTCCAATGACCCAACATTTCCTCATCGCCAACCCTGCAGTTGAAACCGCCTACTTCTGGGTAATATCGCCCAGGTTGTAAAACCCTAACATAGAGATTAAGGGATACAGGCAAATTATTGTATTTTCATATATATGTGCCGTCAGTTAAAAACATACATGTCAAAGAATATGACGAAATAAGGAAATATGAGGATATTTAATTGAAATCGAATAAAAGCTTTCTCTCGATTTGATTCTTGAGAGGACAAAGATGAGAGCTTAGACAACAAGGAACAATTTCGAACAGGATTCTTTGGCACAATTACCAATTATTCGTCTGATAAAAAAGGTCGATTCTGCATGATCTGCCTTCATTTGGGAGACATTACTTAGAAGCTGAACGACAGTTGATGATGGAACAAAATGGAGGAATAATTGCAAATTTGTCGTAATTTCTTAAACCCATTTTATACGCATTTGTTTCAAAATATATGTTGCTATTACCGCAATTGCTTACTTTTTATTATAATAGTTTTAAAACTAGCGTTCATTTATTCTCATCACACACACACACATACACATATACATACATATATATATAGGAGGCACGGTAGAGTAATGGTTATCGGCTCCGATTGGGGAATCGCAGAGCCGAGTTTGAGGTTGAATCCATTACATTCACTTACGTGCTAATACCCTTGGGAAAGGTGTGAATCTTCTTCTTCTCCCTCCAGCTATGGGTTAAATAGCAAAACAGACTAGGTTCTATAGCCTTGGGTGGCAATTGGTCTAGGAGAAGGACAACTCTGAATTCAAAACCTTGTTTGTTTCGGTATTCGGCCATTCAAAAAGTGTGGATGGTCCTGCACGAAGCCTTCACCACTATAATCGAATCTCATGTGCCGTTGTCGGGCTGTCAGTTTCCTGGAAACTGATTTGCTTGACCCTCATACGTCGAACCCAACGGGAGAATCGACGATATATATAAAGTGTATACATATGCGATGGGTAAATTGTCGGCGTTTTATATGTTTAATATCGCGCATTCGCCTTGTTGTTTTTGATTTTGAAGAAAAGGTATGCTGAAAGCTACAATATGAACATTAGAGAGTGTTTGGGTGTTAATCTGAGGACAGTACAGAGGATTCGGAAGGAGGTGTATGAGTCTAATTGTGATTATGAAAGTAAGGCAGATCGGAAAACTCACCATGATCGTTCTGATAACAAAATAATTCTCGAATTTGTTGGTGCTGTACTCAGACCCAACACCGAAGACTACATCAAATGCCTTGAGGAGTCAGTGCTTCCTTGGGTCAAGTGGGTGACTGCTGGAATATTTTATGTCTGGGAACAAGGTGCCACACAAGCAGAAGAACTAAGTCATGACTGTCATGCAAATCCTGCGAAAACACCCCTTATATCTGGCCACCTAACTTTCCAAGCAGCATCCCCCTTTATTATGCGTGGGGGTGGAGGCAGTTGAACAAGAAACCAACAAAACACCTGGTAACACCAAAGACGAATTGAAGGCAAGGATTAGGATAGCATTCACCAACTTAAACAACGAAACCACCCAGAAGAGTTGCTGGAGTTTTTGAAGTCATCTGGAGGGCATGATTGAAGCCAATGTCGATTTTACTGAATAAGTTTACACTTTCTTATTTCAAGATTTCTTTGTGTAATTTTGGTAAATATAGTTGTTAAAATGATATGTCAGTGTTATTTTCACTTTTGCGTAATTTAGACAACAATTTCTTCATGGCACACTTTACATACATACATATATATATGTATATATATATATATAAGGGAAGAGGTTATAATCGTTCCACCGAGAGAAAAGTGTGTATATTAAAAAGAAGAGAGAAACCGCAAACGTTTTTTGATTGTACTGTAGATTTTTTTAAATAAATATATCATGCTTTATTTTTTCATAATTTTAATATATATATATATATATATATATATATATATATATATATATATATATATATATATGTATGTATGTATGTATGTATGTATGTAAAGAGAGGAAAGAGGGGGAGAAACCGAGACGACGGTCTCATAATTCTAAGAAATTGTGATAGAAAAAACGGAAAGAAACAAAAAATAGTCATAAAAATATCCCAAATATATAATTCCATATAACCCTAAAACCAATGGATTTCGTGGATGTCGCATTCAATCTAATAAAAGATACATATGAACTAACCTATTAAACCTAACGACAGACAACTTTACATTCAAACATCTTCCAAACACTCGCCATCAATAATCAAGCAAATCCCACAATATGTTAACCATAGTTTTTTCTGAAAATTCTTCCATATAAAGCATCATTAATGAAATTAAGTAAGATTATGAAGCAGCCCTATGAGAATCTGGGAAACACTCGCATATGCACAAAACAGCACATAAAATCCAAGTGGAAAAGAAACATTATATGTTTCATCCCTCAACAAAAACATAAAAACAAAGTTGTAAAAATTCACCACAGGTATACAGCATTTCATAATAATATTGAAAAGTATAATAAAAAAAATTGATTAAACACACGTTGTCGGTGGAATTGAATAAAATTCCAAAGTCTAACTTAATTGTAATGTAAAAATTATACTGTGTTTACAATTTACCGTTAACTTGGATCTTTGGTTTAATAAAGCACTAGCAGTAGTGATTATTGTTTAAGGTTGACGGACACGCATGTCTTAATTAGTTATTTTTCTTTTTTTTTACGAATTGGTCAAACCCAAACTCAAACAAATACAATGTTTTCAATCGTTATGAGTCTACCGATTGAATAGAATTTTATTATAAACAACTGTCTTGTAAATGGAATTTTTAAAGCATTCTGAATTTAAAAATAAAGAAAAAAGTGTGCAAGAAAATAAGAAACACAACCTGCCAAAAAAGTGAAGTTTTGTTGAAATCGGTTGAAAAATGTAGGAAATCCGGTCCCATATATAAACGAACACACACGCACACAAACAAACAACCTGGGTTTTATAATAAGTATAACTCGATATGAGTTGCCCCCTTTCATTCTTGTGACAGTGATGCCTCTTAATCGTGTTTTCGAATTGATTTCGTGTAAAAACAATTGTTTTTCCAATTTTTGGTGCTGTCAGAACCACCGCAAGGTAATTTTACGTAGTCCTGTGAGGTTTTGTTGAAATCGGTTGAAAAATGTAGGAAATCCGATCCAATATATAAACCAACAGACACACACACACACACACAACATGGGTTTTATAATAAGTATGATTATTATTAATAATTTAAGATAAATATTAATATAATTAATAATATAATTTATAATTGATATAATAATTAATAATATTACATCTGAGTTATTTAATTAAAAATTGCAATAACTGATAATATAGTAATGAATTAAATTATTTATCATAATTATCTACCATTATAGAGGTAACTACATAATTTTAAAAAATTTCATATTTTATTTTTAAATTATTATAAGAAAGCATCTTCAAAATTACAGTTAAAAAAATCAGTAAAATATTACATAATTGCTTAAAATATGTTAAATTTTAAACATTACTTAGTAGTTAAAAAAAAAAATTCTTAGTTAGAATTCGAAAAATCGTATCAGCTCTGGCCCACCATACTAAACCTGTCAACACATGCGGCCATCAAATTATCGATGGAGACTTGAGAAAAACAAGACTCCGTGGTGAAGAAATGCTTGTCTAGAAAATTTCATGGTGTAAGTGATGTTTGTTTTAAAACAGATTAATTAAACTTTAAATTTGTTAATTTTACGACAGTTACGTTTCAAAAATCTATGTTATTTTAGGCGGTTTTTTTGAAACCAAAAAAAATTTTTTACATTTTTCTAAAAAAAAGGTTACACGTGGCCGTTTCGATTAGTTTTTCAAAAGAATCGATTAAAATCATTATAATTTCTAGTTGAAATACAGTACAGTGATTTGTTTTCTGGAATTAGAAAATTTAATCCTTTAGCTTTCAATTGAAGATGAGGGAAAGCTTCAAAAATGATTTTCTATTTATGAAAAATACATTTAAACCTTGGGTATACCGAATTTTTTAGAGATACCTAAATAATAGTAATAAAAGTAATAAAAATTAATTATAATGTAAGCATATCCATGACATATATAAATGATTAAATACATCTATAAACATATAAATGTGTGACGTCGTCGCCTGGTCGCAGCGCCAACTGTGACGTTCTATCCTGGTCTACCACGGCACCAACTGTGACGTCCCTAAACAGCACCAATTGTGAGGTCCTCGCCGCGGCGCCAGCCGTTCGCTCCTCGCTGCTCCGTTCGGGTGTCGCTGCTCCAAACGTGACGTCCGCCTGTCGCGTCAGTCGTGTTGTCTCGTCCTGTGTCGACCAACTGGCTTGGTATCGGTCGCGGCACCCAAATGTGACGTTCTAACCTTTTGGTGATTCGGGTGGGAATCTGGTTAGATTTGATATCAGCCTCGTCGTTTCCAACTCGCTTCCAACGCCTGGTTACCAAGGTAACTGCATTGATCCCAGTCTGCCTACCCACGTTGTGAATTGATCTTAGGCAGACGAGATCAAACAGTGGTTGGGGCCGTAATGCAAACCGAGTTCAACGGGTGTGATACCACACAAATATGCATAAAAGAAAATAAAATGAAAACTCAAAAGTTCAAAGTATCAAAGAAAAAGGTAACAAACTTTATATCTAGTTGTTCAATACATAGGACTGCATCTATCTCCCGACCCGTTCTATGGATTGTGACACGTCGTTTTCCGTTAGGCGAGTTTTAACGCTTTAAGTTGTTTGCTCTCTAAGAAATTGATTTTTCGGTGTGTCTTCGGACGAAAGTCGAAAAAAACTTATTTCGGTGGTCTGGATCTAAGTCGCTCTTCAAAATAATTGTTCTTGGGTTGAAGAGGAGTCCGGAATTTGCGTGAATCTTGGTCAGCTATCCGCGAGGCGGCTTCAACTGGAGACTCAACTCAAACTTTTCTGGAACTGAACTTACTGGAACTGATTTCCACTCGTTGTAGCTTCGCTTATATGGACGCCGACCAAAACCGGGGTGGGTCTGTCGGCGTCGGGGTTTCCTCGATAATTCTAAATACATATCCACCTCACTGGTTAGGAATTTCCACTTTTTTCAATTTTTGGGAAACTTTCCTCACTCCCACCTTCTCACCATACTTCAGAGGGCGTGAACTGCCCTCCCCACTTCTTCGTAGCAGCTTCTCATACCTACACTCTGGATGGGCGACGACAGCCTCCCTCGTGCGTCACGTGATCACCACTCGACCAATGATGTCTTATGTGGACGAATCCGCGGCTTTGTTTCAAGGGAAAAATATCTTACTTAACTAAAAAAAATTATCCCTTCTTTTCCTTTTCTTCCTCTTAATCGCCGTTATCATTTTCCCTAGCCGCAACGGCGGTGGTCATAACTCTTGTTCTACACCTGGTCTTCGTCAATTATTTTATCGCCAATTATCAGAATGGGTGGTCTTCTTAACACGGCCAACGTCGCCCTGAAAAGGCATTTCTAAATTCCCATTCATTTCCCTTCGGTACATATTTCTAATAACATAATTTTATTATCGCAGGCCAAGGACACTCGCGGGTGGCTTTTAATTTTTTCATATCTGTCCAAAGTCCTTTTAGTTGCCTGTTTTTCGTCACTTATCGAAAAAACAATTTCATTTGAATTTTTCTTTGGCCAGTCGGTCTGTAGTTGATAATAAGATGCCTTCCCGTACCAATAGTTTGTTTTCATATCCTTAGATAACACAGCTGTCGCCAAAACATATCTGATTCTTTCTTTCTTTCCCTTTCTTTTTACTCAGAATTTCCCTCTCATTGTAATGACACCCTTTCGCCATTTGTTACTTATCAAAATATCCCTTATCCATTGTCTCTTAGCCGTGTGTGTGTTCTGCTTATCATCCACGATTCGGTCCTTAGCCTCTCCTTTTCTTCTTTTCTTTCTTTTCTTTTTCTGCCTCGTTAAATGGTGCCACAAATGTATGTATGGCACATATAAAAAAATAATATATATATATATATATATATATATATATATATATATATACATAGATAGATAGATAGATAGATAGATAGATAGATAGATAGATAGACACATATACAATACACATCTACACATATACATACATATATATAAACGTACATAGTTACAAACCTAATATATATTTTTCAGTGTTTGATGCAAAATAAATGTCTAATCATTTCCATTTTATTTGGACACCATGTGCATTTAAAGTAGTTTCCGGTTATTATTTTTTAGTTAGGAGGATTTGTGTATGTTTAGGTTTCATTTGTTTACTTTTTGTGTTTCGTTCTCTGAAAAACCCCAAAAATCGCTGAGTCACGGGAAGTTAACGGCATTCGTTCGGTTTTCCGCGGTGACGCTTTCAGACGTTTGAGTAGCAGGCAGTAACACCCGGCCGGGTGCGATACACTTACCCGTGCTTTCAAATTAATTTCGCACAAAAACAATTGTGTTTTTCCAATTTTTGGCGCTGTCAGAACTACCGCCGGGAAATTTTACGTAGTCCTGTGAAGGTTTGTTGAAATCGGTTCAAAAATGTAGGAAATATGATCCCATATAAAAACACAACACACACACACACACACACACACACACACACATAATCTGCGTTTTATAATAAGTAAGATTCTTATCAAAGAACCAGATAATTTCTAATTTTTCATGTAAAAACTGAAAACAGGGTTCACATAAATATCTAAATGTCCTTGCCATTTTAAAAATTTTCCATTTCAGCTTAAAAGTTTTGTTATCCTCTTTTAAAATCCAAAAATATATTTAGAAAGGGATGTATTATTTCTATAAGTATTACTAGTGAAGAAAAACATAGGCTGATTCCACTCAGTCTTAAAACAATTCTTAGTACTACCAATATAGAATTTTTCAACCGTGGGATTCTCTATTATAGAGATAGTAATTAGGTAAACAAGAGATTTATTTAAACATTTGTTTAGCAGTGGGCACTGATCAGAATTCCAACAATTACATTGACTATTATCATTAGTAATATTTATCATGGAACATACATTATGAACAAGATTATTATATAGATTTAGAATATTAATATTGTGTAAAGTTATATTCTTCTCTAGAGTATAGGTAAAGATATAAATAACTTTAATGTAATTCTGTTGAATATCTTACAAAGAGTGTTAGTTTTAAGGAAATTGAGTCATCTTTTAAATTAAATGTTACGAACGTTGGAAGTATAGTATATTCGTTCTCATGGTATATTTATATATATATATATATATATATATATGTGTGTGTGTGTGTGTGTGTGTGTGTGTGTGTGTGTATTTCTGAGATGAGGTATTATGTACACTATTTATATTATTCTGACTATTGCCCTCATCTTTGTCGCCATATTTATTATCCTCAAGGCTACTCGGTTAAGGCAGTGGAGAACTTGGGGAATTAACTGGAGATACCTGATAAATGACATCCATTATAAACATGGTACGTGGAACAGTTTTCGAAATAAAAATATAATGAAGTTCGACATTCCAACCAAATAAAATATAATGAAGTTCGACATTCCAACCACCTGAAGAAGGCCGCAGCGTACAACGGCCCGAAACGCTGTAATAAATATGGCGACAAAATGAGGAAAATAGTCCGAATCTTGATTATATATATATATATATATATATATATATATATATACATATATATATGTGTGTGTGTGTGTGTCTGTGTGTTTGAAACGTTAAAATGCGTTACTATGATAGTGATTATTCAGATTTATCTATTTATCTTAGTCTGTTCAGATCTATCTATCTATGTCAGACCGCCTTTTTATCCTGCTAGATGGCTATCTATGTATGTGTCTGTGTGTGAATGAAAACAAAAATACAAACTCTCTTCTATAATCTTGATCTTCTCTTAGCGCCAAGAATACTGCATTAATCTATTCAAGATACAATATAAGTTCCAGAAAATTATATTCGTTCTTGAGAAAATAAATATATATTTAAATATACTAAAAGGTGGAGAGGTTGATAAACGTACGAACCATTGACATGTCCGCCAATGACCCGATATTAATGTTTAATTAGCATGGCATTTTCATTACTAATTACTGGCGACCTTTGATCTGGAGTTCGCGATCCTTTGAGCCTGAAACGATGACCACCTTTCGGGACAACGTCTGCACGTAGCCATTGGTCAGGCTAAAGGGCGAAGTAATAATTCAAATTAAACGAAAGGCGAAACTGAGATAATAAGAGGAATACATACAAGTATTCAGAGTAAATAGCACTTTATTTTCTCTTCGTCTTCTTCTATCTATCTATCTATCTCTATCTATCTATGCCTTCTTGTCAGCTACTAAACATTTGGATTTAGGTATATATATATATATATATATATATATATATATATATATATATATATAATCCCTACAAGCCAAAGGTCGTTCATATATATATATATATATATATATATATATATATATATATATATATAATACATTTGCAATAAGTTAAAGGTTTCGCGGCTGCAGTCTGGATTTAATTATTAGTAAATTTCATACCATCTTTGGTTTAATTAACTCCTACAAAACCAGGATGCTGGAACTATCTAACCCATGACATCCAACCTTTTAGAGAGAGAATTATACAAAATTCCAGCATTAAGATTACAATTAACCAGATTAGTAGACTTAACAAATGCATTAAATACAATAATTTTGTTATTATTATTATTCTTATTGAATATAGGATAAAACCCTATAAGAAGAGGTCAACATGGCCTGAATTGACTTAATCAATTTAAAAAACAAAACGCTCCGAATCTTCAAATTTTATGGGATTCTTCAAAGTCCTGAGATTTATCTCGAAATTTTGGCTTATAATATTAGGTTGGTGCAACAATAATGACGTAATAATGTCGTTTTTGACGTATATTTAACGTCAAATAACGACATTAATACGTCATTATTTTGCACCAACCTTATATATATATATATATATATATATATATATATATATATATATATATATATATATATATATATATATAGAGAGAGAGAGAGAGAGAGAGAGAGAATAATCACAAAACTGTTGGTAATGAAAAATAATACTTACGACACGAACAACGCATATAAGATTCGCCAGCGGCATGTAGAAAAAGTAGTCAACTGCTAGAAGTGAGTCAAATCAATTCCACAATGAATTTCCAACTACAGGATATCTACCAATCGCCCCACGCGGTTAGATGTGGCCCATGGCCGATTTTAATGTGGGGTATCCGAGCCCGTAGACTCGGCCAAAATTTTCACGTAGTCCCCGTATAAAACGGGGTAGGTTAACTGTTTCCCGAGACGAGACTCTTCCCTTCAACATAGCCTCGTCTGTGTATCCTCTCTGCCCGGTGGCAGAGAGTTTGACCAGCACAGCTTGAGACGAATCCCCAACTGCAGACCAACATACAGTATTTACTATGTGAATGGGGAAATATCTATTATCGTCTGTACGTATGCTACAACAGATTTTTTTTGTGGAGGAAAATCAATAAACATAATCAATATCAAGGACACATTCTGTAGCGACCAGCTTCTTGAAATTCTAACAAAAGACAATAGCAAACAAGGCTAAGAGGCGATCCCATCAGTAATAGGACTTTTTGTCTTTAAAATTCCTTATAGAAAGTGAAATAACAGTTTATTAATATTACTTATATATTAGTACTAGCAGTAGAGCCCGGCGTTGCCCGGGGATGTAACAGTAAGAGATAGATCAAGTATCGACCATCATAAAGACTGAAAAATAAAATTGACAAAGATTATTGTAGAATTGTAATGTAAAAATTATACTGTGTTTACAATTTACCGTTAACTTGGATCATTGGTTTAATAAAGCACTAGCAGTAGAGATTATTGTTTAAGGTTGACGGACACGCATGTCTTAATTAGTTTTTTTTCTTTTTTTTTACGAATTGTTCAAATCCAAACTCAAACAAAAACATTGTTTTCAATCGTTATGAGTCTACCGATTGAATAGAATTTTATAATAAACAATTGTTATGTAAATAGAATTTTTAAAGCATTCTAAATTTAAAAATAAAGAAAAAGTGTGCAAAACAATAAGAAACAGTACCTGCTAAGAAAAAAGTGAAGTTTTGTTGAAATCGGTTGAAAGATGCAGGAAATCCGATCCCATATATAAACGAACAGACACACACAAACGCACACACAAACTGGGTTTTATAATAAGTATGATGTTGCAAGATCCATAACCAGACTGATTTTATTTTGCTTACACAACGCTATAAATCCAGCATTGAAAAGGCAAATACTATATATATATATATATATATATATATATATATATGCAATTTATTATATATATCATTTATATATTGTATATGGGCGGTACTTATTGGAAAGCGCTCATTATCAGTGATAGAGCTATTTAGTTGAATTGATGTGAGTTTGTGACCCTGGGTCTCAGGCTTTTGCCATCGTCAGACAAACTGATTAATATTTTAAAATTTTTAATTTATACAGGGTTGCGTATATTGGTGTTTTTATGGAAGTGGGAGGAAAAAATTGCCGTCGTGACGCCTCTCATACTTACGCAAGCGTATATACACGCCCAAATAACCACTGATGTACGCGGAAGCTCACACACACACGAGCTCGTCCACAGGGAATCACACCAACATAAACATATGCGAACAGTATGGGACTTGGCATATATATGTTCTGTTATGTACATACGTACGCATTTGATCGTTGTATTCAATGTCGGATTGTATAGGGAATATTTCTTGATTTTAGCGATGTCAACGGGCAGATCCTTTTTTTCTATTTTTGTTCGCTCAATAATATATTCTCCCACGCATGGTGTATGATCGGTTCTGTGTAAAACTATAATTGGCAAAAATTGCTATTATTTTTAATATTTTAATGCTGTTTTGTTATTATTTTAAAGCCGGTTATTTGCTTGCTTTTGTTGATTGCGCATATGTAAATGGTAGAAATTCCAGATTATAATACATTGGTTTTATGCGGTGGTATTAATTTTGCTGTGGGGGGGGGCGATGAATAATTTACGTTAATGGTGATTGCGGACTAATACGGCAATAGTAATAGTGATCTGGTAGTAATGGTGGGAGGTGATGGTAATAAGAATGTCGTAGCAAATAGTTATTGTAATGTGATAGAAGTGATTAGTAATGGTGGTGAAATGATAATAAAAATAAATGCTAATTATTATGATGGTAACTTTAACTAGAGAATAATTGATGGTATTATTGTATCAGTGGTTTCTCTTTTCATGTTTATAGGGTCAATGGATGTTTTTATCCGTTTGGTATAAATACTGATAATAGGTATTTATTTTCCTGCCTACATTTGTATATTATGCCTGATCTTATATTTAGTAAATTCTTTTGTGTAGTATGAGATGTTATTGATACATTTTCCTGTAGGCAAAGTAGGCATTTTTTTTGTAATTTTGTTGTAGGCAGGTGCTTTTCTCAATATTTTCCAGCTTATTCTTGGTGTAATATTTCTGTCTTTTAGATGCCATATGTATGTGGATAGTGTAGTAATGTTCGAGTATTTTCTGTTGGAGAATGAAAGATTTTGGTTGTTTTTCTCTTCTTGAATGGTCCTTCAGTGGCATCGATATAGTACATTGTGCTGTTATTTGTTTGCACTTACCTTGGCTTTACATATTGTATTCGTTTGTTGGCAATTTCCCTGGAGTGGACATGTTGTTCTATTTTTGCAGTTGTATTGAGGCTTCCTGGTTGCATTATTGTAGGTTGTTATTTGTTTCATATTTTTTTGTGCGGCTGTAACTGATTTTAAGGTTATTTTTGTTGAATAATTTTGCTAATCGGTTTGCTTCATGGAAGTGTTTTTCTATTAAGTTTAGGAATGCCCTACTTATGTTTGTTTTCGCGATTTTGTTGTATGGTGGATTAAACCAGATAATATTTGTTTTTTTGTTTTTGCGTTTTACTTGTGGAGGTGTATATTGTAATTGTTGTGTGTATCCACTTTCTTTTAGGGCTTTATCGTATGGTGTTTTTTGTTATTGAAAATGTGTACGTTAGATGAGTTTTCAGACAGTCCGAGGCTGATTGATATGAGTATTTGTTTGATGATTGAATGTGGATGGTTGGAGGATATGTGTACGTAAGTTGGGGTGTCATTATCTTTTTTGTACCGTTAGTATGTTTTGTTGTTCAGGTTAAGAGTGATGTCTAGGACCTTTACTGTTTTTGTTCCTGCATTTATTTCTATTTTGAATCCAATGGTTTTTAGGGCGATTACTATTTTTTTTCTAAATTTGTCCAATTTGAGGGCATTGGGTTCTCTTATCAGGATAAGTCCGTCATCTCTATATAGTCCCGTGTCTTTTTTCTCCAGAATTCTGGCTAGGTGTGAGAGAATTATTATGCCTACTAATTCGCCACGACTATCGTAGCTACCCCCTGTTACATCAAATACGTCGTGATTTTGCTTTTTTGCTTATGGTTACGTATTGTGAAACAGCAGAAATTTGCGACATAGCTTGATTATTTCAATAACTCCGTCCGTGATTTTTACATGTTGTTGTGCTAGTTGTATGGCTTCATTCAATATGTTTTCCGTGATGGATGGGTAGAAATCCATTACGTTGAATTGTATGAAAGTAGCTTTGTTTTTGTTTTTTTATTGCTGTAAAACACTCTATGACAGCTTTGGCGATTTTCCATTGGTTAAGAGCTTATTTTTCGTTTAGTTGTAATTAAAATTGTAGTTCATTAAAATGAATTCTAACCTAAACTTCTTAAATTGTAATTAAATAAATAAAAAAAGTTTATTAAATCAGAGAAATGAAAATTTTACTTAAATAATATTTAAATATAACATTTTTAAAAATTTGTAATATACTTGATGTGATAATAATTCTACAAATGGTAAGGGATTCTAATTACATTTAATTGTTCTTGAAAGAAATATAGTATATTAAAAATTAAAAGTAAAAATATTTCAAATTGTAGTTAAATAAAAAGTATTCTTACCTAAACACACCCAAAAATCTTTAAATATATGAGGAAAAAAATGCCGTAAGAATTTTAGCCGTTAACAATAAAAAAAAAAATTAAAAAAAAAAAACAGACGACACGCTTTTAACGGATGTTAGATTTCATTGAAAAATACATCCCTACCCACTACCAAAACGTAGCAATAACAGAAACATTAAAATATAGACACCGAGACAACCCTTGTCTGGTAGATTATTTTCATCTGTAACCTTGGAAACATGAATTATGATTTTAGCTGTGTCTTTAAAACCCAGTAATTTTAAAAGTTACTCCAAAATTCGCTTGAGGATGAAATGGAACTAATGTCTTTAATGTAATTACAAAATAAAGATCTGGGCTTTTAGCTCCCATTTTTGAAACATGGTTAGAACTGTATAGCGAAAAAAAACATATTTTAAATCAATTAATTTATAATATATATATATATATATATATATGTGTGTGTGTGTGTGTGTGTGTGTGTGTGTGTGTGTTTCCAAGAGTATACAATCCAGGTAGAGATCAATGTTCAAGACAAAGCAAGAATATAGTATAAAAGTTTCAAACGCTAATATTGCATGGTTATATAAAAGACAAGAAAAATATAGCCTTATATATTTTCAATTTTCTTTTTGAATTTGTAGGTCTGATGAATTGGATTTTGATTACGATTCCGATATAATAAATTATAACCATGTAATTTTAGTTATCTTTCCTTTTATATAATATATATTTATATATATATACATTTACATATTTATATATATATAATATATATATATATATATATATATATATATATATATATATATATATTATATCGCACATTGAGTCCTGGTGTTATTAAAATAGTGTTCGATGTAATATACCAGAACTATCAAGTATATATTAATAAATGTAAATATTATTCCTCATCGCTAGCACAACTCGGAGTTTCATAGAAAGCAATCTTCAGGTGCTGAAGATTGCGTTTTATATATATATATATATATATATATATATATATATATATATATATATATATATATATATATATATATATATATATATATATATATATATATATATATATACATTAATATGGACGTTAAAGTTAGTGGATAGACGTATTTGAGTTGACATCGAAGGTCATAATGAAAGAATCAAGCAATGTATTCTGTGGTTAATTGATCGAAGACGCACTTAGTTTGAACGTGTTTTCGCCTATATATATATATATATATATATATATATATATATATATATATTCAAAGTATATATATATATATATATATATATACTTTGAATATACGCCTTTTAGCGCTAGAGGGCGTCGTCATTGATGTTCTGGAGATGGGTTATTGGGCAGTTTCGGGTCTTTCAAACATCATACTGACCTCACCAAATCGACCCCCTCAGAGCTTATCAGACTCAGAAACTCCCCCTAAAAATGCTTGTAGACACTGACTTCTATAAACATACCCCGTTATCACACATTTGATTGGAGATTGACCAACAGCTAATCGCAACGGTGCAAAATCTATTTAAGCCGTTTACGAGTGACTTTTTTTTTTCATTTTTTTTTTTTCAGTGGACACCCCTTCATCGGATACTTAGAAGGTAATTATGTTTTCCGTTTTTACCCACTTCCTATCAATTTTCATTTCACCAGCTAATAATTAATATTTACAGATATAAAAAAAAAATACGGTCATTAAAATTAATAAATAAATTACAGCGAATTAAGCCGAGGGTGCTTATAAATATAATGAAACGTTTAAAACTGTTTACGAATAAAAAAATAAAATAAATAAATTACAGCGAGTTAAAACCGAGAGATCTTATAAATTACATAATAGAACATTTAAAACATATTGACGAATAAAAAAAAAAGAAATAAAATAAAATAACTAAACAATTGATAATTTACAGCGAGTTAAACCGGGAGGGCTTAAAAAATATCATAATAAAACGTTTAAAACATATTAACGAATAAAAACTAATAATCTCGTTTATGTGATTAAAATGAATAAATAAATACAACGAATTAAACCGAGAATGCTAATAAATATCTTATGTTTTATTTACAATGGCTGACAAATGATCCATGTAAAAAAAATAAAAAAATAAAAGTAAAATAAAATAAAAAATAAAATAAAAACGTCTGTTTTCGATTATACGTATTTACAAACCGATTACGGCATTTCTAGTTAGTTAAAAGTTGTGGCATATCTTTACACTATTTACATTTATACAACGATGTTTAAGAGAAAAAAAATTACACTTTTATATTAATTTAGGTTTTCCCCAGTTTACTCGACCATCCACTTGCACGTTTTAGCCATAGCCATTTAGCTGTTCTTTCTGCTGTCTTGGTAATGGTTTGGATAGCTTTTCGTTTTTTTGTTCCCACTATCCCAATGTCTGTTAAGGCGCTGACTAGTGATTTTGCCACAAAACCCCTTGTGCCTACTTGAATTAATTTGCAGCTTGCCTTCCATCCATTATCCCTACAACTTTCTAATAATTCATCGTATTTTAGTTTTTTATTTCACTGGCCTCTTCTGCGTTATCCTCATAACAGACTGTTAGTTCCCACATGATGACTTTCTTTAGTTTATTTGAAAAAAGGAGTAGGTCTGGACACAATCGGGTCTTGAAAATGTGATCGGGGAAGTTTAGCCTTCTACCTAAGTCCCCTCTGAGTTCCCAGTCTGTTGCACAAGATAAACAGTTGGGTGCGGTCATCTTTGCGTTCGGTTTCGCGCCAGCTTTAATAAAATTTATAAAATTCATGTTTGAATTCGGTTTGTTTGCATGGATGGCTGTGCTAACGACTTCCGCAATTTCTTTTTGGTATTTGATCATGGCGCCATCTATACCTACCGTCTGCTAGGGCTGATTTGCAGTTGCTTAGTATGTGTTTTAAAGAACCTATTTGACCGCATAGGGGGCATGAGGGCGATTTTGTCCATAATTGTAGGTTAACGGGGATTGGTAGAAGTTCATAAACAGATAGAATCAAAAAGTTCATGCCCAATTCGTTACGCCATAGATCTGACCATCCAATTTTCCTAGGTATCATTGTCTCCCATTTTGTCAATGAACCTTGTTGCTTAAACCCGATCATCTTTGCTACCCTCATTTCCTCTTCCCCTGCGCGAATTTCGTCCAGTAAGAGTTGGTGCTTTTCCTTACCTATGGCTTTGTCAATTCTAACTGTAGGAAAGAAACCCAGCCCTGCCTGACCCGTGGCGACAGTGCCCCGCACCACTTTTTCGCGAAGATGCTCTTCTGCCACTTTCAACTCCTTTACAGCGTTCCATTTCCTCCCAGTGTAAACCTCAATATTTGCTCCTGCCACTTTTGGGTCCTTGGAGAACTTGTATTATTGTTCGCACCTTAGCGACTTTATATTCTTCTACGAGGCATTTAAAGGGTAGTTGAAGAATGTTGGAATTGCCGTAAAGGGCGGCGCTACTTAGACACTTTGGTAGACCGAGCCATCTCTGTAAACGGGAGTTGATCTTTTTTTCTATGTGTTCTACGGTAAATGTAGTAAACTCATAGATGGACAAAGGCCACAATATTTTGGGGAGAATAACATGTTGGTAAATCCAAGCCTTGTATCGTCTGGGTAGGCCAGACTTGTCTACTTTATCTAACCAGGCTTCAAGGTTGTTCTTTGTTTCCTGGATTGCGACCGAGTACTTCGGGGTATTGTCAAATCGCTTACCCAAGTTCTTGATTGGGTTTTGCTTTATAGTCGGGATATACTCGCCAGCCAATTTAAAGCGATCCCTCTCTGAAGTTTTCCCTTTTTCACCACTAATGACCTCGATTTGGCGGCGTTGAAACTCATTCTTCCCCACAAAATCAGTTTCTCCAAACCTTTTAATAACCACCTCGCACCAATCACAGACGAGGATGTTATAGTCATATCGTCCATGTATGACCTTATTGGCGGTTGCCGTTGACCAGATCTTGTTAAGGGACCTCTGCATTCTATTTCTGCCACTTTTATTAGCATATTCATGGCCAAGGAAAAGAGGGTAGCTGAGATGGCGCAGCCTGTAATAATGCCTTTTTCCAATGTATGCCATGCAGATGTTGTATTTCCTGCTGCTGATCTCATTTTGAAATTGTTATAATAATCTACTATGGTCCCTATAATTTAGTGGGGGAACGTGGTGGCGGTTTAACAATTCTTCTACCAATTTGTTTGGCTAGAGCCATAGGCATTCTTAAGATCCAGCCACAGAAAAGCCATATCATCCTTATGTGCTCTCACGTCTTTTAGCAGCTGCGTGATGACACCTGTATGTTCTATATCTATCTATCTATCTATCTATCTATCTATCTATCTATCTATATATATATATATATATATATATATATATATATATATATGGAGCAATTCACTTTAATTATTTACCAAAAACCACGTGTATACCACTAAATATAACCCTTATAGTAAGAACAAACGCTCTTGGATTATATAAATATTTATTAATTCTTTAGAATTATAAATGTATATCGATCAATATATATTTGTGTGCGTGTTGGTGTGTAAGGTCTTATCTAGCTGTCTACGTTGTGACAGTGTTATCTCCAAGATTGTGTTAACTGGTTGAAAACGAGTATGAGCAAAATTCGAAATGCTAATTTACACGCTCTATCGGCATTTTATACCCTCTTCCTGTACGCGTTTTGATTTATATGTCAATGCCTCTGACATCCTCACTGGGAATAAATATCATCTACAGTTAGCCCAAACTTATCTCTATGTCATTATTTTGATTTAAGCCTAACAACCTATCCTTATGTATCTCTTCTCTTTCTTCACACCTTTCATTTTCTCTCTTTCCTTATATATATATATATATATATATATATATATATATATGCGTGTGTATATATATATATAATGGACTAATTGGGAACAGATAAGAATTTTATTGATTTTAAAGCTTTCATTGCGAGAATAAATTGGTTCACAGCCAAATTGAACGACTTATGGCCTACCCTTCTATATTAATTTTCTTTTTATATATCATGAAGTGACGGTCAATATCCACCGTGCAATTGTATTTTCCCATTTCTCAAACTTATATATTAATTTTAGGTTTATATTGACTGGTCGCAGCAAAGGTTGAAAATGGGTGAAACAGCTTCATGCTACAAGAGCCTGGGCTGATATTGAAGAATTGGTTACCTCCATAGTCTCTCATACATCTATTTTTTTTTCATCGGAAAGCATCGATAATAACACTTTCGATCGATTAATTGACGATAGGATATTAATGCTGAAATTCGCCATTTCCCTCTAAGAAACATTAAGGTTCATTATTTTTTCTTCAAGTTACATGTGCCATTTTTGTTGCCGCTGCTACAGGTTGCCTTTAAGTGATTTCCTTTTACATGGACTGAAAGAGCCATTTCAAAAAGGAAACATTCAGCATTTAGTCATCGATTAATTTGTGTTAGTGCCTGTTGAAATTTATAAAATCTTTTTTTTAAACAGGTTTTTTTTATGGAATTAGGCTTCGTATTAGTCATGAGAGTTTTTTCTCTTCAACCTTTTGTTTTTGACAATGTGGAAAGTTAACAACAGTTAATATATATATATATTAGGGTGTGCAATTTATATGTTATATCAAAAGAAGCAATTTATTATGGAGTTAAGTCCATGTCACTTAAACTGAAAACCATATATAACAAGAACATTTCTTCGTGGATTTATCACTTTTCAAAATTCAAACAAAATTCTCACTTGATTGATTTGACCAAAACCTCTAGTGTCGCGGCATCGCACACTCCAAAGCATATATTTAACTGTCAATAAATAGCATAATTTAAAACAAAACATATTCCGGTCGACACATATATCGCTCTTGATGTTTGCCTATGTATGAGAAAATTGTGCACTGATGATGACAATTTGAAAATGTCTAAAGTACAAGGCCCATCTATTCAATCTGATAATAACTCGAATATAAGGATCGTATTATTCAAGGAATTGATAATAATTTAATGTCTCACTAAATCTTATTAGAGAAATGATTTCGCTATTAATCACATTAACATTACTACAGTGTAACCTGGATATAAGAGACCCGGATATAAGAGAAACCCGGATATAAGAGAGATTTTCTCTGATCCCAAAGTGTTTCCATACTTACCTTAACAAAATAGACCAAACCCGGATATAAGAGAAACCCGGATATAAGAGACTTCTTCTTCGGTCCCGACAACTCTCTTATATCCGGTTTACACTGTAATTAATTTTTTGTATAAATTCCTTCTTTATGATATATATATATATATATATATATATATATATATGTGTGTGTGTGTGTATGTGTGTGTGTGTGTGTATCGAGGAGGTATATATATATAACGCTAAAATTGTTTCCAAGAAAATGATACAGAATGAAAATAAAAACAAAGACGCCAACTTGAAATGTTATTAAATATTTTTCTGTAAAATCTGAATAGAATTATCAATTTCTTGCTGTGGAAAAAGACGCGCCTTCCATTAACAATAGGTTCTAAGACCAAAATTTAACATTTCTGTTCAAAGTAAATTATTACTTACTGACTGGCTGGAGAGGACCTCTTCCCGTTTGCTCTGTAACACTACATTTGGGAAGTGACAAAAAATTGTAAGTCAACTCTCTTCTACATCTACTACACAATATATCCTCTACAGCCAGCCCTCATGTTATCGTAGGTTCGACTAAATATACTTGTTCTAATCAATTTATTTTATGGATGTATTTAGAAGAGTTCGTGTCGCGATGTTTTTATTATATACGAGTTTGTATGTGATTTTTTTAACGCCAGGCTGTAGGAGCTGATGATGGGTTGTTTTTAATAAGAAATGTATGGGATTAATTCTTTTGAAGCCGATTTTCTCCTCTAATCTGAGTAAACGTTTGTAAGTCATTGCAGGAATTTCAAGAGATGTCCTACGGCACCAATCAAGTAAAGTGTTTATTTGAAACTGAAAGTAGAAAATAGTTTTTTTTGTTTTTTTGCTGAGCTTATGAAGCATTTGAAGTTGTTGATACCCCTGACCAAAGAATCAAGTTCCCCAGAACGGAACGAATCTGGATGTGCGTGAATGTTGCTTTAAACTGGTTGACAATTATCCCATTCTCCTTATTCGCCAGCATCTGAATAATTTTTTATCTTCAACTTGAACAAACACTTGGCTGAGAACTACTATTGCAGTGATGATGACGTCATATCTGCTTTTGGCGATATTTTGACCAACATAGTTCATATTTCTAATCAAAGTAAATTACTATTTACTGAGCAGTTTTAGAAAAACGCTTTCTGTTTGTTCTGTAACCTTACGCTTAGGTGATGAAAAAAAGAGAGGTAATCCCTTTTTGAAAATTGTTTTTTTTTTTGTTTGACTATTGTTTCCTTAAGGCAGCTGTTTGCCACCTCTCCTAGTACGTGTCTCCTCTACAGCCAATCCTCATGCTATCATAGCCTCGAATCAAGCTTTTTTTTAACCGTTTTATTTTTTTTGCTTTTGTTGGAAGAGTTTGCCTGACGAGTTTTTTTCTTATTTAATATACCACTTTGTATATGATCTTTTAGCAGCAGTCTGTAGGAGCTAATAAATTCCTTTGAAGCCATTTTTTTCTTGATCTTAGCAAACAGTTGTAAGTCATTGCAGGAACTTTAAGAGATGTCCTATGTCACCATTAAAGTAAACTTTTTATTCGAAACTGAAAGAACAAAATAGGAGAATAAAGTTCCAGAGGAAAGGTTTCGAATAAAATGTTCCCTATTAGACAAGTTATTAGTAGCAACAGAGGAAAAATTTCTGGAATTAGTTCAGATAAACAGCGAAAACTTTCATCAGAATATACACACGCCCAGATGTTTCTGTTGAAACTGCATATTAGCTACAGAAAGTGTTGGCTCATCATCCGTATTTTTTTAGTTGAATGCCCAATTATTCTGGTCTTTATATAATTCGTTAAAATCAAAATTAATTAAGTGGCTATACGAGAAGAGAATTATGAAATTGTATTAAAAGCGGCTGGATATTTCAGAACGTAATAGCAGATACGTCTACTGATGATGTTCTCTGTGAAATAAAAATTATACTTTATTTTAACTTGAATTGGAAGAGGTATTTACGTTTGCTACATATCAGCCAACGACAGAAACGAAGACGCAACAGATTTCGCCATTCATATAGATCACACGAATCGTATCTAACTCATTCAGATAATTATATATATTTATTCGAGGTTGGCTGAAAATTTCATCAGCTGACCTAGATACTCTCATGGATCAAATGGGTTTATTTTTCAGTATAATGCCCCTTACTGTTCACAAATTCCTTCCATCAGAAGAATATTAAGCGCTGTAAGTCTGGATATGTGTATGGTGTAATGGATAACAGTTCGGAATTGATAATCAGAGAGCCGAGTTCTAATTCCAGTCGGGTTCGTTATATTCACTTACGTGCAAATACCCTTGGGGATGGTATGAACCCACCTCTCCTCCCAACCTTTCATAGACTTGTGTTAAAACTTGTTCACTAAATGATTATTATCTCAATTTTTTTAACAATCTAAAAAAAGAACTTTGCTGACTTTAAATAACCTGCAAAATGGCTGACCCCCCCCCAAAAAAAAAAAGAATCAAACAGTCTGTCAGAGAAAATGATGGAGCAGAATTCTTGCCGCATTCAAACTGCCCACAATCAATGTAAGAGACTCCTGGTCAACGCAAGGAATAGCTATACGCTAGCAGTTCAAGTCCAAATCAAAACACAAAGACATGTTTCCCGTAAGTTTGCGCATATAATGAACAAGATTCTTAACAGAGGCAATCTATCAGTGCCGTCAATTATAAACAGGCCTGCGGTTAACTCATCCTCGTCAGATCAGGCTAAGCACTTTGAAATGAATGTTGCCTCTAGGTCAACGTTAATCTTGGAAAACATCCTCTACCCGAATTACCTAAGTTACCGATTACAGGCTTTCTCTCGGCCCGGTAAGTATCCGATCTTATCATAAGTTCATTGCTCTACGAAGGTTACATGTTTGGATAAAATCCCAGTGTTTGTTCTTACTCTGACCTAGCTCTAACATCTAATTGGTGGGTGGCGGACTAACCTGTATCATTTAATACCAACAAAACCACATGAGTATCATTTCATCTACCCCGAGCAGACACTAACGTTTCTCCGGTTATATACTCAATGAGGAACCTCAGTTGGGAGTGAAGCGCACCCCATACCAGCATTGGAACTCATACATACACCCATATGCTAATTAATTGAAGCAAAACGGATAATTCCGTTATTATTTACATCGTTTCTTATCTTTCCGAGGAAACATAACACAGTGCACATATTAGTACGTCATATGCCCATTCCACGAAGTCGTTTCTTGCAGATTGACCACAGATTCTCAATTGGATTTAAATTTTAATTTTTTTTCCAGATCAGTCTATAGTACTTTGATTTTCTCACTGATAAATGTGTTTGTGCAGGGTTAAAATTTTCGTACACTTCCTTAGAGTAATGTCCATCGCAGAAAATGGCCGTAGGACAATTAATTGAAAGTCGAGACAATAGTGTATGGGCGTCATGAAAATTTGATGCAATCACGGATGGCTCAATATTTTTCAAGGCCAAACCAAAAATATATTCATATTATTCAACACCACTGCAAATGACCTAATCTGGGGAAAAAAATAGAAATTGACTTCACCTTGTCACTCTAGTGAGTCTAAAACTGACCGCATGGTGAAAGAAAGGAAACTAAAGCCGTTAGTTCAATTAATTTGCTCAAGGGTGTACAGTGAACTGTTAGATATGCAGGAAAATGGTTGTTTCCTTGTACAGTTTCTTCTATGTTCCAAATGGCAGATTCCCCAACCACCGCCACCACCAAAAAGGAAAAGGTATATTGCTGCTATATATTGTCTGGAATTAATTAATACTAAATTTTCAGCTTTCACAACGCGGACTTCTGGGTGATTATTTTTTTTTCCAATCTACAACACTCTTTTCCCAAAGTCGAAACGTTACTAGCCTATCGCTAGTATATCGCTATATTCATGTCAAATATTCAGATGAGCTACATTCTTTAGTTCTACCAATCCAGACATTCATAGTTTCAATTCGCTATGACACAAAGACACGGTCAATTCCTCATCATTTCCGGTTTATTCTATTGGTTAGAAGGAAGTCCCGCTCGTCTAACTTCTTCCACAAAAATGTTATTCCGTGGAAAAGGCTCCAGACAGAATACTTTCTCGATCACTACGATCTTAACCTTCAAGACTACATTCAACCAGTGTTTTTCTACATATTCTCATAATATGCACTTCTTCCGTATTGTGTGCCATTAACTCTCTACCTTAAGTGGCTCTTAAGCCTTGTATTTTGTGAAAAATTGTATAAAAAAATTACATTCAGACTTGTATCCTCATCATTGTTGTTAAAATCACAGTGTTTCGGTCGTTTGTATTCTAGGGCTTTTTTCAGGTGTCTGCCAATACGAGTAACCTTCAGGGCATTCCGAACTGAACACTTTATGCTAATCGATAGGGATAGTTTGATTTTGATTCTATTGTTAAATTCTCGGGATATCTCATCTTGCTTGCCCCGTTTTCACTGCCTGTGATTTTGTGCTATCCAACCAAATTCACAAGCCCATCGCTTGAATTGATTAAGTTAACGTCCCTTGGAACAACAGATTTTTAATAAATTTAATTAAAATTGAACAGTTTTAAAGTCTTCGATAGATAGATAGATAGATAGATAGATAGATAGATAGATAGATAGATAGATAGATAAGAACTGACATAGATAGATAGATAGATAGATAGATAAGAACTGACATAGATAGATAGATAGATAGATAGATAGATAGATAGATAGATAGATAAGAACTGACATAGATAGATAGATAGATAGATAGATAGATAGATAGATAGATAGATAGATATTTTCATTCAAATCAAATACAAGTATTTTCCCCACAGATTACCGGTATTGTTAAACGTACTTGAATGCATAACAGCCTGGAATGAGAATTCAGAGAGCCGAGTTTTAATTCCAATCGGGTTCGTTACAATCACTTACGTTCGAATAACCTTGAAAAGACATGAATCCTTGTCTTCTCCAACAGCTATTGAAGAAAATAGTAGAACTTGTATCTGGAAAAATCCTTGTCACTCTCAAAAATTTTAGTGTAATATTCCCTCGCAAAAGAACCCAAATTAAATTTCGGCCTAAATAAAACTCAAACGGTATATGGGGATTTTCCAAGCGTAGCTTGAATGTGGCACAAGGGCGAAAGTAAGGCGTACCAAGTGAGGATCGAACTCACTAGTAATTGTTCTAGCGAGACAAGCTTGCTAACCATTACACCATCTCCCTCTCAAACGGTGCATAAGCCGTAAAAAAAAAAAATAAAAAATAAAAAACCAAAAAAAAAAAAATCAGTCATTTCCGAATTTTAAAAAAATATCGTACTGTAGAAAAAATATTTTAAGTATAAGAAGCGCTTCTTAACAATTAAGCGCCATGACGGGTTGTATTTGTAGAAATTGAAGGAAACAATTTAATCGTGTCGTATTTTGATGGAGAAAAATAAAATTTGAATGAGTGTTTTTACGACACACTCAAAAGTATTTTTGTTTTAGTAAAGCTAAAACTAAGCGCTCTTTCAGCCATCAACACAGAATTAAATTTTTATATTGTAAAATATGTAATTACGAAAGAAAAAATTTATCAGTTTCGGAAGAGTAAAAATAAGACCATATTTACCGTCCTTTCTAATAAAGAATGTCACCATTCAAAATGTCGCGAGAGCAATCTGTTGCCAATAGGAAAAATGATTTAAAGTTTATTCTTAAAATGTTTACGAAGTTTTCGATAAAAAAAAACAGATGTAAAGAAAATGAACAAAAAATACTCTTTATTATTTTTATTATCATTTTTATAGAAGGCGTGTAAGGAAACTTTCTCTTTTCTATTTGGTATTGTCTACGGTTGAAATCGAGATATCTTTTACTTTCTTGTTAGCTTTTTGACAGTAAATAAAAAAAAAGATCTTTTCCTTATTTCAAAAATAATGAGTTGTCCCCAATTGTTAAGAAAAATACGTTTGAAAATATTGCAGGAATGATTTCGCAAAGAATAAAAATAAAAATAAAAATAAATATTGGCTTTTAAAATTAGGAATTTATACACCATATGTTGTCTCGGTTTTTTCCCGTCGCTGTGCGAAATTTCTCGTTCGTTCCAACAATCACGCTGAGAAAGTAGAAGACTTGAGTTATTTTTTATGTGTTCTCGAAAAAGTAAAACAAGCAAAATTAAAAAAAAAAATAAAGCGTAAAGACGAACGGAAAAGAAAATAATATTTGTTGTTAGAGAATTATTCTCGTTTTCTAACATATGTGGGTTCAATTTCTATCCTCCGTGGAAGTGACGCGTGGTAACCAAAGGAAGAAGACAGTTACGAATTCAGAAAATCTTGGACAAAAGGAGATTTGGCAATAAACAAGCCAGGAGGGCAATGTGCCTGATTTTCTATACTATTATGCAAACCATACAAGCACACTCAATGTTTAGGGTTATCGAATGAGGTTGAAAGAAGTGTAGGTTATGTGTATATGTTGGATATATAACTGTTTAACGCAGGTTCTGATGCTAATTTATATGGATATTTTGTCTCGTTCGTTTTATCACTGTTCAGTTCTTTTCACTGTGTTTTAAGTGAATCAAGCCGGTATTTACCCGACCTCTCCACCAGGCAGGATGTGGCATAAGGCCGATTTTTATGTGGGGCGATTCCCCGCAGACCCCGCATACACGAGGTAGGGTTTGTCTACCTCCCCAGACGAGACTCTGCTTTTCAACATAGCCTCATCTGCGTTCCTCTCTGTCCGAAACCAGAGAGTTCGACGTCTTGATCTTGCTCAGGCGTAAGCTGGAAAGCAAGTCCCTGAATCCAAGCCTCTGTTACACGAGCCATAGGAATACAGATTGGAACGGTAAAAATCTACGCGCGTAGATTGATGCAAAATGAAAAGAAATCGGAAGGCTGAATTCGTTTTCCAGTCGGGTGCTAATACCCTTGGAAAAAATATGAATCTGCTTCTTCTTCTTCTTCTTCTATTAATTATATAATATTCAGTTATGTGCCATGCATGATATACGCTAAGGCGATCATGTATCTTTCGATACATGACTGACGAGGCAGATTTTTTTCCCGCAGTAGGTTGCCATCTTTTTCTGGGGTAGACCAGTTGCCATCCAAGGCTATAGAACCCGGTCTGTCCTGCTATTTATACATGGGTGGGGGAGAAGAAGAGGATGCAAGGGTATTAGCACATAAGTAATGGATTCGGCTGGAATTCGAACTCGGCTCTCCGATTTCTCAATCCGAGCCGTTATCCATTGTTCCACCGTGTCTCACCGAAAAGGCATTGGAATAGCGAATGATGCCTTCAATAAGCTAAGCAAAATATTAAGAAACACAGTAATTCTGTTAGAAATAAAGAAAAGTGTACTGAATAGTTATCTCATATCGGTCCACCTATATGGCAGTGAATGTTGGATATTCTCATCTCAGATGAAGAAGACAACAGAAATGTGGTTATTCAGATAGATCCTGAGAATAAGACTTGTCATATGAGCCAAGACGTAGGTTTAGAGAAAATGGAATCCAAAAAAAATGTAGAATCAGAATGAGACAGTTTAAATTTCTCGGGCACATAAAGACGAGAGAGTGATTAGAGAATTTGACACCCATAGCATATATTAAAGGTAATAGGAACAGGGGAAATGAGCGAGTAACCTGGACTAAAAAGCTTGTGTAAATATGTTGGCAGAACATTGATTAAGAGAAAAAAGAAAAAAAAAAGGCTTTTCTAATTTCATGTGCTATCCACTGAAAAATATTAAGTAGTCTTCAAATCCAGTCCAGCAATTGTCTTACAATGTAAACATTTAGTTGAAAAGAATGGAAAAACAGAAAACCTACAATGATAAGGATAAATCTAGCAGAGGCAGGATGCCAATTCCCGGTGGCATGAAGACCGGTGCTGCCACAGAAGAGGGAAATTGAGAAAATAAGAAAGAAAGGGATTTTTTCCTGTCAGAACTGTTAGTGTACGATTGACTACAGCGTGAAATTGAAGCTATATGAAGAAGTAGCAAAAGAAACACACACACACACACACACACACACACACACATATATATATATATATATATATATATATATCATGACATAATAGAAGGGTTTGAAAATATGGCGGAAAATAAGAAGCCAAAAGACATTAACGTGGATGCTTCGGATCAATGGAGGAACCCTTAAAATATCGGCAATATATAACATTTGATTTTTCCCATTTTCCATTTCTTTGTGAGTTTGGATAAATTTGGCAATATGAGAAATATACGAAATTACTTATGTTCATACACACATAATCATAAACGGGCGCGCGCACGCACACACATACACATATATATATATATATATATATATATATATATATATATATATGTGTGTGTGTGTGTGTGTGTGTGTGTGTGTGTGTGTGTAAACATTTTACTCCAAGAAAGTCGGGATTGCCACTAGCACGCAGAGGGTTACAGAAAGTGAGTGAGAGAAAAGGCTGGGTATATGTGGGGATTGAGGAAAGGATAAAAGATGAACGGTTATCAAATCAACGGATCATGGCGAGTGACGTTGCATTTTTGTAATTATTGGGGAAGAAAGTCAGAGGAAGGGAGTTACACTGTCGGGAAGTGCGGGAAATTAAACTGTTAGAGTAGAAGTGGCGGTTACATCTAACTATTTTAAGAATAAAAGTGTGGCACCAAGATATCAGTCTAGTAGCACGCATAAATTCATGTACGAAAAATAAAGCTCGTCAGAGCCGTTGCCATAACATTTTTCTAGAAAAAACAGAGGGAAGCCACATCAGGTTTGTGTGAAAGTGACTGAAGTCGAGATGTCAAATGAGGATCGCTTACATTGCAGATCCTTGTCGCGAACTTCGAGATGAACAGTAGAGCATCAAATCAGATAGGCAACACTATTCCACGCACAGACGAATAGTAGATATTTTTAAATGTGAAGGATGAACTCAGACGGAAAAACCTTCTGACACAACACAGAGAACCAACTTCCCTTGCGGTAGAAGCAGCTATTGATTCAGTGTAGGTGTTTCACCTCAGGTCAGTCTATATTGTGAAGCCAAGAAGACGCAATGAAACGCTCTCCTGGTATTGTTTGGTTTGTCTTGTTTTATGGCATATCAACACCTCAATGGGTTATTAACGCCGAAAAATTTTTATTGCTCGTAATATTGTTTTGTCAAAAATTTATTTATGGTAATATTTTTACTTCAAAAATCTATTGCCGGTAATATTTTTTCCCCAAAAATGTATAGTTGGTAACATTTTTTTTTTCAAAAAACATTGTTGGTAATATTTTTTTTTCCTTCAAAAATTTATTGCTGATAATAATTTTTTTACAAGGTATTTCTGGTATTAAAACCTATTTTTGTTGCTCCATTTATTCATTAAAACACTATATTTATTTTTATTCTCTCGGCTTGAATATTCGAGAAATCCTATTAAAGTAAAGTATGCGATCTCTGACAGGATTCGAACCTGCGTCCTTATGAACAAAGAGAACCATAGTTAGCGCCGACGTGCTCTCGACCGACTTAGCTAAAGAGATTGAATAGCATTTTAAGCGAAATTCCTTGTGTCGTGCGTGAAAAGAAACTGTTATCATAGAACTTACGGTTACATCTAGCAATTCCATCTCCAAAATTATGTGACCTAACTTCCAATCTAGTAATGAGTTCACCTCTGTAAATTAGAGTTAACAAGGAGGAAAGCCCAACAGACAATTATGATGAAAATATCTACAGAAAAGAGACAGAGAAGCTACGTTATGACGGTTGGAAAGTGGATGAAACCGAGATGCCAGATTTGGACAGATAACATTGCATACTCTTGTTCGGAATTTATAAAACATCTCAAAAGTATCAGACCAGATGTGACAGCTGTAATGAATTCATAGACTGAGAATAGTACCTAAGACTGAATAATAAATTCATAAGATTAAAATAAATATACACATTTCCAGGACATATAATTAGGACAGACGGCCTGGAGAATATAACACGCCTAGGAGATGGTGAGAACTGGAGAATGTGAATGAATGGCAGAAAAAGTACAACGAGAGATGGTAAATAGTTAAAACTTCCTGAATTCAACAAATGAAAAAAGTTGAAGATAGACATAATCGCACATTGAAAGGGCGTGGCACATGAAATCATAATAAAAACACATACAATCTCAGCAATACAAATTCAAAATTTGATTTCGGTTTGCTATGTTAGCTTATCTCCGAACAGCCTTTCTAACCCCTCCTCCTAGTGGGTCCTTTAGTCTATCCAAAACGACTGAGCTTGTTCCGGCGTCAGCTCTCGCTCAATTATAATGTTTTCACCTAAAGTTCTGATTCATTTTTTTTCTTGAAAATCTCTTCTCACTCCCATATTATTTGCCTCTAGTCAGAGTTTAAGGTTTTCTGTGGCGGCATTATCGACATAAGAGGTAATTCGAATACGAGTAAGCCTTAAGGAATCTATCCCCCCAGCAGCTGTATAATACCGGGGCCACTGTATTCCTATTTGGTGAATGGGATCTGGGCCCACCATAATTTTTTAGGTGGAGACTCTCGATACTATCATGAAGTGCAACGTTACGGCGATTCTTTTTGGTAATTAATCCAGGTAAGTTTGTATCACAAGTTAATCCATGTAAGTTGTAATATAGAAACTTGTGATGCTTTATTAGACTACTTCATCTTTAGTACTCAAAAGATATTTTTATAATAATGGGTAGTTATAAGCGAAAGGGGAGATGGGAAGTGCTTATTTTATTACCACATAAGTGTGCATCACTTGGGGGGTTGCTGTTTCCCTACCTACGTCCCACACATCCCATGACCCAAAATATCTCATAGAGCAGAGTCAAACTTTAACCTGTTCGTGTCCCAGCTATGGGTAAATTGTGAACAAAAAGAAAATTGCATGAAATTAAAAAAAAAAAAAAATTTTATAGTAAAAACGCCAGCAATAGAATTTTATACAGCAAATATTACCTATAGTACTTACTTGTAGTAAATTGACCGACAATGCATTTTATCTGTAGATGAAGGCATAAAGTTGTGTTAAAAATAGTTAGATCTTTGGTATTGAGGTTGATATGCTGCTAAACAAAATCACCCAACCAAACCAATCAAAATATTTAGATTTCAGCATTAAATAACCCATGGAGATTGATTTGCCGCTAAACAAAATCACCCAACAAAACCATTCAAAAAATTTAGATTTCAGCATTAAATAACCCATGGAGAGTGATATGCCGCTAAACAAAATCACCTAACCAAACCAATCAATCAAAATATTTAGATTTCAGTATTAAATAACCCATGGAGATTGATATGCCGCTAAACAAAATCACCCAACCAAACCAATCAATCAAAATATTTAGATTACACCATTAAATAACCCATGGAGATTGATAAGCCGCTAAACAAAATCACCCAACCAAACTAATCAAAATATTTAGATATCAGCATTAAATAACCCATGGAGATTGATATGCCGCTAAACAAAAATCAAAATATTTAGATTTCCATTACAAACCCATAGAGGTTGAACCAATCAAAATATTTAGATTTCAGCATTAAATAACCCATGGAGATTGATATGCCGCTAAACAAAATCACCCAACCAAACCAATCAAAATATTTAGATTTCAGCATTACATAACCCATAGAGGTTGATATGCCGCTAAACAAAATCACCCAACCGAACCAATCAAAATATTTAGATTTCAGCATTAAATAACCCATAGAGGTTGATATGCCGCTAAACAAAATCACCCAACCGAACCAATCAAAATATTTAGATTTCAGCATTAAATAACCCATGGAGATTGATATCCCGCTAAACAAAATCAACTAAACTTTGATAAGCAATCAAAAGTAGACCAAATCTTCTACAATGATATAAGGAATCTATGGTTCAACTACATATTCAGGTCAAAACTGTTCCTACATATTCTCAGTATAGGTAATTTTTTTACTATATTCCTGCACGCCCTTATAACAAATTCAATTAATATCTATTTACCTTGAACGGCTCTTAGAACTTCTAGTGAGTGAAGATTGTTAAAAATAAAATAGGAAATCTCTGTTCCAATGTATCAATTTATTTTAATAGTTTTGGCCTAGTCCCACGGATACGACATCTGTTCTCTTTTTTAAACCTCTTTTTCAATATAATTTTTCTTAACTTCCTTTCTTCTGTTTAATTATTTCTCATTCTTATTCTCCACCCCAATCTCTCTCTCTCTTTCTCTCTCTCTCTCTCTCTCTCCATAGAAAACGTTAATTAACACTTGTCCCGTTCAGAAAAAAAAACTGATTCGTCCTTTTTCAATTTTTCGTTCTTTTCTATCTCTCTTTCACTAACTTTGTTGTTACAAACTCTCATTCCTATCAGAATAGTCTCTATTTATTTTTAGATCTCTCCCTATTGCTCATGCTAACAAATTTCTCTCCTTTTCTTTTTTTTTTAATTTATTTATTTTTTCAACCACACGCTACGTGTACTGCTTCTTATTTTCACCAGTCTTTCGTCGTTCAAGACGATCGTCCGCATCGTTGGGTCTCTGTGGCCGATCAATATTGAGTCATGATTTCCACACTGCAATTTTCGGTTAAGGAGATCCAGTTAATATCCTGTTTTGCTTTACGGCACACACTGAGCAGGGAAAACATTATACGGGAATGAGTTTTGGGAAAATGCAAAAAGGAAAATAAATAAATTTTGTCGAAAAATGACGAGGTTTATAAACAAAAAAAAAAGAAAGAAAGATTTTAGAAAAAAGATAACATTGGGAATGTGGAATAATAACATTTGAAATGCGAATTATGAATGAAAAACAGTTGGCATAAAATTTGGACGAGTGTTTGGTTGGATTCAAACTAAGCCAAGCAGAGAATATCGTTGTAGATTACAATGTTGATTTTAAGGTATAAAAAGGCTAGATTCCTCCGATAAAATTTTCATTCATTCATGCATAAAAGGGACAAGAATTGTGTATTAATTTACACTTGTATAGAATATGTCCTTTCATTTATAGTCTCCAATTTTCTACGCATGATCATATTATTTTTTGGCTATATCAAAATTCAATTCAGGCTATATATCTTTTCGGACAGTACACACACACACACACACACACACACACACACACACACACACACACACACACACACACATACATGTTTTGAAAATAAAAAAAAATATTAAAAAAATAAAATTTTCAGATACATGGGGTTGTATATTAATAGCTTTTTTTTTTGCTTTATTTTCTCAATTAGGTTCCTCGGCTACTTTCTGACAGCATGGCCATCATCAAGGGAAAATAAAAATCACAGTTTGTTAGTAACAGTGAACTACAAGAGTCAATGACTGTCCTTGAAAAAAGTGACTTTATCTGTAGATTCATTTGATTTTTATCTTTTATATTGGTCAGCCCTTGTGTTGGTCAAACGACCTCTTTTAAGTTGTTTTTAAGATAAAGGATGACAGATTCCTGAATAAGAATTCCACTTTTGGTCATTTTAAGAGTTTTATTGATTGCTGGGAATGAGATGTGCCGGTTACGTGTATGTTATCTTTTAGTTCTTTGAGAGTGTGTTTGATGTGTGTATGTGTATATATTTGTGTCAGTGTCCCTATAATTTTAAGACCTCAACACCTCTGAAAGCATGTCAGTCTTAGTTGGGGAGAAATGTGGGTAGTGCTTGATTTATTGGATTGTTTTATGTGTTGTATATATATATATATATATATATATATATATATATATATATATATATATATATATATCCAACATTGTAGATAGTTAAAATAATGATTCATCTCTTAGAACAAAAGTAAATAGAAAAAATATTATTTACGAATGTAAATTTCCATTAAGGAATTGTATTCCTGATCAATCAAAATTTGTAAATAATTATATAGGCCATACTACAACGTGTTTGACACGAAGACTCACACTACACCTTTCTGATCATAGCTCAATTAGGTCATATTTAAATACTCCTGGGGACGGACTGGACACTATTTGTAACATTCTTGTTGACAACACGAATATAATAACATCCTCTACTTGTAAAAAAGGGCTAAATATAACGGAAGCCATATTAATATAAACAAATAAAATATGAGAGCATATATGTCGTGTAAAAAAATAAATCAAAATATTTTGTTTGTCGTCCTCAATGAAACCTACATGAAAGAAGGATTGGTACCTAATTACACAAATTTCTAAATCAAGAATTTCCTAACAGATGGATCAGAAGTGGTGGACCATTTTATTGGCCTCCACGTTCACGATTTGACTCTATTAGATTTTTTTATGGATTCATGTTAAAAAAATTGCGTATGCAATCAAACCTAGTTCATTAAAAAATTGAAGGCTAAAATAACTAATGCGATTTCTTGTATTACTGTAAATCAGTTGGCAAATGTTTTCCGTGAACTGCCAAATTGTATTACCCTTTGTATTGCTAATAATAGAGGGCAGTGGAAACTTAAATAAAATTTCAATAAAACCTTAAAAATATAGATTTACTTCTTTCTAATCATTTTTACAAATTATTTCTATCGCAAATACAAATAAACTTATAATTTTTTTAAAGTGCACACGAACTTTATGAACAGCCTATATATATATATATATATATATATATATATATATATATATATGTGTGTGTGTGTGTGTGTGTGTGTGTGTGTGTGTGTGTGTGTGTGTGTGTGAAAATATATAGAAAATAGGAAAGAACTGGTTAGGTAAATAATCCAAAGTTCCTTAGTATTTTAGTTATTATTTTTTAAAAATAGTGCTCGATACAAAAGTAAAGATAAATATAATTATTTATTTAAAATATGATTCCAAAACGCTACATAAGATGTCTCATGTTTCAAAAAAAGGGCGAAAACTTCAATATAATTATTTAAATTAAATTGAGTTAAAATAAGCTCTGTTCCATCTTCAAGCGAAAAAAAATCGCTAGAAGATGGAACAGAGCTTACTTTAACTCAATTTAATTCAAATAATTATATTGATGTTTTCGGCTCTTGTTTTGAAACATGAGACCTCTTATGTCGCGAGTTGGAATCATATTTTTAAATAAATAATTATATATATATATACATATATATATATATGTATATGTTAACCGTAGACAAAATATTCGCATTAAACGAAAGGGACTCAACACTAGTAGTATGATTAATAGTTACAGAAGTAATAATGATTCAAATTATTTGTATCTTAATCATTTTTAGGATCAAGGAAAAGCAAACAGTATGCACGTGTCTATATGATGTTTACTTGGAAGAAAAATCTAGAAAACTGATAGGTGAGACATAGCGATGACCTACCTTATATTTAAGTAGGTAATCACTATTGAGATGTAAAAAGACCACCCCCGAGAGTACATATAAATAGACCCCCCACACACACACACACCAGAAAGAATAGTAGTCATTACATTAGTCCGGACGTTGGGTGACCCATACTTTCGGCCGTGTGCCACATCTAAGTCACGCTTAGAAAAACACCATCAGTCTGGGTGTCGATATTATTGGTTATCGATAACAGTCTTGAAATTTACAACAATGTCGTCGCCGATTGTAATCTCAGTTATTTCTTGATAACCCTGAATTAGTCGAAGTCTGGCTGAGATGTTTTACCGGCTCGGTCAGAAGAAAGAATTCAGAAAATAACAAGCCAGTTAATGGTTATACCGAAATAAAGGATATATTTATGGCTGAGGCTATAAGGAAAGCTTCTCTTAGGACCTGCCAAAAATATTAAAGGTCTTTCGTTTTTAAACAAATACAGGAAAAAAAAAGACGGACGCAGAAGCGATTTACTTCAACGGCAACTGAAACCATGTCTAATGGGCAAAAGCCTTTTGAAATCAAGAGATTTTCTACATCAACTGCGGAATGGAATTTGACATCGTGGATTTGAGAAAGGTGGACAAATACAACAAACTATAAAAAGCGAGCTGATACAAAAAAAAAAAAAAAAGATTAAGTGGTAATACTAAATGTTTACATTAAGTGTTTCCTGATCGAAAACATCCAGAATTTAATGTCCGATCAGCAAGTAATACTGCCAGTTGAAATTCATTAAAAAAAAAAAAAAAATTCTTTCAATGCAGTTGTAAAGTGAAATAGGTTTTTCAAGTCCACTAAGTAAGCAGTATCATTTTCTGGTGGATCTACAAATAGGCATGACGACTGGAATATAGACTCCTGTCATAGATTTTTCATAATCGAGTCGGATATTTCCCAACAAGCCTAATTCATTTGTCGTCGCTCCAACGTAACAAATTTAGTCCGATAAAATCCTAAAGGACAAAATGTGTCACACGAAAACTTTTTCCATTTTAGCATACATCTCTGCCAGTACACACACACACACACACACACACACACACACACACACACACACACACACATATATATATATATATATATATATATATATATATATATATATATATACTGGCAGACATGTGTATATATATATATAAACTCACGAAAAAAAATAATTCGGTCAAGAACTATGGATAGAAAGCGCGAATTTGTAAACAGTGAATATTACTGCTGATAATGCAAGACTCTCCAAACGGATTGTGTTCTCTGGGTCACTGGCATATTTATGAAAAATAAATACGCAAAAATTAGCTTTTCTCTCCGAAAGCCTAGGGGTTAGAATCTCAGGCTGATACCAAATCGGTCGGTTTTCTTCCCGGCTTGAAGCGATCGTATGTCTAGCTACAATTATGAGGTGTGATACAGCGAAACAGTCTGTCTGTGGAAGACGATATTAGCTTCTGAAAAAAGAAAATTAAAGATTGCGAGACTAATTATCTCCCTTGCTTAAAAACAGTCATAAGCGTGTAAACAACGTTTCGAGTAAGACCAGTCAGAAAGTTTAGTGATTTCATTATAGATTTTTATTTAAAAAACAAAAAAAAAATTAGTCTAGTAACAAACTAGATGTTGGTTTAACATGAATGCAAAGTTTCATCAATATTTGCTCTCTGGTTTAGGCGGAGCCTTGATTCAGTCAAACATGCAATGAGTATCATATATATATATATATATATATATATATATATATATAGTTATATGCTTATTTGAAAATTAAGGATATTTTAACTTTAATATTTTTCCAAGAAGTGTTTTTTGCTATGACTTTCTCCATTTTGTGAGAAGCGCTGTCAACAACTGAAACAATGAGGCGCATCGGCATGCCTGCTTTGTCTATTTTAAGCAGACGATAATGTCTGTAAATTCTAGGGTTTGATTTTATTATCTAACATGTGGATAATTTACTCTCGTTCGCCGATTGAGCACTATGGGGAAAAAAAAAAATTAAAACTTGTGGTTCTTGCTTATAACGTATTGCTCTTCAGTTATGAATTGAACACTCTGGCTGCTGATTTGTGCATCACGTATATAATACGTTCAAAGATTCCTTTTCTGTGCGCCGATAGCTTAGGGTAGAGTCTCTTCTCATGTCAAATCAGTCGAGTTTCAATGCCGACTTGAAGCAATAAGATTTCAATAACACTGATGAGCTGTGATGCAGCAAAACACACACACACACACACACACGTGTGTGTGTGTGTGTGTGTGTGTGTGTATGTGTGTGTGCGCATGTGTGTTGGTGTATGTGTGTGCGCGTGTGTGTTTGTTTGTGCCTGTGTATATTTATGTGAGTGTATTTTTGTTATTCCGTCTAGCCAGTTTCACTCACAATGTTTGGGTCAACGCCTGGTAGGCACTTCCCGAATGGGGCGCATGTTGTGATCGCCTTCTTCTGACAGAAAGTATCAAGAAGTTAGTTTCCTGACAAAAAATAGTCCACGGTGAGATTCAGACCCACGGCCATAAAATGAATAACGACGTACCTATATATATATATATATATATATATATATATATATATATATATATATATATATATATATATATATATATATATATATATATATATATATACTAATAATCTCATAAATATGAGCAGCTATATTCGTCCGGAAAAACCTTATGTGTTTTAGCTTTTAATTGAGCAAACCAATACACAAAGGGGAAAAAAGTGTAAAACAAGAAAGAACATGTACTTCCGGCGAAAATAATCGTTTAGAATGAAAGATCAGAGTCCAAAGAAAGAAAAAACTTCCGGCACGTGTAAAGTAAAAATAACTAAGCAAAGTGCACGCTCAGTGGAGCAAACTAAGTAAACCTAAAGAGCCAGACAAACCTAACTAGGTTTCACCTACGGGATCGTCAGGTGAAACCTAGGTAGTTTTCTGGCTCTTTAAATTTACTTATATATATATATATATATATATATATATATATATGTATGTAAATTCCCAAGAGGATAGAATCCAGGTAGAACTCAATGTCCAGCACAGAGTAAGAATATAATATAAAAATATATATTAGTGTTTGAGCCTTTTATATATATATATATATATATATATATATATATATATATATATATATATATATATATATATATATATATATATACGAGGGTCATTCAATAAATAAGGTGAATTTTTAGGTATAAGGACTTTTTATACAAATAGAAGCTTACTTTTTTTATTTATTTTTTGTTTTACTTCTTTTTCACATGGATTTAATTTCTTTTGCAGATTAAAAGAACATTGAGAGTTTTGGCGATTAACAAAGATGGCCGACCAAGAAGTATGCTTCAGGATTGAACAGCGGATAGTTATCAAGTTTTTGGTTGCTGAAGGGTGCAAACCAGTTAAAATTCATAGTTCAAAATTCAAGTTTCAGCCAAAAAAATGTCTACAAGTGGGCTAAATTGTTTAAAGAAGGACGAAGCAGTGTTGAGGATGAAGACAGATCTGGGAGGCCTACAGAAGTGAGGTCTCCTGAGGTGATCGAATCAGTCAATGACCTCATTCAGTCTGACAGAAGAACTACTGTGAACTGCTGAGGCAGGTCAAGAAAGACATAAAGAACAAACGCAGGGGTCATCAGTCAGAAGGAGTCATCTTGCATCATGACAACGCAAGGCCTCACACAGCAGCCCGAACAGTGAAGACCATCAACAAGCTGGGCTGAGAACTGCTCCCTCATCCCCCTTACAGTCCAGACCTTGCCCCTTCAGGCTTTCACCTGTTTGGTCCCTTGAAAGCGTTCACGAGAGGCACGAAGTTTAAAAGTGAAGATGAAGTCAAAAGTGTTGTGAGCGACTGGCTGAGACATCCGTCCAAAGATTTTTACGCTGAGGGAATACGGAAGCTTGTGCACAGATGGGAAAAGTGTGTGACAGTGCTGGGAGACTACGTTGAAAAAAAAAAGAAAAAAAGTAAGCTTCTATCTGTATTAGAAGTCCTTATACCGAAAAATTCACATTATTTATTGAATGACCCTCGTATATATATGTATATATATATATATATTTATCAAGAGAGAGAGAGAAAGAGAGAAAGAGAAAGAGAGAAAGAGAAAGAGAGAAAAAAAAAAGAAAGAGAGAAGGCATACGAATGAACACTACAACCTCTAATATCCACCGACTCTCTCCGGATCACATTATAGCAGAAAAAAGAATAAAGGTCTGAACTGAAACTTTCTGGTATATCTCCATGTTGTTTCTTCGCCAGATTTTTTTTTCTGATTGTCTTTTACTTACCAGACAAAACGGCATAATCTGCCGCCACAATCGTAATCCTTGAATTGGTTTTATATTGTTACGATACAAAGTCAAGTAACAACTTCTACCTTCTCACCATCAAGTGGCCTTTTGTCAGACTATGCGAATATCCCAAGAGGATAAACATCCGATGCACTTGAGTGCATGTGTACAAGGCAGAGGAGAATTCAAAACTTGAAATGAATTGAAAATTTAAATTAAACTTTATATTTAAAAGCAAGCAAAAAAACATTAGCAAAAAGTTAAAATCAGGTTGAAACGAGACTTTCACGTCTTTTCTGTCGTCTATTTTAAAGTCGGCTTTATGATTTGAATAGGAGAATAGAAAAAAAGATTTTATTGAGAGGAAGTCAGGTTCCTCGTTCTAAGCAAAAAATAATAAAAAAAGCTAAACTGTAGGAACGAAATAATTTATCTGTTGATAATAACGAGAATATATATGTATGTGCGTGTGTGTGTGTGTGCATGTTTAAAATCTGTTAGTGTTGGTACACATGTTGATATATATATATATATATATATATATATATATATATATATATATATATATAGTTATATTTATTAACGTATATATATAAATATATATATATATATGTATATATATATATATATTATATTTAGAATAATATAATCATGTATTCGAATAATTTTTAAACATTCACATACATTAATTGACAAATTTATATTTGTACAGGAAACTTTTAAAAAGACTGCATATATATATATATATATATATATATATATATATATATATATATATATATATATACTATATATATATATATATATATATATACTGCGTATATATATATATATATATATGAAGATATGCTGCGTATATATATATCTATATCTATCATCTATCTATCTATCTATCTATATATATATATATATATATATATAAATATTTATTTAAAAATATGATTCCAAAACGCTACATAAGAAGTCTCATGTTTCAAAACAAGAGCCGAAAACTTCAATATGCTCTAATTTTGTATCGAGCACTATTTAAAAAAAATAATAACTAAAATACTAAGAAACTTTGGATTATTTACCTAACCAGTTCCTTCCTATTTTCTATATATTTTCACACACACACATTATATATATATATATATATATATATATATATATATATATATATATATATATATATATATACGCAGCATATCTTCATTCAGAAATGTTTCATTGAATGCAATAAACATATTGTATTTACTTATTTTTGTACTGATCCCAATCATTTTCTTGGCGTTAAAATGAAAGGAAGGCGTTTTTAATTTCTTACATGTTCTAATGTAACATTGAATTGAGCCCTGTTTTAAATTAATGTCTTGAACGTTGTAATTTTATTCTTCGTCATTTTACATTTGTTTTATATATATATATATATATATATATATATATATATAAAGAGAGAGAGAGAGAGACACTTAAGAATATACATTATCATTTGAATACATACAGTTTTTCTGGTAGACTTGATATGTGTTAATATCTTGGAACTTCGAAATGACGTGTCGTCTCTCCTTAAATTCTGAACGTTTGTTTCAAAAGTCGAATGCACGTGAGACATATTTAAGGAATGAAAATCAAACAACAAAAAAGTAAAAATTACCAGAATTTCATTCTTCTTTTTATAAAAGGGAAACATGTTAGATTGATAAACGTTTCCTGTTGGTTCGTTGTTTTTCAAATTATAGTTATATATATATAAAGCATATATATATGATGCATCAAGCTCTTTACTCTTATAGAACACGATTGGCCTAGGAGAAGGAAACTCTTGCATTAAAAGCCTGAGGTATATTGTCTGCTTCGTCTGTGGCATTTATTTGCACCGACTAAGTGTTTAAATAGTTCTGAAAATCTGGATGGTTCTGCACAAGCCTTCACCACTTTAATCAAATCACTTGTGTGGGTTTTCTGACGTTTTAACTTGATTCGTTCTTGAGTCCATTATTATTATTATATATTCTACATTCAAAATAAAAATCAGACATCTCTATCCAAATATTTCTGGCATCTAAAAGAAACGAATAAATCACCAAAAGTAAAATGGAAAATAGTAAATAGAACAAGATCTTGTAAAACCTGGGATGAACCATGACCTTTATGCCTACAGGAAAAAACTACACATCATTAGGTTTCTAAATAATGAAAAATTATTAAACCATAGGCAGGAGTTAACTGTATTTTGCCGACATCAACAAATTTTCGCATTAAATGATTAGCATAAAAAAAATCCCATAGTTTAATAAAAGGCTTAAAAGCTTAGCCGAATCATTAAATAGGAAAAAGGCTTTCTGTAGTCGTCAAAAACAAATTGAAATTCAGTGCAATACGGTTTGTATATAAAACACCGACTTGAATAAACAAATAAATAAATAGAAAATCAGATAGACAATAATAACGACTTGCAGGCGCGCCATAAAAATATCCCTCACTCTGAACTAACTAAAGGATGACCGCCAACATGAGCCTTGAAATACATACCCTACCCAACCTTAGCAAAACCTCTCAGAAGATGATGAATCTATAGATAAGAATTAACTCTCTGACCACTTAACGAAGAAAACTAGCCTCGCCACTCCCACAATAACGAATGTTATAACGGACCGTGCCTAAAAACACAGGTAAACCAAGAGATAGCTTATTCCTAAAATTTCGCTTGAAGATGAAACGGGACTAAATACCTCAATTCGACTTAATTTTAATAATTGTTTGGATGGTTTCTGCTCTCGTTTTTGAAACATGAGAACTCTTATGTAGCGAAGGATTCATATTTTTAAACAAAAAAAAATTATATTATATTATATATATATATATATATATATATATATATATATATATATGTTGCACACACCATTAAAGTCTATCTAGAAGAGGCACGTTACACTATAGCCCAATTAGGATTCGTTTAAACATACACGGAATCCTACCAAATTCTATCTAAAACATGTATTGAAGCAGAATATAAAATAAACATATGTATATTATAGATTATACAATAATAAAATGTATGAATTATTTTTCTTATGACTGAATCTTCAGTCGCTGATTTAAGACTGGGCATTACATAATTTAAAATATTTTAAATATATCTCAATATGGGGCTGTCCATATTCTATAAGGGGATTATTGTTTTTTCTAATTTTGTATTTAAAATAACTAACAAAAAGTAACGAAAAAACATGCATCTGCACAAATTATGTACACCAGGTTATAAAGGTAGATTTATTAATATATAGTTTATATCTCTGGTATTTTGAATTGTAATAATTTTTAACACCAGGCTCAATCTGCGATATTCTTTTATATATATATATATATATATATATATATATATATATATATATATATATATATATATAGTCTTAAGGTGTGTTATATTTACGGGATAATGTGCTCAAAATCAGAGATAGAGCGTGTGTAAATATAAAGGCTGTTTTCATGCTAGACGCAAACATCAGGACACGACAATTGCGTCTAGCATGAAACAACTTTCGCCTCAAGTGTTGACTTCAATGTTCATTTTATATATATATATATATATATATATATATATATATATATATATATTTTTTGTAGGTACAAAATTTAATGATCGAAATAAAAGTATAAAATTTAATATTACAGGACATATTCAACAATATTAAATAATAAAAAAAACACAACAACAAGGGGGGGGAAACAACCGGTTTCGCTCCCTCTTCAGGCTTCTCACAGGAGATTCAAAATTAAAACAGAAAAATGTACAATAAGAATAGGTGGAAAAAAATAAAAATATATATATATGTATATATATATATATATATATATATATATATATATATATATATATATATATATAAATGCAAATTTTTTTGTTAATAATGTAATTAGCTTTATCTTATACTTCTCACTTTATATGAAGAGTAAAATATAATACATACACTAAAACAGATTCTCATTATAACTAAAAACATCTCCAGTTTCTCTCTCCTATTTTTTTTAAAATAAACATTTTTCTCTCGTTGGAATAATTATAACATTCATTCTCTCTCTCTCTCTCTATATATATATATATATATATATATATATATATATATATATATATATATATATATATATATATATATATATATATATATATATATATATATATATATATATATATATATATATATATATATATATATATATATATATATATATATATATATATATATATATATTAAAGCCTGTTCAGTTGAATAATATCGACAAGTTCTGTCTTTCAAACTTTTTATTAGATTTTTAAAATTTCCGGAATAGTTGCTGCAAAAATTCGTTTCCAAGTATTGTGTATTGTGATGAAGTTGCCGTCTTTTAAATTGTCCAACTGTACTTTTTATGTTTTTTTTTCCAAACACACTGCAATATACGATCCCATATGCAGAGAGATACCTTATTAACTTTGCCTCCTTCATTTTTAATGGCATCGGCATTCAGAATGTTGAGTCTTTATTTTCACTGTGTCTTATGTAATATTTTGGTGCCATCTATTAAAATTAGTCTTATGTTAATGTTATTAATACACGCATACATAGATAGACAGATCGATATAGATATGGGAGGATGCATACACTAAGCATACACCCCGAAGCAAAATATAAAAAAGTATAAGCAGTCTATTGATGATAACCCTCACGATTGGACGATGTAATACTTGGTCAGTCGGTATGTAGCTCTGGATTCGAGATGCTGAAGGTAACATCAATCAGCTACAGGATAAACCCTGGATTATACTATGGGATACTAACTGTATATATATATATATATATATATATATATATATATATATATATATATATATATATATATATATAAATATATATATATATATATAAATATATATATATATATATATATATATATATATATATATATATATATAAATTGATTATATATATTGTTTATATATTATATACGCGTGGTACTTATTGCAACATGTGTCTATATATATATATATATATATATATATATATATATATATATATATATATATATATATATTACTGCATCCACCTGCAACAAAAGATTAAAAATAATAGAAGCTTTAATAATAAAAAAGAAAAAGCCAACTCTTAACAATATTAACTACGAACAAAGCCACAATGCGCTAACCGTATTCGGAAAGTAAAACATCCCTACCACACACTAAGACATAAACAGAACGCACACACTCAAGTAAGCCGAAAAATCGATTCATCCTAGATAATGGCTAATGGTATAGCCGAAATCGCTCGGAAATATAAAACATTTGGACAGTTCTTACGCACCATTTGTCCAGAAAAGAAAGCTCTTGTTCGAACACAAGAAAAATTAAATAATATGCTTAACCTTAGTACCTTGTCTGTCGTTTTTAATGAAACATGCATAAACGAAGGATTGCTACCTATACATATATATATATATATATATATATATATATATATACACAAACATAAGCATATGTATATATATATATATATATATATATATATGTATGTATGTATGTATGTATTTATATACAACAACCAGAATTATATGAAATCATTAACGTACATAGTAAATAAAAGTCAATTCAAGTGCAGCTTTGGACGATAGTTAACCGAATATAAATGTTAACCAATGCATTTGGGAAGCTTATCGCTTATGGGATATTCGTGGGATTTCGCTGAAAACAAAAATCAATGTCTATCGAGTAGTCATTCTCACCACACTTCCTTTTGGTTTAGAATCGTGGACGCCATACAGGACGCACATAAATCAACTTGATCATTTTCATAAACCCTGTCTTCGCTCAATATGCAGTTATACACAGCAGGACAAAATGTTGCGTCGATGGTATCGAATCCTTTATGATGCAATAAGAGTTCATATGGGCTGGACATGTCATCAGAATTGTGACGTCGTCCCCACTGGTCGCAGCGTCGACTGTGTCGTTCGATCCCGTTCGCGGCGCCAGCTGTTCGCTCCTCGCTGCTCCAAGTGTGACGTTCTAACCCTTTGGTTAGATGAATACCAGCCTCGTCGTTCCCAACCCGCTTCGAACGCCTGGTTACCAGGGTAACTGCACTGATCTCCGGTCTGCCTACCCACGTTGTGATTAGATCATAGACAGACGGGATCAAACAGGATTGGGCCGTATGCAAGCTGAGTCCAACGGGGTGATAACACACAAAAAAAAAAAACTCACAAGGTCAAAATTATTGAAGAAAAAGGTAACACATTTTTATATCTAATTGCTCGTTACACAAGATTATTCCTACCTCCCGACCCGTTCTGTGGACTGTGGCACCACGCTTCTACCAAGCAACTTTAAGGCTTCGAGTTGCCTGCTCTCTAGAAATTTGCATTTCCCCGGGGTGTGGTTTGGTTTCAACACTGGGCGCTGATCTCTACCTGTCGTTCACGGCTGATCTCTCTCGCCGTCCGTGGCTGCAACTGATTTCTGTCGGTTGGGGTCCCGCTTTTATTGATGCAGTAAAAACTGGGGTGGGTCTGTCGGCGCCAGGGTTCTCTTTGATAATTCTAAATACGTATCCACCCTTCTTATTTCTGATTAGGGATTTTCCATTTCGGTAACTTACTTTCCTCCTACTCCCTTTACTGTGCCTCTGGGGCGTATACCCGCTTCCCGCTCCTTCGTATGTCATGTGACCGCTCTCGGCCAATGGGGTCCTGGTCGGGTGTCTTTCCTCCTTCATGTATCACGTGATGCCTTCGGCCAATGAGGCTCTGGTCGGGATTTTCCATTTTCGGTAACTTACTTTCACCCTACTCCCTTACTGTGCCTCTGGGGGGCGTATACCCGCTTCCCCCGCTCCTTCGTATGTCATGTGACCGCTCTCGGCCAATGGGGTCCTGGTCGGGCATCTTTCCTCCTCTCTCGCACGTCAAGTGACCGCTCTCGGCCAATGGGGTCCTGGTCGGGTGTCTTTCCTCCTCCTTCATGTATCATGTGACCGCCTTCGGCCAATGAGGCTCTGGTCGGTATCTTTCCTCCTTCCTTCGTGACGTCTTTAATCGGGCGTGGACAATCCGTGGCTTTGTTCTGGGGAAGAAACACCTTGCTTAAAGAAACAAAAATTTAAATTGCCCTTTTCGTACGTGACCGAAATGACGCTCTCGGTTTCTTTTTACACGCGGTATTTGTCAAACAGTTTATCGCTAATTGGATACGTTCTAAGAAAGGGATTTCCCAGACTGGGTGGCGTTTTCGTGAACTAATAAAAAATATTTCACTTTTTTTTTTCGCTCGGAGCTTGATAACAAAAAAATCTTAATTATCCCAAAAAAAAGCATTTTCTAACATCACCTTGTGTGGCTCCATTTTCAATTCTGGGATTGTCTGGGTTTTCGTATTAATGGTTTGCCTGTATATCCTTAGATAATCTCCCCACCTGTTACCTATCATATTTTTTT
>CAHIKZ030000238.1:150000-155000 GCA_903632075.3 Acanthosepion pharaonis | reverse complement strand
TCTTTGTAAATATGGATGTTTATACGTACATATGTGTATATGTGAATATATCGTTAATTTTTATGTTTACATTTGTATTGTATTTGAAACTTTACTTTAGATGTGTAATATATTATATTTCTGTTTTTTTTTATTTGTATGGATGCATTATTTTATTGTATTGTCCTCCTACTTAAATAAATGGACTTCTTCACTATCAATATAGCACGGTATCAATACAAGTATTTAAATTATTCAAAGGTCACTTTTTAATCGGCATCTGACCATTGGTTTTTGCATGAGATTTTGCATGATCTCTGCTACAGGTCAGGAAAATAATTCCCACTCTTCGTGTTCCAAATATCTCAACTCTCTCTCTCGCTTACCCTCTTTAAATGTAAGTGTCAATTTTGTTTCCATTTTCCTTAAAACTTTCTCATAAACATTTTACATGAGAATTGAAAACGCAACCCCTTATGGTTTACCCCATATATTGCAAAATGATATTGAACCAACAATATATGCAAGGCAAAGTAACAGTAATATGGCAAACATTTACAATCTAAGAATGGTGTTAACGCACAAAGGGGATAAAGACAAGCGATCGCAGCGTTCTGACTTCAAGACAAGAAAGAAGAGATATATATGAGAAGAGACCGAGAAGTGGCCTCTCTTATTGGTTAGGAAGAAATCCCAGCATGCATCTGTATGTTTTGTTTATAAATGTTAGTGTTTTTGCAGTCGTTCCTAACAGGAGTGGAACCACCGTCAATAATAATAATAATAATAATAACAGCCCAGATACCCATCACGTATGGCTCTCATGGCTTCTTATCTTAATCGATTGGAAATGTTAAGATGTACATATTTTGTCTTATTGAATTAAGATGGGATACAGTAAATTTCCCGTTCACTACCGCAGTTATGCTCGTCAGTTGACTGACGTTAAACAGTTGGGTATGTCCCACTAGGGTGTGTACCATGTATATCTATTAATGAGCGGGAGCAGTGGAAGACTATCATTGCTAGGTGCCTAGAGGATTATGTTCGTTTTAAAATTGAGGGATGATCAGATAAAGCAGTTTTGGAGTCATATCTAAATACTTAGTGGAACGCTCAATCGGACACCTTTTTTTATTTCCTGTGCCTCCGACAAGAATCGGACCTGTATGACTTTTTTCCATCAGTAAGTCAAATGCGTTTACCCAGTAAAAATATCGTTTATGTTAATGAGTAATTGTTATATATGAAGTTATTGAAATGTGTATAGATAGTCTAAATAAGAAATTTTCAATTTAAAAATACACGAAAGCAGATGTTATAACATTCTATACATAATAAGGGTTGTTCTAATATTATAATTGACTACTGTGGAATTTCCAGCTTCAGAATTTTGTAAATCCTCCATGATGTTCTGGTAACGTTGAGTGGTTAGTTTGGAGAGAGGTAAATATTTGATTGCAGTGTTATTGTAACCTCCACACAACCTTACATAGCTGTATCTGAAAATCTGGTGAGTTAAATGATCACTGATTATCTACGACCATGTTTTTCGGAGTTACATTTATTCTTTTTTAATACCCGCGTTTGCTAATTCGGTGATAAAATAATCTAACTGTATTTTATTTGAATGCAAACTTTCACACGAGCTATGTTGGCAGATGTATACATTTAGAAGAACATGTCTTTTTAAATATTGAAAGGAGTATGTAGATGCGTTGTGAATATTTAAAACAATTATTATAATTCAAAGAGATGTAACTAATCAAGTAATTAATTCCATTATTTTTGTTGTTACAAATATTAGGTTTAGTTTGGTTTGGTTTACGGCATATCAACCTGAATGGGTTATTTAATGCGGACAAGATTTTTATTGCTGGTAATATTTTTGTTTCCAAAAATATATAACTAGTAATGTTTTTTTCCTTCAAAAATATATTGCTGGTAATATTTTTTCCTTCAAAAATATATTGCTGGTAATATTTTTTTCTTCAAAAATATATTGCTGGCAATATTTTTTCTTCAAAAATATATTGATGGTAATATTTTTTCCTTCAAAAATGTATTGCTGGTAATATTTTTCCTTCAAAAATATATTGTTGGTAAAAAATTTTTCTTCAAAAAATAAATTGCTGGTCAGATTTTTTTCTTCAAAATATATTGTTGGTAATATTTTTTCTTCAAAATGTACTGATGGTAATATTTTTTCCTTCAAAAATATATTGCTGGTAATATTTACGCCTTCAAAAATATATTGCAGGTAATATTTTTTTCTTCAAAAATGTATTGCTGGTAGTATTTTTTGCAAAAATGTATTGGCTGTAATATTTTTTAAAAATGTATTGCTGGTAATATTTTTTCCTTCAAAATTGCTGGTAATATTTTTTCTTTAGAAATATATTACTGGTAGTATTTTTCCAGAAATGTATTGCTGGTAATAATTTTTCCTTCAAAAATTTATTGCCGTGATATTTTTTTACAAAAACATATTGCTTTTATCAAAACCCATTTTTACACTTACATGGTGCTTTGACCCATTTTGTTGGGGTTAATAATTTGCCCGTATCTGAGAGATCTTAACAGGTGCTGCCACCCCTGATCAGGGTGGACCTGGGAACACCAGCAATTAAAAGGTGGTTCCATGCTCCTCAAATCGCCTGATCAGAGGCCTTGGTGTTGGATATAGTTTATCGTCTTACCCAGGACGTAATGTTAAGTAGAATTCGTACCAAAAAGAAAATTATTGAATGGGTTAGGTTAATAGGTGACTTTAATGAATTTGAACTTTGTCGAAAATTTTTCATTCATGACATGGAGAAAAAGATGACAGATTTACCTTACTAATCAACATTTTAGTACTGTATTTGGCAACAAAAAGACGCCTGGACATACTGGATACACTTACATTTCTATAGAGATTATTCAAGAAATGTTTTATTCGTATTTATGCATATAATGTTTATAGTAAGCTTTCCTTATATTACAAAAGTTTGATAAATCATTTTGCTATAGCAGAAAATTTTACTGTTTATAAAAAGCAAACCAGATGAACATAAAAACCAAAAATCATAATAGTGAAAACATCTTAAGAGATTAAAATAGTCCTGGTCCTTACCTATAATTATGGAATGAATTCTTCCTAACACTATGTATACTATGCCGTTTATACGGGTTCTACGGACATTTTTTTCCCGAGCCTACGGGATCGGAAAACCCACGTTAAACTCGACCTTGTGCCACATGTAACCCTCGTGCGGGGGTTGGCTAGATACCGAATCGAGTTGAGCCGATAGTAGTTCACTCCAAACCTGACTGACAGTCATACTGACACCTTCCACATCTTGTATTATTATTTCGTGTAATATACCCTCGTTATTTCTACCCTTGTGTTCGTGTTGTTCTTCTTTGGTCCTAACCTGGACCATAACAGTGAGAATCGACGCGAGTCGATAGTAGTTCACTCCAAACCAGACTGACAGTCATACTGACACCTTCCACATCTTGTATTATTATTTCGTGTAATATACCTTCGTTATTTCTACTCTTGTGTTCGTGTTGTTCTTCCTTTGTCCTAACCTGGACCATAACAAAAGTAATGAAACACAACGGACCAACATTAATATAATAATAATGATTATTTTAATAGTTGTTGAGATTAAATTTTAGTCGATAGTATTAAGAGATGTTATTTTTATTATTATTATGTTAACTTGCCTACGGGTGACCACAACTTAACTAAAAGGGATGGATACTTTTTTTTTACCCAGTCTTAAAAAAATAATAGATTCCGTTTTTTTTTTTGCCACACAAGAAATGTTCGTAATAACAGTGGGGATTTGTTTTTCTTCATTAGTAATTTCACATTCCTCTTTAGATGTATTTAAATATCATGTCAATGTCTACCTGGAAATACAAAGCCAGATGAAATACAAATATAATAATAAAAATGGCCGTCTCCTCATATCTGAGTATTCCCGACTTCCAGGGAAGATAGCCAATCCCTCTTGCAAATCTCTGCTCCGGCATATTGGTGGTTTATAGCGCAACTATGCTGAGCGGGCCGTAGTCAGGGTGATGAAAGGTTGCATTATCAAGGAAAGATCAACGGTATGATCGATGTCTTCAGATTTCCTGCTAGCAACCACCGACTGACAAGATTTGGGTCAAAATGTGATATAAATTTCAGGTACTTTTTTGAGGTGTCACACGCTGGGATCACCTCCTCAAGCGATAAAAGCAAAAAGTTTGCTTCCTGAGAGATTATGGTGAATTAGAACCGGGTACTCATGTTCGGAAAACGAATATTCAGACAACTAACCCAGCCACGCGCATATATAAACATAAAAAAAGTATTCATAGCAATATGAGACAAGATGTGAAATAATAGTTTATCAGACGATTATTTTTAGAGGAAGTGCATCTCAGAACCGACTTCCGGAGGTTGGTATTCGGCATCAGATATGGGCCATAATATGGAAGTCGATTTTGATTGGTTGAGTTAGCGTGGCAGAAAGGTTTCAAGGAGATTTTCATACCTGTCAAGCGATGTATCGTGTTCTTTTTTGTGTCCGAAACAGCTCCCCAGCGAATGGGATGACCGCCACTGGATAATTAGATAAAATACATGTCGACATGATTAATAAAAATAGTTAAGTTGAAATTCGCTGTGTTGATGTCATTTATTGCCGAATCAAAATGATTAGCGAGCGACGGCCAATTGAAAAAGCTGAGTTGAGATCATTTGCTGCTGTCAGGATGCAACAAAGATATATTTAGACATCATATTGAAATAGCCTTCAGTGGAGTTTGACCTTGAAATAAGGTTCATGAGAGATTGTAAACATGCATTTAAATAAAGTTTATTTTTTAAATTATTAAAAAATGAGGAGCGGAGAACGAGAAGAAAGGATAATAGATGGTTGAAAGTCTGGCACACCATGCATAGCAAACACATCAATAAATGTTCAAAGAGAGAATTGTGTGTGATTTATAAGCAAGACATCGCAGAAAGCAGTATAGTC
>CAHIKZ030000238.1:110000-142500 GCA_903632075.3 Acanthosepion pharaonis | reverse complement strand
GGCCGGAGCGTACAACAGCCGAAACGTTGTAAGAAATATGGCGACAAAGATGAGGACAATAGTCCGAATAATGTAAATAATATACATAATACTTCATCTCAGAAATATAGACCAACACTAAAGATGTGTACACACTTCATTGTTATTATTATTATTATTATTTTATTAATATTTTATTCCATTTTATTATTATTATTCTTTTTATCTCAACACACTATTTTCGTTTTTAGTATCAGTGGCCATAGTAGAGGGCAATGATTAACGTGGCGTAACTGACTGACCGCTACCAATAACAATATATTTTATGTAACCGTTAATTTCGTATTTGTTAACTGATGTTTCTGTTTATTAAAACATCCCTTTCATCATCAAGATTAATATATTTTGCAGCTATCCAAGATGGCGAAATGCAGAAGTGGTGAATAATACTTTCTTCATTAAGGAAATGATAACGTAGAAATTTAAGTCAAGTATTTTTTGCGATTTTTTATTTAAAATGCGGTGCTTTTTACGAATTTAAAATCTACTACTTGTTAACATTTTTTCGAATTTAAATGCGTTGTTTGTTAACTTTTTATGCTTTTAAAATGCATTACTTTTTAACTTTTTATGAAGTTAAAAGCGGAGTTTAACTTGTTATGCATTGAAAATGCGGTACTTTTTGACTTTTTATGCAATTAAAATGGGCTATTTTTTAACATTTTATGTATTTGAAATGCGGTACTTCTTAAATTTATGTATTTAAAATGTGGTATTTGTTAACTTTTTATGAATTTGAATGTGGTATTATTAATCTTCTTTCTTCTCAATTATTACTCTTTCATTGTTCTCTCTCCTTAACAGTGTATTTTTCTAATATTCTCTAACGCCCAGTAACCCCTCGCTTCTTAGTGGCTTTAATGCCTTACTCAAGATGAATATATATATATATATATATATATATATATATATATATATATATAAGTACCATAATTTCAATAAAATGTTCAGACGCCACCTACTGAAAAACGTTCAGTCAGTCAGTTGTGTTCCATGCGTGACACACGCTTAGGCGATCGATACGACTGACAAGGCAGATTTCTCCAGCAGTAGGTTGCCATTTCTTTCGGGGGTAGACCAGTTGCCATCCAGGTCTATATAATCCGGTCTGTCCTGCTATTGACCCATAGCTGGAGAAAAAAAAAGGATTCATTCTTTTCCCAAGGGTATTAGATTCCGAGAGGAATTAATGTTTTTTTTTTGTTTTTTTTTTTTATTTATGGATGACTAATTATAATTCTTTTTAAATTTCTCGCCCGAGTGCATCCTTCAAATCTATAAATCAACCATTCGCCCTTGCATAGAATACTGCTGTCATATATGATCTGGAACCCGCGCTTTTCTTCTTAAGCTCCGCGTCAAAATCCAGAAACGGATATGCAATGTGATTGGTTCTGATATGGCATCTCGTCTGCAGTCCCTCTCTCACAGACGTGTCGTCGCCTCTCTCTGCACTTTTACTGTAACTGCTCCGACGAGATAATTTTGCTAGTTCCCAGACTGCATGAATATAAATGTGCTACTAGGCTGGCATTTCGGTTAAATTTAGCCGTCACTTCCACTTCAATAACTTTATGTTTTTGTTGTAGAGTAGTTTTCACAGTAGAGGCTTGTATTTCACACAGTCGGTCCTAAAAAGTTTCGACGTACAAAACGTTAGGAACTTGAAATAATAGTTAATGACGCAGCAATGTAGTTGTGGTGGTTGATACTTTAATGTCCGACATCGACTGACTCACCAACTCACTGGGCTCCCTGACGACTGCTACTACTACTACTTATTATATGTGGGAGAGTCTATTAACAATAGAATAGGTATGTTCCAGTATAACAGTTTCGCACCAACCGTATGTGGAATTCCCTTCCTATTACTTGTTTCCCTGATAGCTATAATCTCTAACTATTCAAATGCAATGTCAATCGACATCTCCAGATGCTTGTCCTTCTCTTCATCCTTTCCGCTATCACGTCTCTTTACTCTCGCTCTCATTCTCTGTAATCTCTTGCGTGCTAGTAGCATCCCGCCTTGCTTAAAAAATGATTAAAAAGATCAGAATAATAATAATAAAAAAACTATTTTGTTTTGTCAAATATTATTTTCTGTTTTTTGTTTTCTTTTCCTATGCTTTTGAAAGCTTACCAACACCAATATTATGTAACAATATTAGCTTTTAATTAACTGGAACCTATAGTTTATGTTAGTTTAAAGACACTTATTATTTGCGATTGAAATGTGTGTACAGTGATTATTTGTGCTTTTATAAGCTTTTTTATTAATTATATTTTGGCCTTGACAGTTAAATTTCTTAATTATTTAAATAAAGCAATTTCTCCCGATAAATTTGCTAAACGGCTTATCTTTAATATCACAGCTTTTGGTCTATCTAGATAGTATGGACAAAGGAATCAACGCTGCAAGGTAGCTGTCAGTTTTCAGCTTCAATGCGATCCACAGATCAATATATTTTGTTTACAGTACAATGCAGTTAGGAACTAAGGGAATGTTTAAAATAAAATAAGCAATGATGATGTCTAATATTTTAAAATTCAAACATCTTATTATAATCTTAATTGTCTCTCTCATAGTTCCTTAGCTAACACGTACGTTATGCCCTGTCAATATCTCATAAATAATGGATTATTCCGTTTTGATCGCATGGAAAGACGGGCAAGACATAGAGAGGCTATTTGGTTTTAGTGAGAAAAATAAGGACAGAAAGAAAAAAAAAGAAAAGAAAGAAACATAGAAATATAGAAGCGTTCAACGTCTCCTGCCAATGCATCATAAATAATGCATTGTTCCGTTTTGATTGCGTTGAATGACGGAAAAGATATATCAAAGAATAAATAAAAAAATAAAGAAAGAAAAGATAGAAGTGTTTAACGTCTCCTCTCAATAATTCATAAATAATAGACTATTTCATTCTGACCGCGTAGAAAGACAAAAAAACATATCAAAGCGCTACTTGGTTTCAGTGAGAAAAAGAAAGAAAGAAGGGAAGATAAAAAAAGGCGATAGCACTCACATGTGTTTAACGTCTGTTTCTGTGTCATGGAAAATGTTGTCTCTTTCAAACCTTTCATTTGTATCCCCTTACTTCTTTAAATAACGACCAGCATTCATATTGTTAGTGCAATATTTTATTAATGTTTCAACAACTTGAATAAAATATTGCATATCTGCTCGTAATTTATACATATACGCATGTGCATCAAATATTTAATGATCCGGTGCTGAACTCCTACGGATATTTTATTGTCGTAGAATTCGTTATGAACTTATTCAATCATTCCCCTTATTTATGGGCCTTGTCGCGTCAGTCCGTAAGCGATCATGGCCTTCCACAATTTCCTGTCATTTTCGGTTCTTAATAGAACCGCAAGTAACAGGAAGTTGTGGAGGGTCATGATCGCTTTCTCTCTCTATTTTTATTGTTTCTCCTAAGCTCTGTTTCGCCATCCATCTACTCAAGCTTATTAAGCATGTTATGTGTTGTCTTCCTCTGTCTCTCTTTCGTTCTATCTCTCCCGTGAGTATCAGATTTTCCAAGCCTTCCTTCCTCATTATGCGCCCCATAAACCTCTTGTGTCTCTTCCTGATGTTGTTTCCTTTTTTGTTTTTATTTTCTCCAAAACTTCGTCGTTACTCACATGTTCGACCCACGGTATTCCCATCATCCTTCTGTAGCTTCTGTAGCTTCAAGACTCTTTTCAGCTTTGAGAAGATCGTCCGGCACATAATGCTATACAAAGAGTAGGTTATCTGATATGTTTAGTTTTCTCTTTCTACGCGGTCAGAACGAAATAGTCTATTATTTAGGAATTACTGACATTAATCACTTCTTTCTTTCTTTCTTTCTTTCTTTCTTTCTTTCGTTATTCTCTGATATATCTTTTCTGTCATTCAACTCGATCAAAACGGAACAGTGCATTATTTATTGGCAGGAGGCGTAGAACTCTTCTATATTTCCATGTTTATTTCTTTCTGTCTTTATTTATTTTTCTCACTAAACCCAAATAGCCTCTCTATGTCTTGCCCGTCTTTCCATGCGATCAAAACGGAATAGTCCATTATTTATGAGATATTGGCAGGGCGTAACGGTCGTGCTAAGTAAAAAAAAAAACTAAGAGAGAGACAAGTAAGATTATAATAAGATACTTGAATTTTAAAATATTAGGCATCATCATTGCTTATTTCATTTTAAACATTCCCTTAGTTCCTAAGTTCATTCTACTTTAAACAAAATATACTAATCAGTGGATCGCATTGAAGCTATAAACTGACAGCCACCATGCAGTGTTTTTTACTTTGCCCATACTATCTAGATAGTCCAAAAGTTGTGATGTTAAAGATAAGCCGTTTAGCAATTTTATCAGGAAAAATTGCTTTAAATAACTAGGAAATTTAACTTTCAACGCTATAAAATAAATAATAAAAAGTCTTATAAAATCACAAATAATCAATGTGTACACACTTTCAATCACAAATAGAAAGTGTCTTTAAACTAACATAATCTCTATGTTTGAGTAAATATGTTTTTTAACATACAACGTGTGTTAGCACGTGCGATACCCTGTCTTCATCAGCTGCCGACCAGGGGTGATATCACGGTTTCGGTGGCTATGGCGGGACCGCCACCCCTGGCGTCACCAGCAGCGTTTGCCACAAGGCAGGGTATGAAGATAAGCTAATTGTTCCTTTAAGTAAAATCGATCTGCAATAAAATTTTCCTGAACGCGTTTGCCTTTATTGACGCGCTCGTAAAAATCTTTATAGACGACCATGCAAATATTTCACTTGCGCATGGTAGGTCGTGATGTTGCGCGCATTTTATTTGCTTGTTTTGATCTCGACCAAATCCAACTTGACGCGTGTTGAACAGTTTTTTGAAGGCGATGCGAAACGCTTTTCAATCAACGGCCAGTGATGCCTATTTTTGAAAGGAAGGAAATGACCGAATGTCCCAGAATATATATAATAATATATGCATAATTCAAACGCGTAAATCTTTTATCTACAAGGATCCCTTCAGGTCAATAACGATCATAATTTTCAATAACTTCCTCTTTGCCGTATTTCTATCTCTTCTACTTCCTTTTCTGATATTCATTTAAACAAATTCGTTTGGATGGCGACTCAGTGTTTCTCTCTGCCTTTCTTGCCAGTACATTGTTTGTGAGTGCCAAAATCCCCAAACGCTATGTGCCTCAGAAATTACAATTGTCTGTTACTGGTTGTATAACGTTACTCAAAAGTGCAATGAAAATATTAGATGTTTCTTTATAAGGAAACAATTTACATTCATTTACCGAGCAGAATGTAACGCTGTTTGTTGAAATTTATAAAATGGTTCTCTTCAAACAACTTTTCAGGAAAATGGGTTTCTTCAAAACTAGTAATTGTTAGCATTCTTCCAGTTTTGAAGGTCATTTCCTTCCTGACATTTCATTTGAAGTAGTGCTGAAAGTCCACATGTTGATTATGTCATTACTTTTTCTTAGCGTTACATGTGATATCCACATTGCTGTTGTTATTATTGAAAGTCCTCAAGTGATGTGGTTTTTGGAATCTGGTGCAGTTATTTGGGATCATTTAGATTCGCAATGTTCGAAACTGGATTGTCTTTTTCAAGACCCTCAGGCTTCACTCTCTGAAACCCATTTTTAACTATTGGTCTTTAGAAAGCTGTTGTATATATAACAGTTTAGATATTTTTGAACGTCCTTGGCGTCACTCATGACGTCCATATGAAAGTATCGATATATTTAGGATGACTCCGGTTTGCAGGTTAATGTTTTGGTTTTTCAGCGTTATGCGGTGTTGGAGAAAAATACCCGTATCGCAGACTATTTCTTGGTCTGTTCTCTTATCTCCTCTACTGCATTTCTTATAATTGATTCGGTCATCGATATACAGGGTATCCCCTTATCCAAATTGACATAATTTTGTAGTCTAGTAACATAGACAATTCTCGCTCAAATGATCTCAGATTTTAACAAAATGTGTAAAAACTAACTAGATTTACTATGCGAAAGTATCTCAATGAGAAGCTACCAGGAAGATGAATCGAGCATGCTGTTACAAATTCATGACGGTCGTCTTCGAGTATAGAATCCAGAGGTTGGCAGTGAATATTTCTGAGACAGTAGGAAAGGGTAGTGCAGGTTCGCAGTGGATATCGCAGCAGAGCGTAGTTCTTCCTTCTGGCATCTTCGCCTGACAAGTTGGCACTGGTCATTCCGGTAGGGTAAACACAGATAGCCGCCTTTATACACGACGGATACAATGTTCTGCGGCTTCTGATTGGTCAACCTTCTGTTGGTAGACTATAAATTGAGTCAGCGTATTTTGAAAGGCTCACTAGTTATACAGTATATACACAAAAAACTGTAACATATGCCAGAGATGATGAGAATGTGTCGTTGAAAAGTGCTTACATGACACTTTGTGATTTTTTTCTATGGTGCTATATAAAAAAAAAGGTCTATATCCCCTGTGACACTATTTGGGGTTGCGTGAAAAAAAAAAAAAAGGCGGGAATTGAATTAGGTGATAAGAAGCTATCACGAAAAAACACTGAGCGATGTTATTTTTTTCTAACAAAGAAAAGTGGTAAAAATTTTATTTTCATTAGCGAAGAAAGTAAGATACCTGATTTAATTTGATTTATGTTACGGGACGGCGAATAAGATATAGCCATCCGCCTATGGCAATAATGTTTCAAATTGGACAAGTGGTCTACAGGACGGAGTGCTAAGAGATAATATTAATTAGGTCAAGCGCTCTCACCGAGAAAAATGTCCGCTGGACCACCCCCATATCTTTTGAGAAGAGCACCTGTTTTGTGTCGGAGCTGGCCATGATAAAAAAATTATATTATCGGAACGAATAATTGGCACCAGGGTGCAAAGTCGCCGATGACCACCCATTTGATGCTGGCAAAAATCTCATTGACGAACTCCAGACGGAGTTCGGTTAAGATAAGAGTCGTAAGGATTTGTTGTCGGGAAGAAGAAAGGAAAGAAAAGAAAATCAAAAGAAAGGGAAGATAATTTTTTTTTCTTTGGGAGATAATTTTGAACTGAGTCCAGTCCGGCCGCACCCACGCTGTTGAAAGCTCATTGGCTGAAGGGTGGCGTGAGCGGTAGGCGAAGGTAAACTATGAAGAAGGAGGGGGAGGCCTGTTGACGCCCCCTGAAGGTATCGGAGTGAGATGCCACTGTGAGAGAGAGGGGAAACCTGTTGATGCCTCTGAAGGGATTTATATGAGATACCAACATGAGAAAGGAAAAATTTGGGAAGGCGTCCATATAAGCAGAGTTGCAGTGAGTGGACGGCAGTTCGCAGTTGGAGTTGAGTTCGCAGCTGAGCATTTGGGGTTAGACAGACAGGCAAGCAGTTGCAGTGAGCTCTGAGGCCCGCCTCGCAGAAAGCTGACTGAGATCCACGAAATCACGACCTCAACTTCTAACCAGGAAAATTTATTTTTGAAGAACGACTTAGACTCACACCACCAATATCGCCTGAAGACACCAAAAACCAGTTTCCTGAAAAACAATTTAAGATGTTAAGACTCGCCTAAGAAACATAAAGTGTCACGAATCCATATAAGCGGGTTGGTAGAAAGACGCAGTCCTGTATTCGGAAACCAGATATAAAATATTGTTATCCTTTTTAACACATTTGAACTTTTCGAGTTGTTACTTTATTTTCTTTTACATATACTTGTGCGGTATTACCCTTGTTCAGACTCGACTTGCATTACGGCCCGGCGACTGATTGATTTCGTCTACCTAAGATCAAATCACAACGTGGGTTGGTTAGACTAGAAATCAAAACAGTTACTTCGGTAACCAGACGTTGGAGGCAAGCTGGGAACGACAAGGCTGATACCGAATCTAACCAGATTCCCATCCGAATCAGCAAAAGGTTAGAACGTCACATTTGGTGCCGCGACCAATACCAAGTCACATTGGTCGTCACAGGACAGGATAGGATGGCGACGTCGCAGGATAGACGGAGCGTGGGGCAGAGAGGCCACTGGGTGACGTCACAACTGATGCCTATTTTCCTCTGCCTATTCAAATTTTAAATGATGTCAATTTGGTGGGGGAGGGGATATCCTGTATTCGAACTGTTTAGTATTTACTAAATTCTGAAATTCCATGATGAATTAATAACATGTAACATCATTACTCTCATTTCTATTCCATGCTGTGTAATACCGTCTTGCTGTTTACACGCTTCATCCATGATATTCTCAGCATTCTTCTGTAGAACAACATTTCTCTTTCCTCATGTCGCCATCCGCAATGAAACTATTCATCATTTAATGCGATATAAAAAAGATAATGTTACATAACAATTCAGCAGTCTTTACCTTGTTCCCAATGAAATATTCCTGTTTACTTGTGTAGCTTTTGGAAATATGTCTCTTACTGTCTCTTACTGTTCAAATGTGTTTTCGGATTTCGCTGCCATATTTCTCTGTCTTCCGTTACAGTGCATTTCAGGTGATTAAATTCCTGTAGCTTTTTTGAATCTGATGTTTTCATTTCGTTACTCGATCCTGGGCTCTCTCATTGAAGCTAGATAATTATATAATGATATAAAGTGCCGTATAGGGAATACACGACTAACAAACAAAATATCCGACAATTTTGAAAATACAATCAAGCAAAGAAACGACATGTGCAGCAGAGCACAGGAAAGAACTTGACCTTGTTAATATATATATATATATATAAATATATATATATATATATATATATATATACACACACACACACACAAAAGGTAAGACACTATATCTTACCGTATTACCTTACTTCCGACCGAAATAGCTTGCTCTTCCTATTCTTTTTATGACCACACTATTGAGCACTTTTTTATTTGTTCGTATATAGCGGCACGGTAATTTTTCAAGCTTTCTTGTATATATTCTGTGTTATATATAATATAACAGGCAGCCTGACGATTGCGTCCACCATGAAAAAGCTTGTTGCCTCTGAGTATTGACAGCAATGTTCACTTTTACATTCATATATATATATATATATATATATATAAGAAAGAGGTTATAGTGGTTCCAACGAGAGAAAAGTGTGTATATTAAAAAGAAGAGAGGCACCACAAATCCACATTACAACCAAAAACTTTTGCGGTGCCTCTCTCCTTTTTAATATATAATCGACTCTCCCGTCGCGTTCGACGTATGAGGGTCAGGCCGAAAAGTCCCCAGGAAACCGACATCCCGACACCGGCACATGAGATTTTATTATAGTGGTGAAGGCCTCGTGCAAGACCAGCCACACTTTTTGGAGGGACGAATACAGAAACCTGGTGCACCGAATGCATGCCACAAGGTTCCCAAACGACCCTCCGCAGGTTTTGAATTCAGAGTTGTCCTTCTCCTAGACCAGTTGCCATCCAAGGCTATAGAACACAGTCCGTCCTGCTATTTTACCCATAGCTGGAGGGAGATGAAGAGGATACACACCTTTCCCAAGGGTATTAGCACGTAAGCGAATGTAATGGATTCGACTGGAATTCGAACTCGACTCTGCGATTCCTCAATCCAAGCCGCTATCCACTGCTCCACCGTGCCTTATATATATATTACTCTCATTTCTATTTCATGCTGTGTAATACCATCTTGCAGTTTACACGCTTCATCCATGATATTATCAGCATTCTTCTGTAGAACAACATTTCTCTTGCCTCAAGTCGCCATCCGCAATGAAACTATTCATCATTTAATGCGATATAAAAAAGATGATGTTACATAACAATTCAGCAGTCTTTACCTTGTTCCCAACGAAATATTCCTGTTTACTTGTGTAGCTTTTGAAATATACCTCTTACTTTTCAAATGTGTTTTATATATATATATATATATATATATATATATATATATATATATATATATATATATATATATTGACTAAGCACCATTACCTAATTTCTGACTCATATATTATACATTCATAAAACTATGGCCTATATATATAAATATATATATATATATATATATATATATATATATGTGTGTGTGTGTGTGTGTTTGTGTGTGTGTTTTGCATATTTGTATATGTATGTGTGTAAGCGTAACCTAGTAAGTAGACATTTATTGACATCCAGAGAAACGAAAATATTTTTTCCACTTAATCAACGATCATTCAATTCTGTGACATATTTCTTGATCCCTTCTGAAATTATGTGGGATTTTCCTTATTGTCCAATTCCTTACATATATTACCCTATTTTTTAATGTTCTTTTCTCTTTTATTCTAGTTTTTTTTTTTTCTTTATCACCGGCTCCGTTTTTCTTCCTACCTTCCATGCTTTTTTATGTATTTGTTTCTTTATCATTTTTTTTTCTTTTTTCTTTCTTTCTCTACACAATATTTCTTCCATTCTCTCTTTCTTTCTTTCTTTCTTCACCCAGTATTTATTTCTTTCTCACTCAGTCCAGCGTTTGTTTGTTTATTTGCATGTTTCTTTCTTTCTTTTTATTTCTTTCTCCATCCACCATTTCTTTGATTTTTCTTTTTTCTCCACTGTTAACAGTATTTTCTTTCATTCTTACTTACTTTTTTCCCTTTTTTACCGATCAGTTCTTTCTTTCTTTCTTTCTCTCTTTCTTTCTTTCTTTCTCTCTTTCTTTCTTTCTTTCTTTCTTTCTTTCTTTCTTTCTTTCTTTCTTTCTTTCTTTCTCTCTTTCTTTCTTCCTTTCTTTCTTGCGCCCAGCTTTTTTGTGTATTCGTTTGTTTGTTTGCGTTTTTTTCTCTCTTTCTTTCCTTCTTTTTTCATTCTTTGCGCCCAGCTTTTTTGTGTATTTCTTTATTTCGTTCTTTCATTCTCGCTTTGCATTCAGTTTTTTGTTTATTTTTTTGATTGCTTGTTTCTTTCGTTATTTCTTTCTTTCTTTCTTTGCGTTCAGCTTCTTTTGTGCATTTCCGTGTTTCTTTCTTTCTTTCTTTCTTTTTGTCGGCTAGATTTTTTGTGTATTTCTTTGCAATTTTGTTTCTTTCTTTCTTTCATTCTTTCTTTGTGTCCAGATTTTTTTGTGTATTTCTTTGTTTATCCCTTCCTTTCTTTGTTTCTGTCTTTCTTCTTCACGGATTTTCAAATTTATTTTTCGGAACTAAAAAGAAAAGCTACAAAAAAAAAAAAAAAGAACAGACAAAACGACTTCAAATTCTTTGGTACACACATTTCTTCGGAGAACTCTCTCTATCAACGACATGCTGTACTACACTGACCAATCAGCGGATGTCCTCAGATAAAAAAAAGAAAGAAGAAAAACAAAATAACGAATTCTTATCCATGGATTGCCATGATGATTGATGGAGAAGACGGGCAGTTAGGTCAGATAATCTTTTCTTATAACTCGTATGATCTATCTCAAGTTACACGAAGTGTTGGGAACCGCCAATAATAATTCCTGTTTCCCGAGAAGTTCGGTTTGACATCCCAAAGATCTTATAGATCAAGACGACACGCAGATCAAATCAAAATCTTTTCATTTTATTTACACACTAGGTTTTTCACGTCATCTTTTTCTCGCTTTTCTTCCATAGTTTTTTTTCTTCTAATTCTGTATAAGTTAAATAATAATAAATCTACACATCTCCATGTTTGTTTAATAACGGAATGTCCATGATTTCTTCAGAAATATCACGGAGTATTTTCCGTTGCCATATCTACGGTTCTGAATTTAGAATTGCCCCCCCCCACATTTAGCTGCAATCCAAGATAATTCTATTTACCATGCTTGTTCTTCCCTATCTTCAATACGTCCTGTCAGTATCAAATTTGTCAAGCCGTCTTTCCTCATTATTTGCTTTGAAATATCATCATATTCTTTCTGCTGTGTTACTATAAGATAAAAATTGTTGGCATCTAGTACCGCTCTGGTAAGTAACAGACTCCTCCTACTATGCTCTATCTTTACAAAAGCCAGATCAGGCTAAAAACTAAGTATTGATACCGCATATGCGCAGACACCCCTTGCCAGACGTGATAGAGTTCAAAAGTGACTATGGCGCATTGTTGTTGATGAATTATTCTAAAGCTAATAAACTCTTTTCCGCAAACGATACGTCGCAAACCTATAGCTACTTCCATGAAAAATGTTGTGACGAACTACATTACTTAGTTCCACCAGTTCAGACCTTCACAGGTAAATAATTCCACGAACACTGGAACGTATCATCGTTTTTTTTTACCTTCGTATTCCAATAGTAAGAAAGAAGTTATATTGAGAGAGCTTCGTATAAAGAGCCACTGCTTTGTGGAACAGAGTCCCCAGAAGATTTGTTCCCGATCAGTATAATCTTAACCTCTTCAAGTCTGTAGATAATCTTTATCTTTCCTACTTATCGTCACAAATCTGCACTATTTACTTCGTTATCCTACAACCTGATTCACTAGCACTCTATCTTGAGTGGCTCTTAACGTCTTCAAGTCAAGAGTTAACCTTTATCTATTCTACATAACTTCAAAACTGCACTTCTTATTTTCTCTCTTTATGCTCATCCAACAGCATCATTCATTAACACTCTATATTGAGTGGCTCTTGGGAATTGTATCTGGTGAGCATTTTTCTTTTTTATATAAGACGTTTCAATTTGGAGATCATGACACTCCACCATTCCTGACCTCTGGAGATCTTAATAAATCGTCTCTTTTTCTATCTCTCTTAAGCCTTTTCCCGCCATTCACTTACTCAAGCACGCTGGGTAGGTTATATCTTGTTCTCCCCTGTCTTCAATATGTCCTGTGAATATTAAATTTCCCAAGCCGTCTTTTCTCATTATGTGCCTTTTAAATTTCAACTGTCTCTTCCTGATGCTAATATATGTAACCCCTTTGCTTCTATTTTAAAAAGTTTCTGTCTATGGTATTCTCAGCATCCTTCTGTAGGACTACATTTTTGTTGCTACCATCCTTATCTTCATTAATGTGAAGATTGTCCAGCATTCACCGCCAGTCCTGATATTACATCACAGTTTCGTACTCTTTTCTTTGTTTCTAACAATGTTGTCTTGTTTCTTAATAATTTGCTTAATGTACAAAAAAATAATTAGGCTGGATCGAACAGTTTCAAAACCGAAATATTCAATGTTTGGAATACGGCGGAGAAAACGTACATTGGAAAAAAAAATATTTACTCAAACTTCCTTGTTCGACTTCTTCAGGAAAAGCGATTATTTAGTCTTTTACTGCACTTTATTTATTATGTACAGTTTTTAAAAGGATTGTCGGCGTCTTCTCTTTTTCAATCGTAACTTTATTTTATTTATTTATTTTTTTTTTTTTAGCAGTTGTAAATTTTTTAAATTTTTATATCGTTCTGCCAGTTCTTTGGACATTTTCTGCCCTGGTTTTCTGTGCTAAATTTCATAAACATCCATTCAGGTTCCTGATTTTTTCTTCCCCTACTTTGTTCTTGTTTTCTCTACGCTTGCATTTTTTTCCATCGATTTTATTCGTGAAAACCTGTATTTTATTTTTGCAAAGGCTTGTTTACTTTGAAAAAGACACTAAAGCTGCTTGCAGTATCTCTAAATATACACCAGATTTGCAATGTGATATGTCCTGTTCTAGGATCTCGTCTACAGTTACTTTCTGACAGACCTGATGTGGCTTCCCTCTGTCTTTTCTACAAATATTTTCATGCAGCTGCTCTGACGAGCAACTTTCACTGGTACACCAACTGGATTAATTCAAGCCTGCTACTATGTTGGAATTTCGGTCCCACACGTTCATTGTCGAGACAGTTAAATGTAACCGCCTCTTCTACTCCAACAGATTCTTCTCTCACACTTCCTGACAGTGGAACTCCCTTCCTCCGACTTGCTTCCCTGATAGACATAATCTTCAGATATTCAAATATAATGCCAATCGACATCTTCTGATGCATTTATCTTGTTCCCCATCTTTCTCTATATCAATTCCTCAAACGACCCTCTTTACTCTTACTCTCACTTTCTGTAGTCCCTTGCATGCTACTGGCACCCACGCCTTTCTTGGGGTGATATGCTTAAAAAAAGTTCCCTCTCCTCATTCAGATAACTCTGATTATTAAAGTAGTCATACTTCTATATTATTCTACCCCTGTCCCATAATTATTGTTCCATTTAGTCTATGAAATTTCTACGTAAATGGAACAATCATTATGGGACAGAGATGGGGACCCTTTCTCCTACTTGCTGCCCTGATAGTTATAATCGGCAAATATGCAAATATAATGTTAATCGACATCTTCTGATGCTTTGATACTGACCCCTGTTCTTCTCTGTCCTTTCCTCAAACAACCCTCTTTAACCCCACTTACACTCTCTGTACCCACTTGCGTGCTAGTGGCATTCTCACCTTACTTGGGGTGATATGCTTAAAAAAAAGATACTGATGCTTAACTTCGATAATTAAACAGGAATTATTGTTTTCAGTTAAATTCAATTTACTATGTAAACAAGGTAATAAGGTGCTTGTTATGTTGAAGCTTCCTATGTGGTCCCTCGTGTACGTACTGCATAGGGTCGACATTGCTTAACATCTGTAATTAAACGAGAACTGATGCTTTAAGCGTAATTTCATCTACATTACCAGGTGTAACAGCAAAATTATCCAACTCGTGTAACAGCACTATTGTCCATCGTATAAAATGTTCATTATCTAAAAACCTACTAAACTAATTGGGTTTCTTTTTTTCAGGTTTTCAGATAAAAAAATTAACTCTCACCATTTGTCGTTTTAATGACTGAAAAACTTTTTGAGTTATTCAGCTCGAAAGAGAACTTGTTAAAAAAAAAACTTGTTGGAAAATTAACCTGGAATAATATATATGTATTTGAACTTTATTTCAATCTATCATGAGCTTCTGATCCTTAGCGATGATTAATTAATGAAAAACATGTCATTTTCGTTTATGTTCGATTTCATCACGATTCTTCTTTTAAGCTTGGAGAGTAATTATACATTCCTTTTGCTCAAAGTAGAGAACAACAGTCTTATAAAAACCTCGGAGAATTCCAGTAAGATCATTTTAATCATTTCTAAGATGCAACAGTTCAAATCTTGATCTAAAAGATGAACAATTTTGCTGTTACACTCGGTATGTTGCTCAAATGATTTAATGCTACACACGGCTTAACCCGCTAAAGACATCCGTAAAATCCGGTATTAATTATTGAAAATAAAAGGTATTAATTACAGGTTAATCAAAAAAAGGGATATTAATTAAAGCTTTAACAAATCTGTTATTAATTCATGGTATCTATCTTTAATCTCTGAATGCCAACGTATTTTTTAGATTTGACTTCATTAATGGCTTAAAGGAGGCACGGTATAAGGAGTAATAGATAGTGGCTCGGATTGGGGAATCCGAGAGCCGAGTTCGAATTTCAGTCGAATATATTACATTCACTTACATGCTAACACCCTTGGGAAAAATCTGCCTGGTCAGTCATGTATCGAAAGCACGCTAAAGCTTTTATCACGTATGACACATAACTGAATGGCTTCAAATTATTTTAGTGATAGTTTAAAAGAACACTATTTTTCGATATATCTAAGCTATAATTGTAAAACAATAATTTGACATAGAGATAATTACGTTGAAATATGTTGAAAACATTTTAAGCCCTGATCGGAATTTATCGGGAATATAGATTTTGTTGTTTATTATTTTTGCAAACATACATGACCGCCTTGTACTACCTTGGGGATGTGCCAGGCCTAATTGGGGGTTCCAGCAAATGCTTTCGGATCTTTGCTATATTATCACCATTTGCTTTTTTCTAATTAGATTTATATACATTGCAATTAAACTCAATACAACTGACTATTAAAGGATGAAAAAAATTTCGCGGATTTTGACGTCACTCGGGGTTCTTTTTTTTTTTCATCCAAATCCGGGTATTTGTTTTGCTCATGAAAAGTCTCGAACAAACTCTATATACAAATTCTCTATTTTGTATCCATAATGTTGCATATCTTAAAATTATTCAGCTTTTCAACAAGAAAAAATTCAAGTTGACGTTCAAAATTGCCGCAAAACTTTGTTCATTTATTTAAGATGGAATGAGCTTTTATGTCAAGCCTCTAAGTGGATTTAAATAGATTGTATTTATTTTCAATTTTTTCAGTTGAATTGTTCGCCTATATTGTATGTGATCCATTATTGTACATAATTATGTTATAATTATATATTTATTCATTATGAATAATACCTTATGAAAATTGAGATGTAACAGAGCGGGAGATTTTATGGTGACAAACGAGACACTTTCACTGACCCTACAATCATACGTGTTATGTAATAAGGAGAAAATGTTCTTGCATCTACTGCCATTTATTTGATGATATATTACATAACATTTCAACATTCATTTCTTGGTTTCTAACGAAATGTTTCTATTTTGGAGTAATTTATTTAGAAGAAACGCCTCTTTCTTTTTACTTTCTTCGTCTTTGGATTTTTGTGTTACATTTTCCAGATTTTGACGTCTCCGTGACACATGTCATGATCATTTTTTGGACACCATGTTGATTCATTTTTCCGACTGGCTTTATATTAGGCCGGAAGAAATAGGTGTCTGTGAATCTATATCACCTTAATTCCAAATTTCTCCCTCATCTTTTTTGTTAACACGTTATTTCTCCGTTTTAGGTATTTCTTTCTTTATATTTGTTTATATAGGATGATATTCTACGCGTAGCTTACATGTGGCACAAGGCTTAATGTCTGGTACATTCATTAAGGATCGAAGTCATTTTTCAGTCGTAATTTATGTAGCGAGACCGGCTTACTAATCATTACACATCCAAGTGTCCTTTTTTTCCCTTTATATATGAATTATTCATTTAAAATTTCTTCCTACTCAAATTATTTCTTCCTCTCAAATTATTTTTTACAATTATAGCTTAGATATATCGAAAAATAAAGTGTCCTTTTAAACTATGACTAAAAGAATATGTCTAAAATAATTTGAAGCCATTCAGTTATGTGTCGTACGTGATAAACCTTTTTATTCCGCCATTTACACTCGTTCATTAACCTTATTTCCTATATACTTTATATATTTTAATTTTTATTCTGTTAACCGATTCCATTATATCTTTCCTTTTCTTTTCTTTCTTTCATTCAGTCTTTCTTTCAATCATTCTTTTTTCTTTCTTTCTTTTTCCATGTTCTCTCTTGATGCGGTCCTCTCTATTAATTTGCAACAGGTTCTTCTTCTTCTTCTTTCTTTGAATCCTTTCTATATTTCTTGTCCCCACTGCCTCCCATATACAAAGGTGCGTAAGGTTTTGTGTTTCCCTTTCGATCAATGTCTGCCAGAATGAATAATATTCTTGAGGTTAAAGATTTCAATGAATCTCCTCCAAATAGAATAAATAAAATCAGGAAGTGAAAGGAGAAAACTCACAGGAGTCCAAACGTGTAGACAAATTGAGAGAAAAATAATCAACCACCTTACAATCACTGGAAAAGTGACGGATTTGTCATCGTAATCAAAGAAAAAAAGATTCTGGATTTAATTGAATGTTAATTCCATGTTCTTAAGGAAAGCTAAGGTGAAAGGGCAATTAAAAAAGCCGAACAAAAAAAAAACGCTGAAAGTTCACAAGAAGGGAACCTAATGAATAAAAAACGTATGTAGAACAAGTAATTATACGAAACAAAATAATTTGTAAACAAAGATTAAAATAAAAAGAAGGGTGGGGAGAAGGAAAGAAAAGAAGAAAGATGGAAGGAAGGAAGGAACGGACGAACGAACGGAGAAAGAAAGATTATAACATGCTGAAGCTATAAAAAAAACAAAAGCGGGCATAGAAAAAGAAAGCAGGAAAGAAAAGACAACCAGGAAACATGAATTAAAACTAACGTCAAAATGTAGGAATAAACAGTAAATGATGGCAAATAAAAATGGAGAAACGGAAAGAAAGAAAGAAAGGCCAGGGTTTATTGAGAGAGAGAGAGAGAGAGAGAGAGAGAGAGAGAGAGAGAGGTAGATATAAAGAGTGAGGGAAAGAGAAAGAAAAATGAAAGCCAGAAACATTTTGAAGGGGGAGTAACAAAAGTAAGACAAATACACGAATGATGTGAAGAATGACAATCTGAAGGGAATCGCTGGACGAACATAAAAAGAAGGTACTGATCTGATGACTGTGAAGAAAGAAAGAAAGAAAGAAAGAAAGAAAGAAGTAGGGGTAAAAGAAAGAAAGAAAGAAAGAAAAAGTAGGGGTAAAAAAAAAAGAAAGAAAGAAAGAAAGAAAGAAAGAAAGAAAGAAAGAAAGAAAGAAGTAGCTGTAAAAGAAAGAAAGAAAGAAGTCGCGGTAAAAGAAAGAAAGAAAGAAAGAAAGAAAGAAAGAAAGAAAGAAGTAGCTGTAAATGAAAGAAAGAAAGAAGTCGCGGTAAAAGAAAGAAAGAAAGAAAGAAAGAAAGAAAGAAAGAAAGAAAGAAAGAAAGAAAAAAAAAGAAAGAAAGAAAGAAAGAAGTAGCTGTAAAAGAAAGAAAGAAAGAAGTCGCGGTAAAAGAAAGAAAGAAAGAAAGAAAGAAAGAAAGAAAGAAAGAAAGAAAAAAGAAAGAAAGAAAGAAAGAAAGAAGTCGCGGTAAAAGAAAGAAAGAAAGAAAGAAAGAAAGAAAGAAAGAAGTAGCGGTAAAAGAAAGACAGAAAGAAAGAAAGAGAGGAAGAGAGAGAGAACAAATAGACTGCTGTACGTGCAAAGAAATAGAAATGTATAATTTAACAATTGATGCGAGAAGCAATAGAAGAGAAAGCGAAAAGCGATAAAATCAGTTAACTAAGTGAAGGAGGAGGAGGAGGAGGGAAGGAGAAGAAGAAGAAGAAGATTTATGGAAACAAAAAAAAAAAGAGAAAAACAATGGATGCATTAAAAAACAAATAAAAGGTAATTAAGTAAACTTGAATAAAAGATGAATGTCAAAGAGACGCCGAGAAAGATAAACTTGGGGAGGAAAAGAAAAAGCTACACAATCTGACAATGTTGGGAAACTTCGAATCAAGGAAGAGCTGACGAGGAACAGAGGGAGGAAATGATATTTCGCAAATAATCAAGCATTGAAACTCAGGCCTGAAAGCTGTTCGTGTAAGGCCAACTACCTAATGAATGAATAAGAAAGAATGATGAAGCAAAGACAATCAGTATGAATGACTAACTAAATAAATAAATATAATCGTTACCCACCCTCACAAGTACACGCACGCACAACAGTGCATACACATACACACACACGCACACATAGACGCAAAACCACACACACACACACACACACACAAACACACTGAGATTTATATAGATCGAGATCTGATCTCTGTGTCTTTTACAGTGTAACCCGGATATAAGAGAGTTGTCGGGACCGGAGAAGAAGTCTCTTATATCCGGGTTTCTCTTATATCTGGGTTTGGTCTATTTTATATACATTAACACAGGCTCTAATTTGGGACCAGAGAAAATCTCTCTTATATCCGGGTTTCTCTTATATCCGGGTCTCTTATATCCGGGTTACACTGTATATAAATACTTTCATGGTAATTGTTCGGAGGAACACATAGCTATGGGCTTCAGCCTTTTTGAATTTAAGTGTATTACTAGACTGACTCAATATCTCATCATTTTAAGTTGAGATGGGTAGATGTAACCGTTCTATGCTTGCAGTTTTTTCACGCACTTCTTGCTTGTGGAACTCCCTTCATGCTTTCTAGTCAATTTTAATTTTCAAAAATTTAGAAGCAATATCGACCTCTACCTTTTGTCTTTCTGATTACTCTTTTTCTTCCTTCTCATTACGAATGTTTCTGTTTCTAATTCTTCCACACCTGGTATCTCGAGTGACTTAGTGGCTTTACTGTCCTGCATGGGGTGAAATCCATTAAAAAAATATAATGTTTTATTTTTATTTTACAGTCATATCAAAAGTTTGATTCCACATCATAATTTTGCTATCTTAAATTTAAAAAGCAACACAGTAACACGCAATTTATGGGCGAATGACACAAAGGTTAATCACACATTTCCACCTGGCAACGTTGTCTATTCGTTTCAAGTCAAAGAGTCCAGCAGTCGGTATTTTGTGTGTCCTTCATTGATTTTAATTACTGCTTGGATGAAGCGAGACAGGGTGAGAATCTTGTTACAGCAGTCAGCTAAAGATTTTTTTTGTTCAGAACTTTTTATGACATGCTCTCTTCGGTACATGAAGATAGTTTTTATTCTGCACATTTTGACCCCATAAGTTTTCAATTGTTTTCAAATCGGACGTGTTCCCCGGACTGTCCACTGTTTTCACGTAGATCTTGTTCAAAAATTCTGTACGACGTTTGACCGAATGGAGTACACTCATTGTGCACGTCTCAATGTGCAAATGGAGTTCTAGTTTCTGTTTTAATAGTTCCATATACATTATTCTTGAAGCAAGAAATAAAGTTCAATTGTTCTCTATTTAGACAATGATTTTTTATTTTATTTAGGAATTTGCACTCAGGGTGAAAGCTGTGGTTTGATGAAATAAGTTGTAAGACCAAAGATCAGATTGATAACTTATTCTAATTTATGAGCATTAAGTTTTAAATCTCATCTGAAAAAATGTAGAGAAATAATTAATTTACCCCAGATTTTCTTACAAAATGATTTCAAAAGTTTACTATTACAAGAGTAAATCCAAATAAACTTCATGTCTTTTTTATTACATTGAAAATATATCAAAACCAGAATTTTAATTGTAAATCACCATAGGCAAAATATTCAATTGTTTTACTACAGTAAAACCTGGATATGAAAATCATAAAAAGATACCAAAGAAGTCTTCTCAATAAATAAAAATTATTAGATCATTTGATTGATCATAATTAATAAAAATAAAAATAGATAAAATTGTATATTACACCATAATACAACTGGGGTGAAATAATAAGACAATATGTTTTAACTTTGCATTGTTTATTGAAAATCTCACTAAAACTACTGCACTGTATTTCATATTACATAATTGTTTTGTATAATTCCCATTTGAAACAAATGTAGATTTTATTTGATGGATACAACGATTTAGTGATAATGTGATTGTGCCAATCATCTTGTCCACATACAGTTTGTAAACCTTCAAAAAACTATCAATCTTATAAGACTGTGTGATAAGGCTTTAACTTATCACCCGAATGAAATTCTATCGCTAATATTTTGAACCTAAACTTAATCTTTAAACTTGTTTCCTAAAAAAAACGATAAGGATTTTGGAAAAAAAGTATTGTGTTTCATTATTTATCATGTCAAACTTCGAATTCAGTGCAATACCACGTTTCCAAAATCAACCTTACTTACTGTTGCAATGTAGATTGATCTTGAAACATAATTTTGCTCTAGTTTTCAGCTGTTCATTTTGCTTAGCAAATCCCAGACGCTTTCATTTCATAGCTGCAGTGAGCTGTGGTTTAAATGATTCCAGACCAAACCCACATCTGAGAAGACAAGAAATTCATAGAACTGACATTTGCACAATTTTGAAAGAGAGGAGCAGGTATCTTCTTGAAATTGCTTTTTGGATTTCTATGCATGTCATCTTCTCCCTTTTCCGGTAAAAGTCCTGAAATTTGGAAGTTTACAATAACTGCGGGCACAGCTGTTTTGATATAACCTAAGTTTACCCTAATTCCGACTTCAGAACGGCCTTCATCGCGTAGAACCTCAATTTAAGTCTTTCATGTCGGTGAAAATGACAGCTTTTGCCTATACTCGAAATCATATTCACTACGCAAATACTATCACAATGGCTACTAAATTTGGCGATGACAAAAATGTTTTGACCATAGATGTGAATAACGACTGATGCAACAACAAAAACCTATAGCATTATGTAAGCTTATATGATACAAGGTAATGCACGTAAAAATGAAAATAACGTTTTTACAGCTAAATGGCGTCAAACATTTGTTAATTACTATGAGTGAATGTGAATTTTGATGTTCTATAACATTCATCATTCTTTTTATGCATGGCAATTTGACGTGGTGTAATGGTTAACGAGCTTGTCTCGTTCGATAATTACGGCTGAGTAGCGAGTTCGTTACTCACTAGTTACTACATACTTTCTTATGCTATATCTAAGTTACGCTTAGAAAATCGCCATCTTTCTTTCAAGCATTGAGTTTTTTTAAAAACTCAACTATATTTCAAAAGAAACACGTCTCGCAGCGGATTTCAAGAAGCTTCTACGCTTGAATATTGTTTTCTATTTTTATGTTTTCATTTAATTCTTTCGTTCTTTCTATTTTGCTTTTCGTTTTCTTTATTCTTTTATACGATTTCTTTATTTTTTGATTGGACCTTTAACTTATTTATTTATTTCTCTATTTTGCATCAGTCTTTTTCTTTTTTATTTTCATTCAGACCGTTTTTTTTTCTTTCTTAATCCTTTTTTTTTCTTTTAATTTCATTCTTCCATTCTCTTTCTCACGTTCCTTCTTTGTATTAATTACATTTTGTTCTTCTATTCCTTATTTTTCCTTTTTTATTTCTGTGTGTTTCCTGGCTTAATTTGAATTGATTCTTTTTTTTTTTCGTTCTTTCACTTCGGACTTTATATGGGATTGGTTTTATTTGTTTGTTTTTAAATAGTGTCCTCTTTCTCCTACTTTTCTTTCTTTTATGTTTCCTTAAATCTTATTTCTCGTTGTCTTTCATTTTTCGATACATATTCTTTGGATGCATTTTAATTCGTTACTTCTTATTTTTTTGTATTTTTCCTTTTGTTCTTTTTTTCTTCTTACTTTCTTTCTTATTTTCTTTCTTTCTTCTTTCTTTCTTATTTTTTCCTTCATTTCTTTCTTTTTCTTCTTTCTTTCTTACTTTCTTTTTCTTTTTCTTTTCTTTTCTTTCTTTCTTTTTCTTTCTTTTATTCATTATTTTTCTTTTTTACTTTCTTTTTCTTTGTTTATTTATTTGCTATCTTTCTTTCTTTTTTTCTTTTTTTTTTTCTTTCTTTCTTTCGTTGATTCATTCTATTTTTTTTGAGGCATTTGTTCTTCCCTTAATTTATTTCCATATAATTACTTTCTTTTTCTTTCATTCTTTCTATATTTGCATTTCTTCTTTTTCTTTCTATCACATATTTTGCAATTTTCTTCAACATCTTTATTTTGATGACTTTCTTTTCTTTCTTGATATTGTCTTGAATCCTTTTCTTTTTTATCTTCTTTCTTTTTATTTCTTCCTCTTCTTTTCTTTCGGTCTTTCTGCATATTTTCACAGATACTCTCATTCCTTTGCTTTCGTTAATTCTTTCTTTTTTTTCTTTATATGTTCTCCGTTTTATATCTTTTCCTTCTTTTATTTAATTTTTTATATCTTATTGTATCCTTTTCTTTCTACTTTTCTCCCTCTCTCTGTCACTTTGTATTTTCTTTCTTTCTTTCTTTCTTTCTTTCTTTCTTTCTTTCTTTCTTTCTTTTCTTTCTCTCTCTCTCTCTCTCTCTCTCTCTCTCTCTCTTTCGCTCATCTTGTTTTTTTTCTTATTATTTTCTCGGATTATTTCAGTCATTCGTGTCAACTGAATTTGTTTTTTTATCTTTCTTGCTTGTTTTTAAAAATATTTTATTCGTTTTCTTTGTGTTTCATTCTTTCCTTCTTTCTTTCTTTCTTTCTTTCTTTCTTTCTGTATTCTTGAATCCTTTTCATTTTAGATTGCCTATTTACTTGAATTGTCATCGTTTGCTTTACCTCCTTTTTTTCTTTTTCCTTTTCTTTATTTCTTTATTCATTCCTATTTTCCCGTATTCTTTGTTTCTTTCTCAGATTGTTACGTCCTTCTTTGATTTATATTATTTCTATACACACCATTTAACTTTTTCTTATACAAAGAATATATATATATATATATATATATATATATATATATATATATATAGCGGCTTTGTCTTTCTGCTTATTTGCAATTATATATTTCGTTTATCATCTATCTCTCCCATTCGTATTATACGACATTTTCATTCACTTCTTTCATTTATTTACATGTCCGCTTTCTGTTGGTTAGAAAAAAAACAATTTTTTTTTATTTTTATCATTTTCTCCAAATTCTTTCGCTTCTCTTTCTTTTCCCATTCTCTGCAAAATTTTACGACATGATTTTTTTCCTTGTTTATTACAATTCGTCTACCATTTCCTTCATTTAAAAGCCCTATGAAGAAAAAAATAAATGATATCACACTCAACAATTCGTCTTCAAATCGATTGCTTTTCAAGCTCTCTTTTGTTTTCTGCTGTAACTCATGGTTTTTTTTCGTTACTTATTGATTTCTATCTTTGCGGCGATGATTGCAATGCAAAAGTCTTGAAGGCCAATGGCAGCGGACCCCTCTCAATCATGGCTGTCAGACTTCATTTTTTTCACATCATCACATTCCCTCCAGCAGGTTATACTGCAAAACTTCAACATGTCTTTGTAGGGATGCTTATGTAATGTGCGCCTTGATGCAAAGAATTGACTTTCTAATGTCTCCACCGGCGGCGACATGTGGCGGGCAAAATTTAAAATATCCTGATTATTCCAATTTCTATTAATATATATATATATATGTGTATGTGTGTGTGTGTGTGTGTGTGTGTGTGTGTGTGTGTGTGTGTGTGTGTGTGTGTGTGTGTGTGTGCTCCTGAAAAATTTAATTATTCGGTTCAGTTCTCTGGGGAGGAAGTGTGAGTTTGTAAACAATGCTAATAATGCAAGACTCTTTGGTAAAGCGAATCGAGTTCTCCCAGCCATTGTGTGTTTCTCTAAAAATAAATACGCTTAAATTCACCTTCATCCCTACCGTGCAAAAGCTGGTTAAAGGTAAAATCTCTGACTGGCGCCAATTCAGCCGGGTTTCAATCGTAACTGAACGTCTAGTCACACTGATAAGCTGTGATACTGCGAAACAGTCTGTCTGTGGATGATATATATATATATATATATATATATATATATATGAATATATATATATATATAATATATATATATATATATATATATATATATATATATATATATATATATATATATATATATATATATATATATATATATATATATATATATATATATATATATATATATCGCTCTGTTACTGTAAGTTGAACACAGTTGTTTCTTACACGAAAGATTATTTATGTTTTTGTATAAGATCGCTCGCTCGTATACCTAAGTATATTTTTACCCATTCTGATATATATATATATATATATATATATATATATATATATATATAGATAGATAGATAGATAGATAGATAGATAGATAGATACATACATACATAGATAGATACATAGATAGATAGATAGACAGATTTTTCTTCACTTTTATCCCTTAATTTTATAGCGCTTTTATAATGAAAAACTGAATTTCATATCTTTGTCTTGAAAGAGACCCAAGGTTATTACTATATTACCGATCTATTTCAGGCAACACGTGTTTTTTTTTTTTTATTATGCTGCATCGCTACAAACTTAGCTTGGATCATGGCTCCCCACAGCTTCCTTTGCTTTTTATCCGTGAAATACCATGCCTCTTTGTCAATGATAATGGATTTATTGTCAGTTGCCTTCATCACGATTTGGAATTCAAAATTTTCCAAATTTGAGGCTGGTTACTACCGAAGTTCAGTCTATCCTTGTATATAAATCATAGCTCTGAGGAGACATTTCTACGGGGTGTAATGGTTAACAAACTCGTCTCACTTGATTACGACTAAGCAGTGAGTTCGATACTCAGACGCGCCCCATATGTTGTGCCACATCTTAGCTACGCTTGGAAAATCTCTTGGAGAAGTGATGATTTTACGCATAAATAAGTTAACAGAAATGTGGTTCTACAGAATGATGTTGAGAACATCATGGAAAGGGCATATGAGCAAACAAGAAACAGTTAAGGAAAATGGAAACCAAAAGGCAACTTGTACTTAGAATAAAAAAGGAGGAGAAAGGGAGAGGAAACGAAGTAGTGAGCTTGGGCAAATAGATGACAGAACGAGGACAAATATTATTTGGAGGTACAAATAATTGGTAAACATGAGACCGAATATATATATATATATATATATATATATATATATATATATATATATATATTACAATGAATGAAAATAACATGGATCGAGCATGAACACTAATGTTGTTTTAAGGAAAATCGCAACAAAATGGCAACAAAATGGCAACAAACAGTCGACTGGAATTTGTAATCAAGAAGAGACATTTGACATTTCTCGTAAACATAAAGAGGAAAGCTGGGCTGGGAAAAGTAACACTCATCGACAAGAAATGAGCGAAGAGGTAAAAATAATTGACAATCTTGCGCAGGTGGAGTACAGAAGGAGAACAAATATTACTTGGAGCTACTAATAATAGGAAATCATGACACCGAAATCCGAAGACCCATTGGAATAGCGAAAGATGACTTTCAAAACCTAAACCAATTATTAAGAAAAGAAATACCTTTTGAACCCGCTTAGACGAGTTCAGGGCCTGTCTACCTCCCCGGACGAAACCTTGCCCTTTGGCAAAGCTTTGTCCGCAGAGATTTCGGTAGACATCGAGACTGTATCTCGGCGTAGCTCGGTATTTAATATCCCACCCGCGTGGAATATATGTGGCACAAGGCCGAGTTTAAATTGGGTTACTCCGATCCCGTTAATTCGGACAAAAATATACCCTTTGAACCCGCCTAGACGGGTTCAGCGCCTGTCTACCTCCCCGGACGAAACTTTGCCCTTCGGCAAACCTTCGTCCGGGTTACTCGCTGCCAAAGCAGAGAGTTCGACGTCGGGACTGTATCACGACGTATCTCAACAGCAGGTATTCTCTCTGTCAGTATAAGTATTCTTTGGACGAGTCCATCTTATGTAAAAAGGGGAGAGCCCCACAACAGTAACCAAGCAAACTTGTTTTGTAGATAGCGCAAAAAAGATCGTGGCGATAATAAATTTAAAAAAAAAAAGATTGCTTAGAGCTACAAAGGATAGGAAGTTGAAAGTTCAAGTCCTGAAGGTACAGACCACATTGAAGAAAAACAAAATGAAGATTGATTGGTTTTCTACGGCTTATCAAGCGTTAGCAGGTTATTCAAAACCAGAAAATTTTTAGATTTTAAGAATTTTATTTTGGAGATAATAATGATCTAGTAATACGAGTCTTACTAATTAACCCATAGGTGGGGGGAATAAGTGGATTCGTACATTTCCCAAGAGTATTCGCGCGTAAGTGACTATAACGAACACAACGGGAATTGGAACTCGTCTCTCCAGTTAACAATTCCGACCCGTTATCCATTACACCACCCGCACATCCCAGATTACAGCACCTGATTTTTCTGAGCTGTTACCCATCTAGGCAGTAACAAAGCTCAACGTTCCTTAACTTCGTTGTTCGTACAGGAACCGGTGTTTCAAAGCGTAACACCAAGAAGAAGGAGACATTTTTGTTTCGCGGTATTTCGACATCTCTATGGGTCATATATTGTCGAAATCTAAATGATTTGAATACAGCCTTGTTGTTTCAACTAAATATGCTTTGAAAGCAATTGTATTCACTGAGCTACAGATAAAATGTATTGTTGGTCGTTTGCTACATAATGTAGTGTTGGTGTTTTTCATATAAATATGTATTCTTACACTTTCATAGCCTTTCGTTTTTGTTTGCTTGTTCACTATTTCTCATAGCTGGGACCTTAACACATGCTGTCACCCGAAGAAAAAGAAAAACAAGAACAAGAAGAAGAAGTTATTGATCAGTTTATTTTGATTAACGATATACCAACATCTATGCCGAAATCTAAATATTTTAAAATAGTATTTTTATGGCTTCAACTAAATATATTTTGATCGCAAACGTTTGCTTTCAAATGCAGATAAAATATAGTGTTAGTCATTTTGCTATAAAATGTATTCCTGTTAATTTTTATATAAATATGTTTTTTGGTATTTTTTATTTAAATATGCATTGTTTATATCTTTTATATAAATATGCATTTTTGGTATTTTTATATAAATACGTATTGCTGGTATTTTCAAAATATAAATGTGTTTTTACACTTTCATAGTGCTTTGTTTTTGTTTTGGAATTCCCTATATGTCCATATTTGGGACTGTAAAAGGTGTTACTTCCTCAAGAAGAAGAGGAGTTTGATTGATTTTGTTTAGCGCCATATCAACATCCATGGGTTATTTAATACCGAAATCTAAATATTTTAGACATATTTTAATGCCTTCAACTAAATATACACACTTGGGAAAATGAATTAAAACAACCGCTTTAGTTTCCTTTCTTTAATCATATGGTTAATTTTAGACCAACTGAAATGACAGGGTGTAATCGATTTCTATGTTTTCCTCAGATTAGATAATTTGCAATGGAATGCAGCAATAGGAATCTATTTTCAGGGTGTATGATGAATTTTTTTTGACCTTGAAAAATATTGCATCATCCGTGATTGCATCAAATTTTCATCATACCCAGGCACTATTTTCTCGACTGTCGATCAATTGTTTTTTGGCCATTGTCTCCGATGGACTTTACTTCAAGAAAGCGTGCGTAAATTCCAACGCTGCACGAAAACAATGGTAAACTTTACCAGTGAGCAAATCATAGTTGTATCGACTGGCTCAGAAACACTCCTGATTGAAATCCAATCGAGAATCTGCAAGGAAAGACTTCTTGGAATGGATATACGAAGTAATAACGTGTGTACTGAATCATATTTCACTGGAAGAATAGAAAATAAGCAAATAATAACGGAATTATTTTTGTTTCAAATAATTTGCACAAGAATATATTCTGAGCGCAATTATACGCCTTCAAATTCAGATATAATGTAGTGCTCGTCATTTTGCTATAAAATGTATTATTGGAATTTTTTATGTAAATGTATCTTGTTTGTGTTTTTAATATATAAATGTATTCTTAAAGTTTGATAGATTTTTGTTTTTGTTCCGGGTCTTACTATTTTATCATAAATGGGACCCTAACATGTGCTACCACCTAAATGAAGAAGAAGAGGAGAAAGAAGAAGAAGAAAAAGAAGAAGAAGAAAATTTAGAAGAAGAATTAAGTGAAGCTGAAGAAGAAAATGAAGAAGAAGAAGAATTAGAAGAAGAGGAAGAAGAACAATTAGAAGAAGAAGAGGAAGAAGAAGAATTACATGAAGAAGAAGAAGAAGAAGAGGAGGAAGAACTAGAAGAAAAAAAAGTAGAAGATGAAGAAGAAGAAGAAGAAGACAAAGAATTAGAAGAGGAATAAACTGAAGCTGAAGAAGAAAATGAAGAAGAAGAAGAATTAGAAGAAGAGGAAGAAAAAGAATTAGAAGAAGAAGAAAATGAAGAAAAAGAATTAGAAGAAGTGGAAGAAGAAGAATTAGAAGAAGAAAATGAAGAAGAAGAGGAAGAAGAAAAATTAGAAGAAGAGAAAGAAGAATTACAAGAAGAAGAGGAAGAAGAACTAGAAGATGATGAAGAAGAAGAAAAAGAATTAGAAGAAGAGGAAGAAGAAGAATTAGAAGAAGAAGAAGAAAATGAAAAAAAGGATTAGAAGAAGAATTAGAAGAAGAACTAGAAGATGATGAAGAAGAAGAAGACAAAGAATTAGAAGAAGAATAAACTGAAGCTGAAGAAAACGAAGAAGAAGAAGAATTAGAAGAAGAGGAAGAAAAAGAATTAGAAGAAGGAGAAGAAAATGAAGAAAAAGAATTAGAAAAAGAGGAAGAAGAAGAATTAGAAGAAGAAGAAGAAAATGAAGAAAAAGAATTAGAAGAAGAGGAAGAAGAAGAATTAGAAGAAGAAGAAGAAAATGAAGAAAAAGAATTAGGAGAAGAGGAAGAAGAAGAATTAGAAGAAGAAGAAGAAAATGAAGAAAAAGAATTAGAAAAAGAGGAAGAAGAAGAATTAGAAGAAGAAAAAGAAAATGAAGAAAAAGAATTAGAAGAAGAGGAAGAAGAAGAATTAGAAGAAGAAGAAGAAGAAGAAAATGAAGAAAAAGAATTAGAAAAAGAGAAAGAAGAAGAATTAGAAGAAGACGAAGAAAATGAAGAAAAAGAATTAGAAGAAGAAAGAAGAAGAATTAGAAGAAGAAGAAGAAAATGAAGAAAAAAAGGAGAAGAGGAAGAAGAAGAATTAGAAGAAGAAGAAGAAAATGAAGAAAAAGAATTAGGAGAAGAGGAAGAAGAAGAATTAGAAGAAGAAGAAGAAAATGAAGAAAAAGTATTAGGAGAAGAGGAAGAAGAAGAATTAGAAGAAGAAGAAGAAGAAGAAAATGAAGAAAAAGAATTAGGAGAAGAGGAAGAAGAAGAATTAGAAGAAGAAGAAGAAAAAGAATGAAGAAAAAGAATTAGAAGAAGAGGAAAATGAAGAAAAGAATTAGAACAAGAAGAAGAAAAGAAATGAAGAAGAAAAGAATTGAAGAAAAGAATTAGAAAAAGAAGAAGAAGAAGAAGAAGAAGAAAGAAAATGAAGAAAAAGAATTAGGAGAAGAGGAAGAAGAAGAATTAGAAGAAGAAGAAGAAAATGAAGAAAAAGAATTAGGAGAAGAGGAAGAAGAAGAATTAGAAGAAGAAGAAGAAAATGAAGAAAAAGAATTAGGAGAAGAGGAAGAAGAAGAAGAAAATGAAGAAAAAGAATTAGAAGAAGAGGAAGAAGAAGAATTAGAAGAAGAAGAAGAAAATGAAGAAAAAGAATTAGGAGAAGAGGAAGAAGAAGAATTAGAAGAAGAAGAAGAAAATGAAGAAAAAGAATTAGGAGAAGAGGAAGAAGAAGAATTAGAAGAAGAAGAAGAAAATGAAGAAAAAGAATTAGGAGAAGAGGAAGAAGAAGAAAAAGAAGAAAAGAAAAGGAGAAAAGAAGAAGAAGAAGAAGAAGAAGAAGAAAAATGAAGAAAAGAATTAGGAGAAGAGGAAGAAGAAGAATTAGAAGAAGAAGAAGAAAAAATGAAGAAAAGAATTAGGAGAAGAGGGAAGAAGAATTAGAAGAAGAAGAAGAAAAAAAGAAAAGAATTAGAACAAGAGGAAGAAGAAGAATTAGAAGAAGAAGAAGAAAATGAAGAAAAAGAATTAGAGAAGAAGAAGAAGAAGAATTAGAAGAAGAAAAAGAAAAATGAAGAAAAGAAATTAGAAGAAGAGGAAGAAGAAGAATTAGAAGAAGAAGAAAAAAATGAAGAAAAGAATTAGAAGAAGAGGAAGAAGAAGAATTAGAAGAAGAAGAAGAAAATGAAGAAAAGAATTAGAAGAAGAGGAAGAAGAAGTATTAGAAGAAGAAGAAGAAAATGAAGAAAAAAGAATTAGGAGAAGAGGAAGAAGAAGAATTAGAAGAAGAAGAAGAAATGAAGAAAAGAATTAGGAGAAGAGGAAGAAGAAGAATTAGAAGAAGAAGATGAAAATGAAGAAAAGAATTAGGAGAAGAGGAAGAAGAAGAATTAGAAGAAGAAGAAGAAAATGAAGAAAAGAATTAGGAGAAGAGGAAGAAGAAGAAAATGAAGAAAAAGAATTAAAAGAAGAGAAAGAAGAATTAGAAGAAAAAGAAGAAAATGAAGAAAAAGAATTAGGAGAAGAGGAAGAAGAAAGAAGAAGAAGAAGAAAATGAAGAAAAAGAATTAGAACAAGAGGAAGAAGAAGAATTAGAAGAAGAAGAAGAAAATGAAGAAAAAGAATTAGAAGAAGAGGAAGAAGAAGAATTAGAAGAAGAAGAAGAAAATGAAGAAAAGGAATTAGAAGAAGAGGAAGAAGAAGAATTAGAAGAAGAAGAAAATGAAGAAAAAGAATTAGAAGAAGAGGAAGAAGAAGAATTAGAAGAAGAAATATAAGAAAAAGAAAATGAAGAAGAAGAAGATGAAAATGAAGAAGAAGAATTAAAAAAAGAGGAAGAAGAATTAAAAAAAGAGGAAGAAGAATTAGAAGAAGAAGAATTAGAAGATGAAGAATAATAAGAAAGTGAACATGATGAAGAAGGCGCATTCGAAGAAGAAGAAGAAGAAGAAGAAGAAGAAGAAGAAGAAGAAGAAGAAGAAGAAGAAGAAGAAGAAGAAGAATTGGAAGAATGACTATTTTGATAAGTACAATTTCTTGGCGAAACGCCTTCAGATCTGCCAACTGGGTCTATGTATAATGCATGCTAATCACTGCAATATGCATGACGATCGAATAAATATCTGAACCTTCTGCAAAACGCCATCTGCTTAAGAGGTGTAAATTGCCACACTGAGAAGCAATACGGTTGAATATTTCTCTTATGTTCAACCTGATACGCCTACACGTTTGTCGATAATTTGATTTGTGCGAGCGTAACCATTTAAAACGATCAAAAGAATTACACACCTAAAGAAAAGAAACGTAGTATTACAGATTGAGAGTAAACTTAATTTTAAATCGTTCTTTAACGTACGGCCGCGGCTTGCGTGTTAAAGGAAATCGAGGAAAACTAA
>CAHIKZ030000238.1:0-105000 GCA_903632075.3 Acanthosepion pharaonis | reverse complement strand
AGAGGAGGAGTAGGAGATAATTATTAAACCAAAGAAGTGAATTTGCTGTAAATTGTAGGAATAATTTACCTTTGACTTTACAATATATTTAAACTTTGCATTTGATAATACTATGTCTTATAGTAATAATCAGTAGATAAACTAATATAAGGCTTAAAATTCTATTTTTAAGATTCATTTTGATGTAATATAGTTCTCTATTGATGTTTAGTTGGTATTATTAACACCTGTACATTCATACATTAACATCTTATATCCATTTACAGGTGTTTAATCATTATTATTAATATCTTGCATTGATTAGTTAGTATTATTTTCATCTTATACGGTTGCTGTTTTCTTAGCTGTTACATAATACTTTGCCAAAGTAGTTTTGTATTTATGATCTTTTATTTTTCAAACGATTAAGTTCCTTAAAGGGACCTTTTATTTATCAACAATAAAATTTTATGGAGGAAGCTAACCTCGCATATAATTAGTTAGCATTATGTGAAATTGCGTTCCTAGCTCTTTCGCTTTTACTTCTTAGGAATATTGAACACCAAATTTCTAAGCACCTTACGAAATATTATAATGACTTAGATCTCTCCATAAGTTTATATGCAGACATCTTCGTGTCATTAACTATATTAATAACACATTTTTCGGTGAGTTTGAATTTAGCGTAGTTCGCATTTGATTGGTTAACCCCGGTAAAGCTCACAATCTTTTTATTTCGTTTTTTTTTTTTTTCTCAAAAACGTAAGAGAGGAGTGTATTCTGACTTTGAAATTAAATTATTTGTTCACTGGCCAGTAGTTTACCATCACCGGAAGAGACATTTTTTAGTATCGAAACATAACTGCCATTGTGTATCGATTTTTAAATTTATGTTTGTTTTAATATCTTAAAATAAATAATATTTAGCTCTACTCTGTATTGAGCAAATTTTTTTAATTAATTGTTACTGACAGCGAAATTATACTCCATTTGTTCTCATATATATATATATATATATATATATATATATATATATTATTATTTATAAAAAAATTATAACATAAGTATGTTATAAAATCACTACAAAAATAGCCATTTTGTTTCAACACACTCTGTGTCTTATCAAGTGATGATGTTCAACATAAAATAAATGGTTTTAAAAGTTTCAGATTAATTAACGATCCTACACTAGAGGGAATCATTGTTACAAAAGCTAGAATAACCAATCAAAAACCAAGTATAGAAAGATTCAAAAGCTTGACAATGAAATCATGCTATAATAGCTATTCAGATCTTTAAAATACGTGTAATATTAAAAATAATTTATACTAACAAATAATTATAAAATTATATGATAAAATTTAATATTAAAATTAAAAACTGGCAATTTTAAAATCCAAATTTAATCACTATTAAGTTTAAAAACTGCAAAATTATTGAGAAAAGAAAAAATATATATGTTTATTCAATGCATTTCTTCATTGGAATTACGTTCGACAAGACGCTACAATATATCCGGTCATTTGACAATACATGTATATATATTTTTTATTCTAAAGTGTGTGAATGTGGTCTTAAACTCATGCGCAAAACAACAAAAACACAATCAGATTATAATACATAAGCACCCAAACATATTTAGATACACACACACACACACAAAAAAAAAAAAAAAGGCGACGAGACAGGAACATCTCTACAGCCCTTTATGAAAAAAGGAGACGTGGAAACCAACACCTATACACACACACAGTTAAATGTGAATACACTCTATATACACATAGACACCGATAGATACACGTACACACATCCACAGACAATGACATAGACAATCAGATACCACAACCAATAAATATTTAAGACTTAAAGTATCATTAAATAAATGCTAACCACTTATAAAATTATAACCTAAGGGAGCAAATATACAAAGATAAAAATGGTTAAAAATAATATTATTTAATATATTAAAACGAAAATTCCAAAACCATAAATATCAATAAAAATATATATCAATCATATAAGTTGATAATAGTTTCATTATATATATATATATATATATATATAGAGAGAGAGAGATAGAGATAGATAGATAGATAGATAGATAGATAGATAGATAGATAGATAGATAAGATGATTGTTCAAAAAGTTGTAAGCCCCACTCAGAAGGATTTGAAGAAACATTACACGTTTTCCCTATTTTCGCTATAGTTCCCTTTGACACCAACGCACTTGGTCCAACGACACTTAATCATTTCAATCCCATCAAGGAAGAAGGTTGCGTTTTGTTCCTTCAAAATCTCCTCTACATTACATAAGATATCATCACTGATTCCAAAATATCGAGCCCGCAAGTGGGATTTGGGTTTAAGAATCAGGAAGAAATCCTATGAGCCTATGTCCGATGAGTAAGTTGGATGAGGCAGCAATTCAAACCCAAAGTTGGCTGTTTCAATCAGTGTGAATGGTGATGTTATCCTGGATCAAGAGTACACCACTTATCACCTTCGCTGTGCGTTTCGAATTGACAGTTTCTTTTAGTTCTCTTAATTTTGATGGGTAGTAATATCCAGTAATAATTTTTATCCTTTATCAGGTAGTCTATCATGATTACGCCTTCAGAATAAAAGAAAAGAACACATCACCTTGCCAACAGACGCTCTCTGCTTGAACTCTTTCGAAGGTGAAGAACCAGACCGTTCCCACCTTTTCATTTGAATCTTTGATTAAGCTTCAAAGTGGTGAACCTAGGTTTTATCTTGAGTTACTAACCTGCAGTGGAAATTCTCAGGACAAGTCAGAAGTTTTCTGGAAATGTCAATCTTTTTCAGTTTCTGTTCTGCTGTCATGTTTCTTGGAGCCAATCTTGCAGGAAGAGTCATCTTCTGCGCTCTCTCCTTGTCCTGCTTGAATTCGGCAGCCCGCTTCATTGAAGTTCAGGAAGAAGTGTCCTTAACAATTATTTATATAATGTCCTCATGAAGTTCCTTGCGTGTCATACCTTTCGTTTACAGATATTTCATGTGTACTCTAGCCTCTCCTTTGTCCACTTTCAGATTTATCGCACGCCTCTCACCTTTAAATGGATCTCACGTTTATATAAATTAAGACAGAAATCTGATTTTTCTAGTTTTATAAAATAGTCGTAGTGTGTTGCCACAACAAAAAATGTTAGCTAAAATATTTTACAAAAAATTCTTACGGAGAATATATAAGTTTTAATGTCATTGTTTAATCTATATACTATGGTTGTTCAAAAATCTTACTGATGAAAAATTTTTTTGTAATATTAAGTATCTGTTTCCAAAGCAACTAAATGCGATATTAATATCCAGTCCATATTTGCTGTTGTTTTCTTGGGAACCATATACATCAATGTTATAACTTTCAAAGTCTCCAGACGATAATTCCGGCTTTCTCTTTTGGTTTTACAAGTCCCCGAGCAATAAATATCCGGATAGTATTATCTGCATATACAATTGGAGACATTTAGGAAATTTAAAATAAGTTACCAACTTTTAACGAGTGACAATCGGATAAGTCCTTACCGTCTGCATCCACAGTATAACAAAAAAAAAATAGCAATAACAAAGACGTCTATCACAGAATAAATATAATTTTAGGATTAGCGTTTAAAAATAATAAAATAGAATAAAATAAATATGGATATCCCCAGTAAAATAAAGAATAATTTAAGAAAATGATATATCTATTTACAGCGTGTATCAAAACTGCTTTTACAAAATTTGGGGGAGAGGTTCCTGACACCAAAACAGAAAAAAAAGTATATATAAACATATATCCGCAAATTTTTCGATTTTGGGTTATTAAGTTCAAAGAGAGTTTACGGTAGATGGCGCTGTGTTGCCATAGAGACTAGTTTACATTTGTCATTTGTGGGTAGTTTCTGTTCAACATTTTAACGTATGTTGTAGGGAGTTAACTGAGAAGCGTTCCGTTTAACAATGGCAGGATATTCATATCGTGAGCAGACAGATATGATTTTTTGAGTGAATTCTAATGGATGCAAGGTTGAACGACTGTAAAAGATTGCTTTTCCAGACCGGAGTTATCCTACGTTTGCTGCTATTTATCGCCAAGTTGTTGAGAAAGGATCCGTGGCATCACAAACTATGCATCGAGGAAGAGCTAGATAAACTCATACGACTGACCAGGAAGAACAAATTCTACAGTCTGTCAGACGATCCATGTACCATGTCTTATATCCCATAGTATCGCGTGGAGGGTACTCCAAGAGCATCTAATATATCTATATCATTTGCAACGTGTGAAGTGTCCTTCGTCACATGATCACTCACCACGAGAGAACATTTGCCGTTTGTTTATTGCAAAAATAGCCGATCCGTTGTTTGTCTCTTCAGTCTTGCTTATGGATGAGGAAACATTTGGTATAGATGGAATAACAAATTTAATCAACCAACATTTATGGTCGGATCGGAATTCACATGGTATAATACGGGGTCACAATTTATGTGTGTGCTGGAATTCTAAGTGACAGTCTGGTAGGTCCATATGTCCTCCCAGCACGTCCTACAGGAGCTGCTTACAGGGATTTTATTTCGAAAACACTTCCAGATCTGCTAGGGGATGTATCCCTGCTATTTGGCATAGGTTTATATGGACATTTTACACTTTTTGGTGTCAGAAACACACCCTGAAATTTTGTAAAAGTATTTTTATTACGCTTTGTATAATATTAATTAAAAATAATAATAATAAAACAATTTATATTAGTGTAACTTTAAATAAGCTTAATTAATACTAAAGTAATATCACTTAATTCTTACATAAACATTTATGCTTTTTTTGTAGATACAAGAGTTAGCTGAAAAGTTCATAGTCTGACCTAGATATCCTCAAGGACACATGGCATATTGGATAAAGGCGTTAGTTAGATCCAGTGAGAGGATCCAAAGAGTATGAGTTCAATACCCGGTTAAGGCACTGGATAACTTGGAGAGGGGTATTAACAGGAGATAACTGATAACTGACATCAATTAAACATGGAACTAGAAAAGTCTACCCCAGTGAGCGAAATAAAGGGTTCAGTTCGACATTCCAACCACCTGAAGAAGGCCGGAGCGTACAACGACCGAAACGTTGTAATAAATATGGCGATAAAGATGAGGACAATAGTCCGAATAATGTAAATAGTGTACATTATACCTCATCTCAGAAATATAGACAGATACTGAAAGGCTGAAACGTTGTAATAAATATGGTGACAAAGATGAGGACAATAGTTTGAATGATGTAAATAGTGTACATAATACCTCATTTCAGAAATATAGACAGATACTGAAAGGCCGAAACGTTGTAATAAATATGGTGACAAAGATGAGGTCAATAGTTCGAATAATGTAAATAGTGTACATTATACCTCATCTCAGAAATATAGATAGATACTGAAAGGCCGAAACATTGTAATAAATATGGTAACAAAGATGAGGGCAATAGTTCGAATAATGTAAATAGTCTACATTTTACCTCATCTCAGAAATATAGACAGATACTGAAAGGCCGAAACGTTGTAATAAATATGGCGACAAAGATGAGGAAATAGTTCGAATAATACCAATAATATACATAATACCTCATCTCAGAAATATACAGAGATACCGATAGTTCTCCTTGCGGTTCACATCAGACCCTCATTGGTGTTGCAATGACTGAATGCCACTGGTGAAAAAGGTTTCATCCTATTGGTCAAAATGTTATCAACAGCATATATGACGTCATTATCACTACCATATCGGTTCTCAGCCTAATGTTTTTCATATAATAGAAGACATGATACGTAGATGGAGCGAAATCAGGAGAATAGAGAGGGTCATCAACCAGATCAAAGTAACAGTCACACACAGCAGTCATTGAAATCAAGGAGAATTGTTCTGATGAAACAATATTCCTTTCATCAGTTTTCTTGTGCGTTTGGTCTTGAAAACCTTAAGCAAGTTGGCATAATACTCGCCATTGATGGTGTGGCTCTTTTGAAGAAGTCAATAAACCCAATGCCTTTTACATTCCAAAGTACTGAGGCCATCACTTTGCCCGCAGTTAAAACCAATATGGCCTTCATTAGAGCATGTGAGGAGAGATGTTTCCATTGCATGGATTGTCTCTTTGTTCCTGGATCAAAGTGATGAAGCCAACACTCATCCTGGGTTAGGAAAGATTACCAAGACAAGTTAGTAATAGAATTCGTTGAATGTTGTGGCATTGATTCTGGTCCATAATTTCCTTTGATTTTACCAACTCCCGCTGCTGAGAATGTACCCTAGGCTTTGACAGTGCCCTTAGTAGTAACTGAAGTATAGTTTAAACGGGCGTACATAAGTCACGTATTAGTCCTTGTTGTGGTAAACCCTCCTATAATAAAATGGACTCTTCCTCCTCTCATAAATACTAACTGCGAGACTTCCTAGCAAGAGTCGTAGAGCAGTCTTTGACTGTGTGCGACTTTTGTCGAACTCTCTGCTTGGGCAGAGAGGAACCCGGACGAAGCTTTGCCGAATGGCAAAGTTTCGTCCGGGGAAGTAGACAGATCCCGAACCCGCTTATGCGGGTTCAAAAGGGGATATTTTTGGCCGAGTCTACGTGCTCGGAGAAACCCACTTTAAACTCGGCCTTGTGCCACATACATTCCTCGTAGGGGGACTGTTAAATATAGAGTCGTGAGCGGTCTCTGTGTGCGACTTCTGTCGAACTATCTGCTTTGGCAGAGAGGAACCCGGACGAGGCTTTGCCGAAGAGCAAAGTTTCGTTCGGGGAGGTAGACTGATCCCGAACACGCTTATGCGGGTTCAAAGGGGATAATTTTGGTCGAGTCTACGGACTTGGAGAAACCCACATTAAAGTCAGCCGTGTGCCACATACATTCCTCGTAGGGGGACTGTTAAATATAGAGTCGTAGGGCAGTCGGTTGGGAAGTGGAGACGCAGTGTTAACCTACCGTTCGGACGTACACCTCTATCTGCTTATTACTAACACTCTTGCTTTGTATATATCTGTAATTTCAATATACTTGTTCAACCTACCTTCGTCTTCCGTCTCTTTCTTTCTGGCTCCTAAACAGGCCAAAAAACAGTCCTTCATATCTGTTGAAACTTGACTAATGCATGGAATAATAATGCAACACAAAATGTACTTAGACCAAAATGTATTGAAACAAGAAAGTGTACACAATATTTACATATAGTCTTTTGTATATTCCTGGTAAGACCGTTCCTGGAGAATGTGTTGACTGAGTCGCAGTCGGGCAGAGTCCCTGTTTGAATCTCTTGATTCCTCCCTCTCTTCCCGGTACCAACCATATTTATATGATCGGTACCCCACTATGCAAATTAGGTGGGTCCTACCACAACAGTATCTAAGAGTAAAGGGGCTCTTTTCAATCAATATAACATCTTCCCAATTGGATTCCGTTCAGTGTAAATGAGCTTTGTACGAAGCCAACCAAGCCTGTCGATTTTTTCCAAATACGAAAGGTTTCATTTTCTGTATTTGAAAACAATGCCTTTTGCATTAAGCCTGCGTCTGACTGTTCTTGTAGAAAGCCGGCAAACTAGCCGCTTTGGAGACATCTTGTGCCGTTGCGAATCGATCTTTTTTGACTTGACCAACCAAATTTCTATCTTCCCTGTCGGTATTTTTAGCGGTCGGCCAAATCCTCTACGTCAATTATACGTTCAATTTTGAGTTCTCTTTTTGATTAACATGCGGACACATGACTCGCGTCGATTAATCTTATCAGATATCGTTCTATTCGACAGCCCAAGATCATGAAAATCGGAAACATGGCCTTTCTCGAAGTCAGAACAATGCTTAGGTTTGTTAATAAAGGGTAAATACAAATGTAATAAGCTTTATATTTTGTTTATCATCATTTCTATGGGTGCGTCCATTTTTGCCTCTTACTGTATATCTATCTATCTACCACTCTCTCTCTCTCTCTCTCTCTCTATATATATATATATATATATATATATATATATATATATATATATATATATATATATATTTATGATTAGATAGGCATGAATCCTTTTATATGAATTTACATTAGGGAACATGTTGATATGCTGGATAGATATTGTAATAAATTTTTGATGTATCTTTGTATATCTGTGTAAATATGGATTTTATACGTACATATGTGTATATGTGGATATATCGTTAGTTTTGTAGTTACATTTGTATTATATTTGAAACTTTACATTAGATGTGTAATATATTATAGCCCACATTAAGAAGGGCTTTATCTCTGTAAAATACTTTGTTTTAATTGCGCATGATGACATTTCTAACCTGAGGTCTCTGGACGAGACCCGGAAAGAAATGATAATACACCAGAAATCAAAGGATTAATAATAATAATAATAATAATAATAATAATATTAATAATAATGATTATAATAATAATACTAATACTACTAATAATAATTATTATAATAATAATAAATACAGAAATAGAAATCTCTAAAATGTGGCATATGGGAACATCAACAATCCCCGTTGTAGTTGGAGCCCTAGGACTGGTTGGAAAAGATTGCAGTAGACTAATTCCTGGAAGTCCATGCCTCAAGAAGATACAAAAAAATGTTCTGACAAGTACAGCACACACTTTACGAAGGGCTTTATCTATGTAATATTTTTTTTTTTTTTTGTCAGTGGAAAGTGTCATGACGACGTTTCTAACCTTAGGTCCCTGGGCGGGACCCTGAAAGAAATGTGTACACACCAGAAATCAAAGATAATAATAATAATAATAATAATAATAATAATAATAATAATAATAATGATGAAAACCAATATCTTCATAATATACGATAATACATCATTTTATACCACAGCACTTATTTCGATCGTTCGCGTTCCTTAGAACAATTACTTCGCTACTTCGATATAAATGTGGAAACAGTCTTACTTTACAGTAACATAAGTGACAGATCGCTATAAAAAGACACCGTAACCGCTAATTAAATACCGCTAATTTGTTTAAACGATGCACTGACTTTTGTTTACGTCACGTGGTAATAATTTAAAGTAAAAAGGTGCACTAAAATAAGTAGCCAAGTTTTAAGTTCTCCGAATATCGGTGCTATAAAATATAATAATATATCAAAAATTCATAGGATCGAACCATATTTAAGCGTCTATCACATCCTCTATTTAAAATAAAAGCAAAAAAGAAAAAAAAAACTTTAGAATCATATTATTTATTATATGCTAAATAAAGTGAGATTAATACTGAGTACCAGGTCGTTTATATAGAATGTTACGCTGACAAACGGTAAAATGTAAGAATAACGGAAAACCTCCATAATATAATAATAATATATATATATATATATATATATATATATATATATATATATATATATATATATATATATGTGTGTGTGTGTGTATGTGTGTGTGTGTTTGTGTGCACACATATGTAGGAAAATAGGAATGAACACATTAGGTAAATAATCCGGAGTTGTTTAGTATTTTTTGTTTTTACTTTAAAAAAAAAAAACAGTGGTCCATACATAAGTAGAGCTTAAATTATAATTATTTAAAAAAAAATATGATTCCTTCATAGACGAAGAAGAAGGAATCATATTTTTAGATGTAGGGGAAGGAATCATATTTTTTTTTAAATAATTATATATATATATATATATATATATATATATATATATATATATATATATATATTGGGGTGTAGCGTATTCTATATCCCAATGTATATATCAGTTAGCGTTCATATGTATTTAATTAATTACCAACATTTAAAATTTATGATTTTTTTTATTTCTGTAATTGTCGTTCTCTCTCTTTTTAACACTGCCATATCTGAGTGCTAACCTGTCTGTCCACCCGTCCGCCTGTCTATCCATGTATCTGCGAATTTATCTCTCGCACCTTGTTTTTTTTATCATCCGCAATCTGCTTTGAATTCAATTTGCGACATTGACTAATTAAATCAACCTGTCAATTCCTTTCATGACTGGTAGGCCTTTGATTCTCCGAGATAAGACGATTCAATGAAGTAATGAGATTACGACCTCGCCAGTACGGGACTTAACGCTTCAACAGAAATTCGAGCTTCATTGTCTGATTAGGCGAAACACATTATACGCCAGACTGATATTGAGACAGCAATATCCGACACATAGATCTATAGATAACTTCTTTTATTTTTGTTTTCCGAGTTTCACTCTTCGATTTTGATCAAGGGATAGAGAAGTTGGACGAATGTCTTTCACCTTTTTTGTCCTTTAGACTTTTTCCTGTGCACACTGCATCATTTATCACACTGCGTGACATCTGATATGTCAGGTCACTCTACAAGTGCTCTTGGCCCTAGGTCGATCACACAATCACGAATCCCGTGGCCATGAGTGTCGTAGGGGTACCACAAGCACTGTAGCAGCGGTGGTGATTCCTGAGCATGAGAGCCCAAGGCTTGTTAGAATTCAAAGTTTTCCTTCTGGTTGCCACCTAAAGCTATAGGACCCAATCTTGCCTCCTATTTGCACATATCTGAGACTGGCCCTATGTAAAGCAGTATAACATCCCCCATACTTGGGTTATTGACGAAAAACACAGTTCTCCGAGAAGATTTTCGGTGGCAAGATGCAGTTTCTAGTGGAATCAATAGTTATTTAGCCCAAAGGAGGGTTCGACGGATGTAATCAACTGTTATGTGCCTGAATTTTCAAACTGGAAGAGATCCACTGTTTTTGAGCTGGAGAGGGATGAGGTATGTCTACATGTCTTTCATACTCTGGATAAATGATTACCTTTTCGTCCCACGAAATAGACTTGTGGAGGAAACTGCTCAATTTCGTAGTTTAACATAGACCCTAAGACCACACCAGGTCATAGAACGGATGATGATGATGATGGTGATGTTAGTACGTCATATTTTAGGATATGTCGAGTAAACCTCTCTTCTTTTTTTTAATTTTCACTTTTTTCTAAATTTCACGCAATGCAAAGTTGGTGAGCCACTCAAGGTAGAGTTATATACATTGGTATGTGTGATATAATTATAAGGTAGCAGGAAGTGGATTTTATTGTATCTGTTTATTTTTTAATGATGTTCACCCTGTACAAGGGCCTTATTGTCACTCGAGATAGACGGCTCTAGACTAAGAGGAATAGTTTATGAGGATATGTTTGGAAAATAACGGTTAACACTATTCTTGAACAGGTTAAGATTATAGAGATTGGGAAAACAACATCTTGGGAGTCGGTTCACCATGACAGTAGATCCTGGAAAGAAACTTCTCGAGTTAAAATTTACATCTCACCAAAAGGAATATGAAAGGAATAGGAGTGGTTCTCTACAATGTGCGTGGCAGGGCAGGTTTTACCCTAGAAGATTAGGAATGGTGGAATTAAGAAGTCGAGTCCATCTGAAAACTTTCCATGGAAATAGCGATAGAGTAGCGAGAGACTTGGCTTTCAGGGTGGAAAATAATTCATCATCCACAAAGACTCGTAGATGCTTTTAGATTTTATCAAGTCTGGAAGTGAATGTCTTGTATGTATTGTGATGTAATGGAATAACTTGTCATCCCTATGTGTGACTACACCACAAGTAGTAACTACTTATAAGTATCTGTATGTCAACGTGTTACATAGACTAGCCGAAATCTTTTTCGGCTTGGAGGTCGAACTCTCAGCCTCTGAGCAGAGAGGAACCCGGACGAGGCTATACCAAAAGGGCAGTCTCGTTCGGGGAAGTAGACTGACCTGATCCCCTTTATGCGGGTTCTACGGGGATATTTTGGCCGAGCCTAAGGGTTCGGATGCCCCACATTAAACTCAGCCTTGTCCACATCTACCCTAGTGGGTGGGGGGCTAGTAAATACCGACTAGTTGAAATCTTTTTCGGCTGTAAGGTCGAACTTTTTACCGGACGTGGCTATGCCGAAGGGCAGAGTCTCGTTCGGGGAGGTAGACAGACACGATCCCGTTTATGCGAGGTCTACGGGGATTATTTGACCGTGCCTACAGGCTCGGGAACCCCGCATTAAATTCGGCCTTTTGTGATATGTGACTGCGTGGGGTAGTTGCTAGATACACTAGCTGGCATCTTTTCCAGCTGTGCTGGTCAAACTCTCTGCTTCCGAGCAGAGAGGACCCCAGACGAGGCTATGCCGAAAGGCAGAATCTCGTCTCGGGAAACCGCTACCCGACCCCATTTTACATGGGTTCTACAGGAATTTTTGGCTGGGTCTATAGGCTCAAATGCCCCACATCTGATCGCTTGGGTACATTAGTAAATACACTAGCTTGAATCTGTTCCAGCCGTGCTGTCGAAGTCTCTGGCGGCACTCGGGCTTGTGCCACAACTACCCTTGTGGGGGCGGGGGTTAGTAAATATTGACTAGCAGGAATCTGTTCCAGTTGTGCTGTCGAACTCTCTGCTTTCTATCAAAAAGAAACCCGGACAAGGCTATGCCGGAGCAGTGTCTCGTTCGGAGAGTTAGACAGGCCCAAACCCGTTCTACGGGAAATTGTTGGCTGAGCCTACGTGCTCGGTTGACCCACGTTAAACTCGGCCTTGTGTCACGTCTACCCTAGTGTGTGTGGGGTGGCTAGTAAATATTGACTAGCTAAGATCTGTTATGCAGCTCGTAGCTGTTGTCGAACTATCTGGCTTCGACTAGAAAGGATCCCGGACGAAACTATGCCGAAGAGCAGAGTCTCGTTCAGGGAGGTATTTTTTATGCGGCGTTTACGGGGAATTTTTGATTGACCCTACTCGCTCGGATTGCCAACATTAAATTCGGCCTTGTGACACATCCTACCCCGTCGACAGGTTGGTAAATATTACAAGCCTGGATTTGCTGAGTACGACTCAGGCTTACGCGAGAACTACCGACTTTTCAATAGTTGCACTCACTACCGGATTGACTTACGACGAGCTTGTACATAACAATCATTTTTATTTTTGTGGCACTGTTTTTGTACAATAAAACATTGCTTATTTTATCCACCTTGTTTTTCAAGAATATATTCGTATTGACACGGAATATAACATAATCAATGTAAAAGGTCATAAGAAATCAACATTATTGATTATCAAAGTACGAACTGATTCCGGTAGACTTCCGGTTGGAACTTACTCTAAAACGGACAATGTAATCTGCATGACAAACCTGATGCACAATATACACGTTTGTGGTTTGTAAGTTTGCAAGGTACATGCACGTTCTCCTTCATGTGGTACATTGTTCTTCGTATTGTGCATGATCCTTCATGTGAGACATGGTTCTTCATGTGAGACATGGTTCTTCGTGTGGTGCATGATACTTCATGTGAGATATGGTTCTTCGTGTGGTGCATAGTCCTACATGTGGTGGATGGTTCTTCATGTGGTGCATGGTTCTTCATGTGAGGCATGGTTCTTCATGTGGAACATGTTCCTTCATGTTGTGCATGGTTCTTCCTGTGGTGCATGATATTTCGTGTGGTGCAGTGTCATTCATGTGCTGCATGTTTTTTGTGTGCTGTATGGTCTTTCATATGGTGCATGGTTCTTCATGTGGGGCATGGTTCTTCATGTGGGGCATGGTTCTTTATGTGGGGCATGGTTCTTAATGCGGTGCGTGGTTCTTCGTGTGGGGCATGCTCACTGATGCGAGGTATGGTATGGTTCTTCGCGTGGTGCATGATCCTTCGTGTGGTGCATGATCCTTCATGTGGTGCATGGTTCTTTATGTGAGCCATGGTCCTTCATGTGGTGCATGGTTCTTCGTGCTAAATTCAAATTACGACGTAACCACCTTTGTTCACTTTTGCGTAAATGTCCTTGACAAATTCATGAACTCCTTCTTTCTCGCTCTAAGCGAGAGTTAAATAACAGAGCAAACAAATCTCTAAAGCTATAGATAGTAATCAGTTTAAAAGAAGGAAAAGCATAGGAAACACAACCGGAAACAGCTTCATTACATGTTCTACGAATGCACAGAATTTCACAAATAATAAAGGAAATGGAATCTGGTGAGAACTGATTTTATTAAATGATTGGAAATGAAATTGATATTACGTTAATTTCTTTCCTTCATTTGAAGTTCTTTGCTTTGTCCTTGGGCATAACGGGCAAATTGTATGACGTCAGGTTTTAATCTTTCTCTCTAATCAAATCTTGTCGAATATTTCTTAACTAAAATGGACAAAATCTTACCTGTGATATTGCGGATTTACTGCCATGAAATTTTTAATCCCGTACTCTTTACAGGATTTGCATATTTTTCCTGTAGTACTTCGCGTGTAATATTTAAAATGGTATAAAATATACCGTCAGGGTGTGACCCGCGCTTCAAATGTGTTAATATTAGCGCCATAGCTGCAGTGTTCTGGATTTCCGGTCGTGTTCGATATATTCTCCTGCATACAAATTATCTTGGAATATGTATGAACCCATCGCTTTTCTACCAATTATGGTCAAAACATACATTGGCAACCTTCTTCGAACAGTGGGCCGATTGAGGTACAGTATATCATAAATCGGGCCATAGCACTCAAAAAAAAAAAACAATTAAGGTAATTTTTCATTATAAATACCGCAGCCATTTTTCTATCTAAAGGGCATGCGCATAAGCATCTTCCTTAGAAATGGGAAAAATCTGCAGTTCTTCTTTGGAGAAAAGATGCATTTTATAATTGAAAACAAAATCTGAAGCATAATATTATCACTGATGTCAAATTGATTAACAGATACTCTACCGTAGGGTATTTTTTATATTTATTCTTTTGGGTATAAAAAATATTTATAAGAGAAGTAAATTTATTCTCTAGAGAAAAATAATTATCATTGACGTTTCCTCTTTCTGGAATAAAAAAGTTTTTTCCATCTATGATCTTCCTTAGTGAAAATCGCCAATGCTTTAAAATGCTGACAATCTACCTTCAACGAAACGTTGCAAAATTCGAGCAAAATATTGTACTGAATCATTGTTTATGGATGTGGTTATTATATATATGAGAGATTGTGTGAGTGAACAAGTGAAAACGAAAGGAAACAATATATTGATTAACATGAAATTACGCCTGCCATTCAGAAAGCCTATCGACTCACATGTAAGTCGTGCGTCGCAGAATGGCAATAACTGGCTACCAGGATATTCTGCATTCTCCAGCCGTAATTGGTAACCAGCCGAGAAGAGGAACAATTCTGAATTCAAAAGCTGTATGTTTCCCTGGAAAAGCATATATTATATAGTCATAGACATTATTAAGGAACTTATAATTAAGTGCTTGGTGGCGTTGTGGAGGCAGGGAGTAGTGTGGCTATCTGCATTTGAGCTGATATAAATGCCAAAACTTGTAAAGCTAATTATTAAATCAGATAGTTTTACTTCTTCTTAAAATTGGAGGCCCATCTTAGCATATTAAAATTTTCTTCGCTGTTCTGAATCATAGCGTACTTATCTACTGGTCATTAATAATCAATGAAGACTGGCGCTGCACATTCTTTTCATTCAGATTTTCGCCGCAACATTTTGATTTAGGCCTTTTATGAACAAAACTCAGTAAATATCAACATTAGACAAATACACAAACAAGTCCTGTTTTCATAAATGTTAATTATTGCCCAATTAGCGATTCAGCGTAACAAAATCTTCCCTCTCTCCTTTCCGCAAATATTTAACCAAGATCAATAAATACGTAAACTAGTCAGCTAAAAAAAAAAACGACCTTTTTCAAAGCAGGTAATTATTTTTACTTGGAAAATTTTGCAGCGCCAATTTTCCAAACAATTTATGATACATTTGGCATTTGAACATTATAAGAGTAACTCTTCAAATTCAAGGCTGTTAAAAAAAATAGTCCATTTTGAAAGCTTAATTAGGCGAGTGACGCCACACAGTCTTCCCACTATAGCATAAAAAACATCTGTCTTTACTAATATATATATATATATATATATATATATATATATATAAATTAACTGATTTAAAATATGGCTTCTTCGCTATACAGTAATAATCATGTTTCAAAAACCGAAGTTAAAACTTCAAATTTAAATATAATTAAATTAAAAGCATTAGTCCTGTTTCATCTTCAAGCAGAAAGATTCGCTGGTAGATGAAACAGGACTAATGCTTTTAATTTAATTATATAATTAAATTTGAAGTTTTTAGCTTCGGTTTTTTGAAACATGGTTTTTACTGTATAGCGAAGAAACCATATTTTGAATCAGTTAATTTATAATATTTATGCTCCGTACATTTACATTGAGCATTGTTGTGTAAAAAAAACAAAAAATCAATATGAACACCGGATTAAATATCTTCTTTCTTTTTATTATAATATATCTATATATATTTTTAGGACATTATTCTTTTTATAGGTAGAAATATTTAAGTAAATTGTGACGTCACCCCGGCCTCTCTGCCCCCGTGCTATCCTGTGAAGACCAATGTGACTTGGTATTGGTCGCGGCGCCAAATGTGACGTTCTAACCCTTGGCTGATTCGGATGGGAATCTGGTTAGATTCAGTATCAACTTTGTCGTTCCCAGCTCGCCTCCAACGTCTGGTTACCGAAGTAACTGCTCTGACTTCTAGTCTAACCTACCCACGTTGTGATTTGATCTTAGGTAGACGAAATCAATCAGTCGCCGGGCCGTAATGCGAGCCGAATTCGAGCAAAGGTGATATTGCACAAGTATATGTAAAAGAAAATAAAGTAACCACTCAAAAGGTTCCAATGTTTTAAAAAAACAATAACAAATACTTTTATATCTGGTTGCTGAATACAGGACTGCGTCTTTCTCCCAAACCACTTCTATGGATACGTGACACTTTGCGTTTGTTAGGCGTGTCTTAATATCTTCAGTTGTTTCTCAATAACAGTTTCTTGGTGTCTTCAGGCGATATTCGTAAAACTTGTTTTGGTGAAGTCGTTCTTCAAAAATAAATTGTTTTTGGTTAGAAGTCTAAGTCGGAATGCGTGGATATCTTTCAGTCAGCTTCCTGCGAGGCTGGTTTGCGAGCTCACAGCTCAACTCTGCTCTGTCACTCTGTCTGCGTCCCCTCGGAACTGCAACTTTCGTCTACTCGCTGCGACTCTGTTTATATGAACTCCGACCAAAACCGTGTGTGGGCCTGTCGTAGTTTGGGTTCCTCGATAATTCCAAATCCACGAGATGGATTTTCTTTGTTTTCGGACAGAAAAATTTATCACTTTCCATTTTTGGAAGTCCATTACTTTAGAGGGGTTCTTAAGGGAATCGTCCTCCCAAATTCTTCCTTTCTCATAGTGGTATCTCACACCAATCCGTTCAGAGGCGTCAACAGGCCTCAGTTTACAATTATCGCTCAAAGGAAAAAAAATATCTCCCCTTTTCTTTTCTTTCTTTTCCTCGACCAGGGCCTCCCACGACTCGTAGTGTGGTCCTTAATCTCTATCTTAACTGAATGTCATCTGGAATTCGTCAACGAGATTTTCGCCAGACGTTAAATGGGTGGTCAACCGAACGTCTTCGCACCCTGTCGCCAATTATCTATCCCGGTAACAAACTTTTATCATGTCCAGGTCTGGACATAAAACAGATGTCTTCTCTCAAAACCAAATGATATCTCCGAAAGATAGTTAATGGTTTATTCTTTCCCTTTTTCTCTTTTTCCTTCCCCTTTTTTTTCTTTGGGGGTGGTCTAAACTGGTCTAAAATAAATAACATCGCTCAGTATGTCTTTCGTGATAGCTTCTTCTCGCCTTAATTATTTCTCGTTTTAATTTTCACGCAACCGCTAAATAGTGTCACAAACTGCTCTGTTTATAATAAACAGTATTAAAGAACATTTACCGGCCTGAATGACCGAGAAATTGTCACAAAAATATTCGTCCTCCGACAGGATTCGAAGCTGTATCCGATACGGAACCGTCATTTAGCTTGATGTGCCTTTAGAGATTTGGCCACGAAGGAGCATACGGTTAGAAAGGTCGAATTTACTGAATTTAAACTTTAAACTTCCATAAATCTCTCACGTACATTCATGTCTGCTCATGGCGTATCAAATGTAAACAATTGACGTCACACATTATGCAATGGACAAGTCGGACAATTATATTAAGACATTTTTATGTTTAATATAAACATTTTTATGTTTATTATAAACAGAGCATTTACTTAAATATTTTATCTATAAAAAGAAGGTTAAACATAAAATGTCTTAAAAATTATTGTCGGACTTTGTCCATTTCTATATATATATATATATATATATATATATATATATATATATATATATATATATATATATAGGTAACTATACTCGTTTCGAAAACCTTCAAATTCTTGATTTGCCAATAATCAAATCAATCAGGAAAGAAAAAAGGTTTTTCAAAAAGAAAGAGCTAGAAACATGAAAGTCTGTTGAAAAAAAAATCGCACAGATACAGGTTTGAAGCCCAAAGAAAAAAAAACCAACACGAGTAAACAACTAACTAAAAAGAGCTCAATACAACCGTAGAGCAGACCTAGCTATATATATATATATATATATATATATATATATATATATATATATATATATATATATATATATATATATATAAAAAAAAAACATTTGCGGTTTCTCTCTTCTTTTTAATATACACACTGTCTCGTTGGAACCATTATAACCTCTTCCCTTTACAGACTGAGAGGCAAAAATGTGGACACTTCGTCGTGGTGTAATGGTTAGCAAGATTACAACTGAATAGTAACTTTGATTCTTACCCGGTTCTCTATACTTTCGTCCTTGTACCATACATAAGCTACGCGTAGAAAATCCCTTTTTATTTTGCGAAATTCATCATACTGTAATGGTTATCAACCTTGTTTCGCCAGATCAGTTACGATTGAGTAGCGAGTTCGGTCCTCACTGGGTGCTCCATACCTTTGGATTTGTAACACATATATGCTAGGGGCTATATTTCGGGCACATAGATGTGGTATAATGGGTAGCAGGCTTACCTCGTCATATCAGTTATGACAGAGTTGTGAGTTCGATCCTTACTAGTTTCACCTTACTTTCGGCCTTGTGCCGCATCTAAGTTTCGCATAATAAATAAATGTTTGGCGAAATAATTCTTCCCGTTGGTTTTAATTTATTTCTGTCGCTCGATTTTGTTTTCTAATGAATAAGTATACTTCCATTTTAATTCAGAAATATTGCGCGAGAATCTTTCATTAGATAGGAAGGTGAAAATCTGGCGCCCGACAAGTTAGTCATTTTGTCTACTGAAAAAGTAAAGAACTCTCTAAAAAGAAGGAAGGGAATTGACTTAATATCAGTTACGCATCAATAAAAAAAATCGCGTGCATTTCCAAAGAACAAAAAGATTATGAGTTTCAATATAAAACATTCATCAATATTCTTAATATCAATATGTAATTATTAACTTTCCCTATACAAGTAATAAAATTGTTACTTGAAAGTTACTTGTCCTCACAAACTAATTTAGTCTTGTAATTATATATTAATATGCCACTAGCAATATATATATATATATATATATATATATATATATATATATATATATATATATATATATATATATGTGTGTGTTGATTTAATTAAATATTTCTAGAGGTATTAAATTGTCACCATGATTTATGAGCTATGCTCAATGGTAAATTAAAATATCGATAAAGTAATGGTCGGCTTTTCGTCTGCCGCCATGTTTTCGTTATATTTCACACCGATTTGATAAAGTTTATTATTTGGTTTATTCGTTTTAATTCTTCAAATATTGAATTGTATTTTTTTGTTCCCGTTTGCTTTGTATTTATTTCTATTCCTTATTCACTTCTGTCGGCACGTAATATTGCATCCATAATCATTTTTTTCTATCACTTTTTCTTTTTCGAAATTCATTTAGTGCCTTTCTGAACAGACGTATATATCGATTTGAATAAATTTGTTCGGCTTTTGTTTTATCAACTTATAATCGTTTCGGGGCACTTTGACGTAGTGTAATGGTTAGAAAACTTGTCTTGCTAGATCAATTACGACTGGGTAGTGAGTTCGATCATCAGTGGGTGCTCCATACTTTCGGCCTTGTGCAACATCTAAGTTGTGCTTAGAAAATCATTATAATCGTTTCGAGGCACTTCGACGTGGTGTAATGGTTAGCAAGCTTGTCGCGTCAAATTTATTACGACTGATTAGGGAGTTTGAACCCTGATAGGTACTCTACACTTTCGGCTTTGTGGCTACATCAAATCTATTCAGCTGCGCTTAGAAAATCACTTCCCAGGTTCTTGGCGGCTGGGTTGATTGTCCGGCGCCTGTGGCGTCCCCTAAAGTTGAAGTGAAGCTGCCGAAGAGGCTAAATATTTCCACTGTATGACCTTTAACCCCACTTCAAACTTCGACCTTTGTCAAATCCGGTTACGATTTGGGTGTTCCGGTAATTTTTTTCATCCCGTGACCCACAGTGTCGTAGGAAGACCATGTGTACTGCAGCCACAGTAGAAGTAGTGTTTGGACGGAGCCCAACCCTCTCCAGGCCGGTTTTGAATTCATTTTTCCTTCTCCTACACCGGTTGCCACACAAGGTTATAGAACATAGTCTCTCCTGATATTTACCCATAGCTGAGGGTGGGAGAGAAACAGAGGATTCTTACCTTTCCCAAGGGTATTAGCACGTAAATGTACGTAATAGCTTCGACTGGAATTCGAACTCTGCAATCTGAGCAGCAATCCACCTTGCTTCCCTGTGGTAAATACCAATATTAGAACCGCTTTATCTTTCGGGTTTTCTAAGGAACATGTCGCATTCGTTACCTTTCAAAGAATGGCTGACTGATGCACACGGGTAACGCCATTTTGTCTCAGGCAAAGAAGAAATACTCTTTTTCTTCCAATGCCGAGAATACGGTGACTATACTCATTCAAACGAGTTAGCAATACTTCCAAAATGGACCAGTTACACATGATCAATATTTACATGTAGGTAGTACCAATATTTATCTATACACATAAGTATATATCACATTAACGTTATTCTTAACGGATCCTGGTATTTGTGTAGGCAATCTGTTTAATTAATAAACAGTATATTTAGTTATTTTTACCTCCCAGTTTGAATATTCGACAAATTTTATAAAATAAAATTTGCAAACCTCTACTGAAAAATGCGAACCAACTAAGAAACAGATATGCAGTTAACTAAGCACCAAATACTTAACTAGCGATTCCATTTTAAATAACTATTATTTAGCTATATATTTAAGAATAAGCAACCGTCTACGGAGACTCAAATGTAACGTTTTAAAATTTACCTATAGATTCAAGTAAAAACGATTAATACTTACAGGGTGCGATGGATGAATTGTCGTCTAAATTGCACAAAAATAAAAATAACACTGCCATATCATTTTAACAGATGTATTTACCAAAATTATATAAAAATATCTTGAAATACTAAAGATTAAATTTCTTCAATAAAATCCCAGTTGCCTTCGATCATGGCTCCCAAACGACTTCGGAATCTCCTGTAACTCTTCTGGACGGTCTCCTTTTTAAGTTAGTGAATGCTGCCATAATTATTGCCTTCAGTTCATCTTTGCCGTTACAAGGATTGTTGTTGGTCTCTCAGCTGCGCCCTGCACATAATCCTGACACCAAAACAATGCATTCTTACTTACCTTCCTTACTGCATCAATCATAATACCTCATTGTCTCTAAGAAAGTCCTAACTAGTCTCCATATGTACAATTCAAAGTAAAGAGCTCATCCGAAAAACTACCATGAAAGTTTTTATAGAAATGACAATGGGAAAGTGACTGAAGCCGAGCAGCCAGATCAGGACTGATAGTATCACTGATTCTTCTTTGGATTTTATTTAGGAGCTCTAGGTAAATAGCAGGAACACTGGATAACAGCTGGCAGCAATAGTTTAAGCAAGGGCGAATAGTAGATGTTTAGAGTAAATATCTAGCATATATACTGTCCTTAATATGCGCGATTTCTATCGGGCCATTCTCAAACCACCTTTTCTTCTTTGCCGTAATATATTTGTAATAATCCTTCTTGAATTTATATCGAACGTTATTTATAGGTCCTATGAGATACTCTCCATTCTCTTTCACTCTTTCTTTTATTAGTGTACCATCTAGCTTCTCCATTCTCTATTTTCTTTATTGTGTATCGTTTTTCCTTTAGGCATTCCACGATTATTCGCATCTTCTTAGAATCTTCGTAATTGTCTGACCTCCACATTATTTAAGACGACATTACACAAAGTTCAAATTAGCTTTTTTTTTCTTTTTTTCAATTTGAATTATGTGCTAAAGGGCGCCGTAAAAAAAGCAGAATCACAAAAGAAAAAAAAAACGCACAGACGGAACGAAAAATTGCAAAAAGAAACAAAAAGGAAAATATTTTTTTAAAAAAGTGAGCTGCCGAAAAATTAATTCAAATATGGTTTTCGTTCCATTACCTTTTTACTTTCGTCTCTTTTCTTTCATTTTAGCTTCTAAAATAATCCCATTATTCATTAGAAGAACGTCGAATTAAATTTGGCCACAATCAGCACCAATAACTCAATGACAAGTCGAGGTCGAGAGGTGAGAACACATTTCAAAAATCAAACGACTTTAATTATTTCAAATAAATTAATTTGCAATATGTATGTGGCAACGTAACATCTACCAAGATATTAGATGGACAGAATCCACCCTTCCACAAAAAATAAAAAGGTTAAATTGAAACAACTTTATTAATAAATAAAAATAGTTAAATCAATAACAGAGAAAGAAATGACTGAATTTATTTTATTCTTTGTTAGTAGGAATCATTTGGTAAACACGAAAATATGTCTAATTTGAATAGGTAGGCATGTCTATAATTTACATTATTCGGACTATTGTCCACATCTTTGTCGCCATATTTATTACAACGTTTCGGGCGTTGTACGCTCTGGCCTTCTTCAGGTGGCTGTAATGTCGAACTTAACCCTTTATTTCGCTCACTTGGGTAGACTGTTCTAGTTCCACGTGCCATGTTTAATGGATATCAGTTATCAGTGCCATATGCACTGTGCCATGTGTCCTCAAGGACACATGGTACAGTGGATAAAGGCGTTGGTTAGATCCAACGGCAGGACCCAAAGAGTGTGAGTTCAATACCCGGTTAAAGCAATGGAGAACTTTCAGAGGGAAATTAGCATAAACCATTATCAAAGAAGGCAATTACTTTTCAATATATCTACCGATACACGGACGAAACAATAATGATAGTCTGTTTTTGTTGCATGCAGTTTAGATTGGATTTAAACATGTCTCAGTATGATGATTTCCTTTCGTCTTTCAACGATAATGTGATTAAGCTTATCAGACAATATGAAAGGAACTTATTTAAAATAAATAGACAAAACTTGTCTATATTATTTAATGAAACATGCATTAATTAAAAATTGTTGCACACACACAAAAAATATATATATATATATATATATATATATATATATATATATAACATAAAAAACTCAAACGTAATATTCCATGGTTATAATTTATTACATTGGAACCGTAATCACGATCCAAATCATCAGACCATTTGAATTTGTAGGTCTGATGATTTGGAACGTGATTACGATTCCAATGTAATAAATTATAACCATGGACTATTAGTATTTGAGCCTTTTATATTATATTCTTACTCTGTCCTGGACATTGAGTTCTACCTGGATTCTATCCTCTTGGGAATTTATATATATATATATATATATATATATATATATATATATATATATATATATATATATTATATATATATAAATATATAATATTTTTATTATATATATTATGATTTCAAATATTTTTATTATACACACACACACACATAAACACACACACACACACACACACACACACACACACCAGTCGACCGGTTTCGAATATAATACTTAATAAAAAATTTTCGTTGGGCGATACCGTTCGTAACACGTATGGGTCTTCGATTGCGGATCATTCTATAAAGAATCCCACTTATGCGATGGATTTCAGTGTGAACTGGTTTTCTGTTTTGGCCAGAGCACACTCATTATTCCATCTTAAGGTGTTGGAGACACTGTACATCAGGTCCAGGCGATCTGCTCTTTGTAAACAATGAAACTGTTTGCTTGGACTTGCTGTGTTGCGCTTCTAGCATCTTTGTTGGTATAACTTTTATATTTTTTTCTTTCCCTGTTAATTCATTCACGTCATCCATGACAGACTTTCTTTTGTTTTCTCTCTTAATAATTTGTGTTCCCCGTTAACAGTTCTGATGAGAGGGGATGAAACCGGTCGACTGGTGCGTGTGTTTTTATTTGAAATCTATCATGGCCTATAATAAAAAATGTCTTGCTTTTTGTAACATAAAACGTTTCTGTACTCTTTCAAACATATTTAAATATATATATATATATATATATATATATATATATATATATATATATTGACGACTAATATTATCTATCTATCTATCTATCTATATATATATATATATATATATATTACTTAAACGTTATTTTTATTGATACTCGTAGACTCTCTGTTTATATACTAAACAATGTATTTATTTATTTTCGCCTACCGGCCTGAATATTAAAAAAAAATTTTTCGAGAAAATATGCGCTCTAGCGTCTACTCAAATGCCAATAACAACTAAAAATTTATCAGATTAATAATAAATTATCCATACGTTTCTTTTGAAATTTCTTTATATATATATATATATATATATATATATATATATATATATATATATATATCATCCAGACAGTCTATTTCACTGTATCATAGGCCTTCCGTTTGGCTAGACGTCCGATTGCTTCAAGCAGGGATGGAAACCCGGCGATTTGACAACAGTCAGATGTACGATATCTAGAGAGAAAGGAAAATTTTAACGTTTTCCATGCAAAATATACCAATTCATAGTTGAAGAGCAATGCGTTAATAGCAGCAGTAGGAATTCTTTTTAAAATCGGATTTCCTGAGAGCATATATGGGCATACACAGACAGGACTGTATCACAGCTTTTCAGTGTGGTTAGACGTCCGATTGCTTCACGCCGAGATCGAAACCTGGCAGATTTGCCATCAGTCAGAGATCCTACACCTACAGAGAAACGGAAAATTTAACGTTTTCATCTATTAAACAATGCAGGTGGAAATAGAACAGTCTACCCCTGTGAGCGAAATAAAGGGTTCAGTTCGACATTACAACCACCTGAAGGATGCCCGGATATTATAACGACCGAATATATATATATATATATATATATATATATATCACATGTAAGTGTCGTTATTCTAAAAACAGGAAAATATTTAACTTTTCGTTAGGGATAAGTTATCGGCAAAAATATATAACCTTTTTCAACATGAACAATGAAAAAAAAACACTTTTAGAGTACTAAATGGAAAAACAATTTTACACATAATTAGAATGCAAGATCGTCTTTAATCAAATTTAGAAAATTTTATTCAATTTGTTAAATTAAAAATGCATAAAATTAATAAACACGCCAGAAAAAAATGCACCTGAAATGGACCAGGAGAGAATCTTTTCTTTATCTATCTATCTATCTATCTATTTATCTATCTATCTATCTATCGTCTCTTCCCTATCTATCTATCTATTTATCTATCTATCTATCTCGATCTCGACTGGAATTGTAACTCGGTTCGACGGCCTCTAATTCCATGCCGTTAGACATTGCACCACCTGCACATAAAAGCTTACAGCATATGGTATCCTCAAGCGGTCACCCATCTAAATACTGACCAGGCTCGACGTTGTTTAACTGCGTTGATCATACAAAACAGTTGTTTCAACGTAATTTGTTGTAAACCTAGGAATTTGTGGAAAAAATTGTTCGCTTAGGTCCTGAATTGACAAGGCACACAAAAGAATCGGAATAAATCCTAGCTTAATTTGAGACAAAGCTACACGTATAGGGTACCCAATGAGGATTCAATTAGGAGTAAAATCTACTCTAAATGGTAAATTTAATAAAAAAACTTCCATAGATTAGGAACAGTAAAATGACGACGTCCGTGAAAACGACAAAAGTCTCTCAGAATTATTATCTTTCTGAGTGTCAGCGCCCATTTGTGGAGATCTTGCTGAACATGCATGCATCTTGCTTGCAGTGAGACGTCACTGTGTACCAGGCTTCTTTACAGTGACAGGCCGAGCAGATTGCTCATGTCTTGCACCGATCTGTCAATACGGCCACGTATCTCGTGCAACTGGGAAAGCTGTTTTTCCTCAATGTTAAAATCGCAGCTCTAACGCCGAGGACGAGATTAAGGAAGACGAAAAATGACATTGGTTTTAGCAATTAAAGGAACTTTAGTATATATGTGTAGATTAAAACGTTATTCCCCTTGTAGATAGGTCTTATATATGTGTATTTTTTATATAAATCTTTAAATTTTCCATTGATCTGAAATGTCTCCTCTGTATTCCCCCAAACATGTTTGAAGCGATAATTCGCTTCGCTTATTGTGTATTTCAAATTATTGCTGTTCGTTCTTTTCTCCCTCTCGTGAATCAAGTGAAGAAGACAAAAAAGGCTTAAGATATATGTTTTACTTAGTAATTTTTTAAAATTTAGGTTCAAAATAGGTGGATATCGTGCAGTTTGTCTACACAAATAATTTCCTTCTATTTTTAGCTTAGTTTTATAGATTAATTCATTCAAGAATATTGATTTTCCTTTTGTCATTACTTTAAGAGAAATTATGTTGATATATTTTTTTATGTATGGGTAAATTTTGATTATCTCCCTTTAGAATATTTCTTTAATCAGGTATTGATTGATACAAAAAAAAAAGCGAAAATCCATAAAAGAGCCATGAGATAAGAAAATATTTTGATTTTCATCGGAGAAATTCCATTCAGTTGCTTTTTTTGTTTGTTTTATTTTATTGCATTTATTTTTATCTTCAGGTATTTTGAAAAACAAACTTGGAAAAAAGAGGTGGTGATTTATTGTTTTATTTTTATTATCTCTTTATACTCATTTCTTCTTCTTCTTCTTCTTCTTCTTCTTCAAACAATAAACAATATTATTTTCTTTCTTTTTCATTAGATAACTTTTCTTTTCTTTTACTTTTTCCCTGTTCTTATTCTTTCTCGAATAGTTTCCCTTCCTTTCTTTCTTTCTTTGTTTAGATATTACACCTTAAACTTTCCCTAAAACCTCCTCTTCTTTTTGAGATAATCCTTCATATCCTGTCTTCTTCATCTCTTTCTTTCTTTTTCTTTCTTTATTCCTTTCGTAAACATTCATTTTCTTTCCTCTTTTTCCGCTACTTCATTTCTTAGTCTTCATATCATTCTTTCTTCAGATAAATCTTCTTTTCCTACTCTCCGCAAATTCTCCTCCTCCTCCTCCCCTCTTATTTTTCTTCTACTTTTTCCTCTTCTACTTCATAATAGGTAACAATTTCTTTATCTAATAAGTTTTTGTGATATGTTTAAAGACTCCAGATATTAATTGGACAAAACAACTCTGCTTCTTAATTTATCGTGAAATGATTTTTGATTTTTTTCTTTTTTTTTTTACTTATCGTGTCGTATTTTTCTTGCAATTTTGGCCAGTCTATTTTCCTTGATTATAAAAAAGAATTTACAAAATATTGCTTTCAGTTGACGAATTAAACTTGAATTATATTTTTGTTTCAGTTTTTTTTATTAATACGTGTTTATGGCAGTTTCACTGGAACAATTTATTGAATCCTATTGAATTTATTTTCATTCCCTTTGATGATGAGATAGATGAACCAGCGAATAGTGTCAGAGAAATAAAATAATAATTTTTGTGGCATTTGTGCAATGATTACCAATGAACCTGATCACTTTATGAATGAATTCGATCTATCACAGAAATCTCAAATTGCAATCGTCCACCTATATATTTTATACATTTTTCATTATCAATCTAAATAGTTTACGCTATGAGATGATTATGTAATAATAATAAAAAAATGTCGCTGCAAATTTCGGCACACAGTCTATATACTGTGTAATGGCAATGATAAAGATATACTCGTATACATACACACACACATGCATATATATATATTTATATGTGTGTGTATAAATATAAAAGTGAACATTGAAGTCAACACTCAGAGGCGACAGGCTGTTTCATGTTTACTTTATATTTATATATGCTCTATCTCTGATATTGAGTACTTTATCCCATAAATATAGCACACCCTAAAACTATATATAGTTTTAGAATATATATATATATATATTCCGTATGGAATCTGATATTTTTAATAATGATAGTTGCATATATATATATAAACAGGAAAAGAAATATCATTTGGTACACCCCTCCGTTCAACCAAAGGGTTAGTATTAAACTAGGACAGAAATTCTTAGTTCTAATTAATAAACACTTCCCCACCAATAGTAAGCTTAGTAATATATTCAATAAGAACACCCTAAAATTGAGCTACAGCTGCTCTGATAATCTTGAACGCATAATAAAAAAACACAATAATAAGATCTTGAACCAACCCCCATGCCAAAACAGTATTAATAAAAACTCTGCACTTAAATCAGACGATAAAATGGAAAAATTATGTAACTGTAGAAACCCAGAAGACTGCCCATTAGAAAATAAATGTTGTATTAATTCTGTGGTATACCAGTGTACTATTTCATCCACAGAGAGCCCAAGCACTAATATGATATACATTGGGTCCACGAAGAATAATTTTAAAGATAGATGGAGGCAGCATAAGTGCTCCTTTAATAATATAAACAAACGAAATCAGACTTCACTATCAAAATATTTTTGGCACCTGAAGGAAACAGATAAGACACCAAAAGTTGAATGGAAAATTATTGACAAGGCTAGAATATGTAAAGCTTGGGATGACCCATGCCTTTTGTACCTCCATGAAAAATTGCACATTATTAAACTTCTAAATAATAATAATCTATTAAATAATAGACACGAGTTAACAGTTTTTTGTAGGCATCATCAGATTTTTGGTTTGAATTATTAGATAAAAAAATTTATATTACTTGTTTAACAAATAGCCCAATCATCAGATTCATAGTAGGGATAATTAACTACAAACATGCATACAACATAAAACACTTCATAATCCATAGCCTAAATTAGTAGTTTAAATACCTTACATATAAGATAACCCTTTAAGAAGTCGTCAAAAAACAAACGTTACGAAAGTTTTTCTTTTTTTATATGCACAATTCCCTTTCATAATAAAATAAAGTAAAATAAAATAAATAAATCTCCATAGACAAGCAAACTAGACGATGGCCAATACATCTTCCGTTTCATTTTTGACACCACCACCTTTCCCCGACTTGACACCTTGAAAGTATCTCTATACCGCTACTTATTATAAACACCCTACACTCGCCTACCCAATTTAGACAATTCACCATAGCTGTTACCATGGGGATTTTGATTTCAATTTTAAAACAAGTAAATTTCAGATATACGTTATTCCAACAAAAATTTCGATTGAAGATGGAACGGAGCCCATTTTACTTTCAACTCAATTTAATTTAAAGGATTATATTGAAGTTTTCAAACATGAGACCTCTTATGTAGCGATTTGGAATCTTATTTTTAAATAAATAATTATATATATATATATATATATATCCTTCAGAGTCTGTCTATATTTCTGAGATGAGATACTATGTACATTATTCGGACTATTGTCTTCATCTTTGTCGCCATATTTATTACAACGTTTCTGCCGTTGTACGCTCCGGCCTTCTTCAAGTGGTTGGAATGTCGAACTGAACCCTTTTGCTCACTGGGGTAGACTGTTCTAGTTTCACGTGCCACGCTTGATGGATGTCAGTTAATTTCCCTCTGAAAGTCCCCCACTGCCTTAACCGGATATTGATCTCACACTCTTTGGGTGCTGTCACGGGATCTGGGTATGAATTTCTGGGTATTATAAACCTAATGTCTTCAGCAACCCCTTTTACCAGTGCTCATATTGCAATTTTGTTGTTATCATTGCTTTTCTCTGGCACTCCTTATTAATGTATCTGTTAAAAATATATGCGCGTCCTTGGTTAGACAATAAACTACATCCGCATCCTGGATAAGACGATGAACTAAATAAAATAAATCTAACCAATCTTAACCAAAGAATACATATTCTATTCATACGAATCTATCCTAAAAATGTTGTCGGCATTAAATAACACATTGAGGTTGATATGCCATTAAAAAAAATAAACCAAACCAATCTAAACCAAAGAATACATATTCTATTCATACGAATCTATCCTACAAATGTTGTCGGCATTAAATAAACCATTGAGGTTGATATGCCGTCAAACAAAATAAACCAAATCAATCTAAACTAAAGAATACATATTCTATTCATACGAATCTATCCTAAAAATGTTGCCGGCATTAAATAATCCATTGAGGTTGATATGCCGTAAAACAAAATAAACCAAACCAAAAATATATGAATAAATATAATGACCTTGAAAGTCAAATTGAAAAAAAGATAAGATGTAGCACTATTAACCTAATATTATATTCACTATAAAAGGTTCCTAGACCACTGTGAATTACAGTACTGTCAATTGCACTAACATTGTCCATTCATTCTTTTCTTCGCCTCATATTTCGTGCGCTTGTGTTTTATTTTTCTTGTAATGTTAACGAACACTCGTTGCCAATTTTGTGCTGCCAACGAATTCTTGCTGTCACTTTCGTAATGCTCGTTGTAGTAGAGACTTTGTAATCGTGGATACAACTATAGTACGCCGTTGAACAATACTGGTGTCAGACGCCTTCGAATAAGATTCACACTAATAGTACTTGCTCGATAATACTCGCTCGAAAATTAACCCGTATAATGATCTGAATAGAGATGTAGTATAGTGAATACTATAGCGAATAGCGGTCCGTATAGTAATAGAGGATAGTGTAGAAATGGTGATCCGTATAGTATAGAGGATAGACTAGAAATAGCGATCGTTTGTCGTCAGGTACTTCCTACATATATATGCGTTTCCTCTTGGTCACGTGGTCTACTTCAATAATGGATCGCCTGCGATTGCTCACTGGCGTTCTACGTTCAAACTCAAGTGTCGGCAGCGACACTTTATTCTTATATAATGATTTCATTTCTTCCTGAGTGTTTTCTTTTCTGGCAATTTTTTTCCCGTTGCTCACATCGTTTTTTCTTACGTTTTCTTTACATTAATCCATCCTTCTGTTTTTTTCCTTCTTATCTTCATGACGGCCAAACTGCTCCTCTTCTGTTCTCTACAACCCTTTTTTATTGGGCATCTCCCCCACCTTCATTTTTCCTTTCATCAATTCCTTCTTGATTTCCTTTACTTCTTTCTATTTTTAACCCCCCCCCCGCGTTCATTCCGCCCATCCCGACATTCACATTTCTCGTCACCTCCACCTTTATCTTTGGACCCCAATCCTTTTTACGTTATTTAATTTCCACAGCGTTGGATCTCATTTGCCAAGAGCAGCATTCCTTCTGAAGACATCGAAATCAAGGAACCCATAAAAATGCCGTGGCCATTGCAAAGACAAATAAAAAAAAACATTTGAAAATAATAAAAAGAATAATCATAAAATATTCTAAAAATTGCCGGAATAGCCATGGAAAAACAATTTGCAAGTAGCTCCCTAGCCCAATATTTACAAACCGGGCCTCCGCTTCGAACAGAGTTCAAATTCCCGGAGTTTGTTTCGTCGCATCTTGTACACGCACGAGCAAATAAAAAAAATGCACTTTACACGGCGCAAGACCAGAAACTACTGGCAAAAAGAAATGGTCTAACACAATATAAACAAATCTGTCCAGCAAATCACTTCAACGAGGTGCTCGCTCCATATGACTCTTCTACTAGCGCAAAAATATAGTCATACTTTTAATGTCACTTATACATTTATTGGGTTTCCTTGGCCAATATTGTAAACTATTACTATTTATTTACAGTATATATATATATATATATATATATATATATATATATAATTATTTTTATAAAAAAATTTATAACATAAGTATGTTATAAAATCACTACAAAAATAGCCATTTTGTTTCAACACACTCTGTGTCTTATCAAGTGATGGTATTGAAAAGAAAATAAATGGTTTTAAAAGTTTCAGATTAATTAACGATCCTACACTAGGGGAGCATTGTTACAAAAGCTAGAATAACCAATCAAAACGAAGTACAGAAAGATTCAAAAGCTTGACAACAAAATCCTGCTATTATAGCTATTTAGATCTTTAAATACGTGTAATATTAAAATAATTTTTACTAACTAATAATTATAAATTTATATGATAAAATTTAATATTAAAATTAAAAACTGGCAATTTTAAAATCCAAATTTAATCACTATTAAGTTTAAAAACTACAAAATTATTGAGAAAAGAAAAAAATATATATGTTTATTCAATTCATTTCTTCATTGAAATTACGTCTGACAAGACAAAAAGCTACAATTCGTCCGGTCATCTGATAATACATGTATATATTTTTTTTCTTTTCCGTTTTTATTTTAAAGTTTGTGAATATGGTCTTAAACTCACGCGTGACACAACAAAAACACAATCAGATTATAATACATACGCATCCAGACATAATTAGATACATACACACACACACACACACACACACACACACACACACATACACACACACTAAAAAAAAAAAAAAAAAAGAAGAGGTAATACATGAACAACTCCAAAAAAAAAAAAAAAAAAGGAGACGAAACTAACACTTATACACACACACAGTTAAATGAATACAACTCCACATAGACACCGATATATACACAAAATACATCCACAATGGCATAGACATTGAGAAATCACAACCAGTAAATATTTCAGACTTAAATAAATGCAACCACTTATTGAATTATAACTTAAGGAGCAAATATATAAAGATAAAATGTTTAAAATAATATTATTTAATATATTAAAACGAAAACTCTAAAACAATAAATATCAATAAAATATATATATATTATTAATCATATAAGTTGATAATACATATATTTGGCAAAGAAAAACAGGATAAAGAAATAAATATATATATATATATATATATATATATATAATATATATATATATATACACGCAGAAAAACAAATTAAACACATAAAAAAAAAAAAAATATATATATATATTCATACATACATATACGTACAGAAATACACACAAATAAATATATAAACATAAACATATAGGTATATACATATCTATGATAAAAGTACATATGTACAAATATACATAAAATACACACACATATATACACACATAGACTTTTATGCACACATACTTAGATATATAAAAACAGTCAAATACCAAAGTTTCCAACCTACACATACACACAAACTCAATAATAGGTTCCAACACACACACCTATATATATACATACACAAACATACATAAATATATATACACACATACATACATATCTACAAAAAAATATATATATACATAAATATATCTACCTGCAAAAACAAAACCCATATATACATACATACATAAAAATACAACAACTTTCAAAAATATATATAAACGAACTAACATATAGATATAAATATATTCAAACACCAACACACAGCAATATACATATAGTCAAATTACAAATATATAAAAACATTCATACAAACAGAAATATATATAAATATAAATACATATACACAAAAAATAGGACATATATATATACACATATATATATATGCACACATATATATATATATACACACATAAACACATACACATACATATATATATACAAATATATCGTACAAAGCTGAAATCATAGGGGCATCCAGTGAGGAACGAACTCATTACTCAGTCGCACCCAATCTAGTGAACCATGCTGGCCAACCATTATACTGCCGTGATTTAATCATATACATACCTGTACATACTCATACACATACACATACACACACATACATACATATACACACATACATATATATATGCATATATACATATATATATATATATCAACCATATACACACACACATATATATATATAATATATATACAAAGATATATATATATATATATCTACATACATACATACATACATACATACATATACACACATACACACAAAAATACATACATATATACACACACCCATACACACATACATATATAAGCACACACACCACATATACAGTAATAATTATTAACCTTTTCTCTCATAATCAAACTTCCCACATAATATATATATACACACACACATACATATATATACATATAAACCCCACATATACACCCCTCACATGTAAAAAACAAAAAAAAAAAAAACATAAATACATTTATACACCAACCTACACATTCCTCAGTGCAAATACTCTAACCAACACATAAATAAATATATATATATTTACACCAACACATAACACTATGCAGGTAAACAATACACACTTATATCGTAAGTATGACCATTATGCAATAAAAATAAATCTATTAAAAAATACAGCGACATATCATTATCATTTAAAGTATACGACCCCTACACTAAGTTAAATTTAAACGGTGTTTACAATTTACTGTCAGTTCATATCTTTGATTTAAGAGATCAGCCTTGTTTTTAAATCTAAAATTTCAAATTTTCATTAAGGCATAGGTAACATAATATAGGGAGTTAAACGAGCTTTCTTAACCAAACTCCATTTAATCGTAGGTGTTTTGTTCTTATTTTCAAAAAATACTTGGATAATGAAATCATGTACCTATATTCACTGTGATTAAAGGATTGCTATGCCCCCGCCAGCGTTCCTTGAATGTTTTCATAGTAGAACCAATGTTTCTTTATTTTGGATTTTCAATTGTTGAAATAGTACCAAGATAGACTACAGAAGTAATCCCACAGTTATTTTGTAGTGGACAATTATTCAATTACATAAGTTGTTATTTGTATTCTTATAATTAGTATTGCAGTTAGTAACCTGTTGATTAGTCAAGCCTTTTGAATTCCTATACTTGTTAAAGACTATGTTGTTATGTTTTTTTAATTATCTGCTCTAGGTTATCAGCACAACTATAGCTTAATTTAAGGGTATAAGGATTAAATATTTTACTAGGTGGGTTAGTTTCAGGGTTGGGGAAATGTTTTTTGATTAGGTTAATAAATATACGCCCTAACTTAGTTTTGACCATAACATTGAAAGGGGGGAGTGAACCAAATAACCTTTCTAGATCTTCTTTTCTTATTATGGTTGCAATTAACAGGGTTTTTATATTGAATAGTGGTATTTTTGTATCCACTATTTTTTAGTGCAGAATTATAAAAATCACTATGTTTATTGAAAACCTCCTTATTATAAGAGTTAGCGCTAATTCTAAATTCAATGGAAGTGGGTATATGTTTGATAACCGAAGGGGATGGTTGGAATTAGGATGCACTTATAATGGGTTGGAATTAACTTTCACATATGGTTGGAAAATATTGTTAGCAAGATCTAGGGTGACATCTAGAAAATCTACTTGTCTAACATTAGTAGTAACTATTGTCCTAAGACCTAAATCCTTAAATACCCTATAGATCATTTTCCTAATACGGTCTACCTTAATTTTAGTTGAGTTTTTAACAACTAATAATCCATCATCTCTATATAATCCTACACTATCTGAATCTAGACAATCGAAGGCACTTTGTATTGAGCACTCTTTTAAGAATAGTAATTGTTGGTTATTGGAATTCATTCCGTGTATACCAATTATATACTTTGATATATATATATATATATATATATATATATATATATATATATATATATATATATATGTGTGTGTGTGTGTGTGTGTGTGTGTGTGTGTGTAGATAGATAGATATAATATATATATATATACATACATATATATAGAAAGAGATAGATAGATATATACATATATATAGATATATACATATATGAATACATATATATATTTATATAGATAGATATATACATATATATATTTATATATAGATATATATACATATATATAGATAGATATATATATATACATATATATAGATAAATATATACACACATATATATATATATATATATATACATACATATATATATAATTATATCGATAGGTAACTACATGTATACATATATACATATATATATATATATATATATATATATATATATATATAGAGAGAGAGAGAGAGATAGATAGATACATATATATAGATATATACATATATATATATATTTTATATATATTGTTGACAAGATAATTCTTTATTTACTGCAAACAAACGCATACAAGCACAAACATATATATATATATATATATATATATATATATATATATATATATATATATATGAATTAGACGTATTATGATTACTTATGTTTGTTTTAATCCTTTCTAGTCCACGAATTAACTTTCGGTGGCTGCATAAAATTGATCAAGAAAAAGAAAAATAGCAAAATTTTCTTTCAAATAATTTTTATTTTTACAAATAATTCAAATCTCATCTGAGACCATCTTCATGGGGTTAAAATATCTATCAGTCGCTACCGAAATTCAAAATCAGCTTTAACTTTTGTAATAAAAAAGGAAAAATTATATTTTAATTTAGTATATTTATATAAAACTTTGCTGCGACAAACATTTAAGAACTTTGTTCCTATACGATTAGTTGACGCAAAATCAAAAATAAACAACGCGCACGCGCAAAATTAAAAATATAAGATGGTGACAATTTACCCATCGCCCCTTGTATATATACACATATATATACACCGAAAGTTAAGTCCTAAATTATCTGTACGTTCGCCATAACATATCTTCGATTTGGTCACACTGCCTATAAATGAACAACGACAAACTATTTTTTTTCGTAATAAATGGAAGAGCAAACCTGGGGCATGATTAAAATCTAAAATCATAATAATCCCTATTGGTAAATCACTTATACAGTAGAATCCCCTATATCAGGAATCCTAAATATCCGGAGTGCCTCATATCCGGAATCCCGCATATCCGGTCATGATTTTGATGTGTATATTTGAACTACTTGGGTGATATGTAACTCATTTGATATTTCTGTTTTTCGGAAAATTTACTTTGGGTAATCGCTTATCCATATTCCCCCAATCCTTCGTATTGGTGCAAAAGATGATGGGAATAAGAGGAAAGGATGAAAACGATTTATATCTGCAACAAGATAGCGACGAGATGCATGATTGTTATGAAATTTTTTGATGGACTTAAATTGCAAAGCTATAGAAAATGCTGTCAGTTTTATGGAAGGAAAGCCAGCATTCATCTATGACGATTGCATTAACGCGCCCAGAGTTAAAAAGTGTCTTTCGTTTAAAAAAATTCAAGAACAAAAGCAAAACGAAATGCGGAAAAAGTTGAGAATGACATTAGAAGAGAAAGAATCATCATGCAACAGCGATTAAAAATCCTCGTTACATTATTTGTTTTGCATACGTGGCATACTTAATTTAATGAACTTTCATTAACATCATATAATTTATTTCTTTTTCTTTAAAATCAATTCTGTTATATTTCATCATCTTATTTTGTTTACTATAAAACATTGAAAATAAATGTTAAACCTGATTTCAATTCTTTTATTTTAACCTAAAAACCTCATATCCGGACATTTTGACTAATTCCTCATATCGGGAAGGTCTTCTTAGACCGCTTGTCAGAGATTCTATTGTATTTGTAAAGATAAAAACGAATAAAACTGATAAAGAAACCTGATCAAGGCATGAGAAAATGGATGAAAAGTGTGGGAGAGGAAAGAAAACGTAATGTTCTCCAAAAAAAAAGAAGGGAACGAACAAAGCTCTCCTTTTGCCGACAAAGTGTTGGATATCTCAACTTAATAGTGACAGCCTCAGCGCCATTAAGTAAATGCAGAGATCGTATTCGATGTATATAACCTGTAACCAATTCTCACGGTATTGGACAGAAGAGAAAAAGAAAATTGTTTTTAATGTTCCTGTCACAAAAAGAGAAGAAATATTGCCAACAATTTTCTTGGACGAGATGTTTGCCGAAAGGTTACACAGAAATTTCCCCATTTTTTTTAAATATTAAGATATTGACATCTATCCTATTTAAGGCAGTGATAAAATTTTGCGTATCAGATCTCTGTTTACACACACACACACACACACACACACACACACACACACACACACACACACACACACATCTGCGCTTTTTTAAGTGTGATACTAGGCCATCCTTGCCGCGGGCGATGAAGCCACACTGACAGATGAAATTTGTTAAAGCACGATTTTGATGGCATCTCTGGTTTAGAGCTTGACGAAGCTGATATATATATATATATATATATATATATATATATATATATATATATATATATATATGTGTGTGTGTGTGTATTGAGTATTTTTTTAAATTTCATATATATATATATATATATATATATACATACATATATAAATATTACTATGGATCATATGATATATTTATATATATATATATATATATATATATATATATATATATATATATATATATATATAACATTACAAAGTAAAGAAAGATATTATAAAATTAGAGCGATATGGCGATAACATTGATACTATTATAAAGATGAGTCTATGAATCCATTTTTAAAATTCTATATCACCTACAGCCATAATTGATCATGTTTCTCCATGAGTATTTTTATATCATCTGTGAATTTCAATGGGTTCTTGGGAAATGTAAATGAGTGCTTTCCCGATACCTTCTTCTCGATGTTTTCCTCTCTCTCTCTCTCTGTCTCTGTCTCTGTCTGTCTGTCTGTCTGTCTCTCTCTCTCTCTCTTTATCATTTCATTCTAAGCATGGGGGAATACCACTAGTACGCAAGGGTTTTTACAGAGACTGAAAGTAAGAGAAAAGACGAAGTGCACTGAGGAAAGGACAAAAGATAAACGGTATTCAAGAAAATAGAAGATGGCGATCGAAATTGGATTTAAATTTTTGAGATAGTATTTATTTAGGAAAGCGATTTAACGGAAGGGAGTTCCTCATGCGGAAAAGAAAAGAAACTATTAGAGTAGAAGAGGTGTTTACATTTAACTATTTCGACAGTAAATGTGTGGGACCTAGATTCCAATCTAGTAGCATACTTAATATCATGAAATCGGGGCACCAGAAAAAAAGCTCACCGTGAAAATATTTAAAAAAAAATAGAGAGGGAAAAGCTATACAACATCGGTGAGAAAGTGACTGAAATCTACATGCTAAGTAGGGATCGATTCCATTACAGATTATTCTTTGGATTTTGTCAAGAAACTTTAAATGAATAGAAGGGGCACCAGATATGGCAGCAGTATTCAGTCCACGAGTGAATGTTAGATTTTTAAATTTATAAAATGAACTTTGACGAGAAATGTCTTTTGGCACGACACAGTGAACCAACTTTCCTTGCATTAGATGCAGCAACAGATTCGATGTACTCGCTCCACTTCAAGTCAGTGAGGTCAAGAATGCGCAAAGTGTTGCTGTCCAGGACGCTAGCTTCTATAGACCAGTAAGTAGTCATTTGAATAAAAAGAGATTATTGCTGCCCAATTACACAATTATTAAATTACATGACCCGACAGCCAACAGGGTACGTAACCGCAGTACCTTGTCTGTCATTTTTAATGAAACTTGTATAAAAAGGTGGCTGCTGCCAAAATACTGTTGTGGAGTAAATAACACACCCCGGTAACACAAATGAACTAGGTAAGACACCTTAATTAAAGAACTCAAATTGAATAAGGTTAGTCCGTTGGAGTCAATCAGAGAAGAATTTTTAACAGACGTTATAGCATGTGCCTAAGCGGGACATAATATTATACGGAGTGATTTATAACAGTGGCGAGTAGGATAAAATTACATTTTTTGCTTCGGCGCACGTGATAACTGAGAGGACGCGAAATTATAAACACGTTCGTTTAACTTTTTTCTCTCTTTGGTGTGATTAAAAAAGAATAAAAGAGAAGGAAGGGAAAAAACAACAGATAGTCTTTAAATATGGAAGAATTATTAGGCCAAGTGTTAAAAATAAAACAACAGCAGCAACGACAGCAACAGCAGGAGTTGTTGGAACTCCAGAAACAGCAACAGAATTTAATTAAAATGATACGGAAAAAGCGGAAAATTCTCCAGGTTTTTTCTTCCCGACGCTGTGGCAAATGCCATATCTGAACTCAAATACAATTCAGATGATAGAATTACCTTTTCTGCTTATTTTAGAAGATACGAGAAAATTTTCAGTGAAGAATACTGTGATAGGGAAGACGAGAAAATAAATCATTTGTTGAGAAAGTCAGCACGAGCAGAACATGAAAAATAATGCAATTTTTTACTACGAAAAACAAAACGAAAAAAAAACCCCAAAAAACAGAAGAAGCTTTGAACAGTAAATATTCTGACTAAATCTTTTAGCGAGAAAAGTGTTATTCTATACTGTACTGTACTGATGCGGCATTCACCCTGGGCGGATTGAGCCGGCTTCTTCCTGTTATGAGAAGAAGATTCTTGGGATAAATTACAGAAGTAGGGTACCCAGGCCTACTCGGATAACGTTCTTGCTTGCCGCGGGGTTCCCACAGACGCAGAGACAGGAACGACCAGAAGCCGCCGGTTACCGATGCAGACGCTCCTTGGATTTTCACCAGAGCCCTTCTTAGCCGGCGTGTGTGTCAGACCTGTCCGCCTTGGGTGGCCCTACCAGGAACGAAGTTCCGGGCGGCATAGTTCTAACACTACCGTTTACACCCCGCCACCGACTGTGAGGTAAGGGTTGGACTTTGGGGGCTTACAGTACCAGGTGTTCCCAAGCGGTCCCCCATCTAAGTACTGACCTGGCTCTACGATGCTTAACTTCGGTGATCGAACGAGAACCGGTGTTTCAGCGTGATTTGACCGTTATTTTATACTCGTTGGAAGTGTATGAATCTGACGACAAAAAGAAGTTGTTTTTTATTTTTCACATAGGATGGAGTCGTTCACAAGGATTGCAAAAGATTCAAATCAAAAGAACTGACTCCGGAAGTGTTTAAAGGCTAATTTTCGTTCAAGGGTTAACGGGGAACAAAGACGCGGAAATATGTGTTAGAATTCTAATGAAACTTAAACAGAATCAAAAACTAACACTACAAGAAATATTAGACTCGTGTCAGAGAATCCTAAATCTGAGATGAGATTCGGAAGAGACTGAAGGAAAAGAATGAGCATAAATACAAGCTAAAGAAAAATGCGGAAAAAGAAATATTAATCCCTGTTATAGATGTGGAAGGTTACATCTTGGAAACAACTGTCACTTTTAGAATTCAAAGTCCTTCAAATATGAAAAAGTAGGACATAAAATGTCACAATGTAAAACTAAAGAAAACTTCTCACAAAAAAAAAATTCGTTCAGAGCTTTGAGACGGAAAAATAATCATGTGAAAAGTATGGCAATATAAAAATTTAAAGGAAGAATTGAAAAAAAATGTTTTCCGCATTTTCTGACGGATGAGTTTGGGTCGCAGTTCCAAAGTCAAAGCGAAATTTCAAGTGAAAAAAGGATCGACGTCATTGTCTAAACCGAAATGTAGTGTACTGTTTGCAGCATTAGATAAGTCAATGAAGAATTAGACAGACTTGAAAAAGTAGGTGCAATTGAAAAGAGTGACCAGAGTTAAACAAATGTGTAGAACCTCATAACTAACCATTAAAAAGTCAAGAAATTATTTTCTAGAATTTAAACGATGGAAAATATTTTAAAAGCTGGATCTTTCTGAAACGTGTTTGCAAATACAGGTTGAAGAATGTTCCGAGTTAATATCTATAAATACGCACAGGGGATTGTACAAATTTAACTGACATCTTTATAGGACAAAAGTGAATCCAGTTATATTTCAACAAGCTCTGGATACTCTGCTTGCAGATTGTCATTTCGCAATTACTTATCTTTATGATATATTAATTAAAATGTATTTAAGGAAAAACATATCGGGCGTGTGAAAAGAGTTTTTTTTAAATATACGAGAATACGGTTTCGATCTTAGTGAGGAAAAGTGCGAAATATTTTTACCTAAAATCAAGTACCTAGGACAAATCATTGACAAAAATGGCCATCAACCAGATCCGTCGATGGCAAGGGCAATTAAGAATATGCAAACGTTACTCAGTTACAAGAATGTCTAAGATTAGATTGTTCATGAATTTTCAGCAATCTCTTTCTGATTCTGATCATAAGTGTTCTTTTTATCACTGTTTTCTTTAAGATTTGTTCGTTGGTTGCCCTGTCCACTCATGAAATTCTCATTATCCTCCTGTAGATCTACTGCAGTTTCATCTTCACCTGTGGTTATATTGTCCATCATTCACTGCCGTGGAAGAGGATTGATAAAAATTCAGCACCGTTTTCTTTGTTTCTAACATAAATTTTCTGTTTCTTTGTATTTTGTTTAACTTTGAAATGCTTTTGTGATAGTCCAGTGCAGTGGAATCTGTTAAAAAGTCTTCCCACATATTTAAAATATACATTTTGATGTTAACATCCCCGATTCGTAATTCACATCCGGGGGTTTATTCTATTGCTGACCCTCATACTTTCTCTCTTCTTATCGTTGCTTATTAGTCTTTTGTCTATTAAAACTTTTTCTAGACGATTTTGTAAATTTGAAAAAAAAAACAAAAAAAAAGAACGGGATTTAGATTTATATTTTGATATCCGATGGCGGTACTCATGGAATTTTCCTTCAGAGTAAATTACTTTTACTTTCGATGCGTTTTCATTCTTAGATCAAAATGGTGACTGGATTTGTTTCTGAGAATATTTACACACAATTATATATTTATTTATATTATATATATATATATATATATATATATATATATATATATATATATATATATATATATATATATATATATATATATATTTATATATTTATTTTCGTGGTCAATATATATATATATATAGACTTGAGAATAAAACAACACGTTCCTACTAAAATTAGAAATCACACCCTGCCTTTGAATGGACTCGTCCCGAACACTTATAGTTCCGCCATATGCGAACACCTATGAAAGAACAGAGATTGTGCAGCCAAATTTAGTGTTGACTGGTTCGCCGTGTTGTCCCGGTCTCAGTCCTTATTTCATCTAAAGGTTCTGGAGACATTTTACATCGGGTCTCGTAAGCCTTCTTTGTGCAAACAACGTGAGTGTTTGTTGGGACTCGCTGTCATTTGTCTCTAGTTCCTTTTGGCATATTTTTTTTTTTTTTTTTTTTAATTCCTTTTTGTTGTACATTTTCTGTGTTAATTTTAAATCTCCCGTTGAAGCCTTAAGAGTAGGGAGCGAAACCACCATGGGGAAAATCTGTTTTTTTTTAATATGTCTCGTAATATCAAGTTTTATACTTTTATTTCGGTTTGATATATATATATATTGGATTTTCATCCCAATAATCGTCCTGAGATTGCCATTAGTACGCAAGTGGTTACAGAGTGTGGAGACAAAAGTAAAAAAAAAGGCATCATACAGGAAAGGGTGAAGAGAATGACGCGAAATACATCAAGCCATCTGGAGATGTCGATTGACATTGCATTTGAATAGTTGGAGATGATAGCCATCAGGGAAACAAGTAAGAGGAAGAGAGTTCCACAGACGGGAAATGCGAAACATGCAGGTTTGAAGTGGATATCAAACAGCAGAGTGTTTACCCGTTTCGACACTGCATGGGTGGGACATAGATACAAAACCTGGTGGCCGCGTTTAAATTCAAGCAGTTTGGGCGGCCTCTGAAAGTAGCTCGTCGGAGCACTTATCGTCAAATAATTCATTCTAGAAAGACAGAGGGATTTATAGGCGTCTCTGAGGGAAAAACCGTAAACGAGATGCCAGATCTTGGCCAATTACATTGCGTATCCATCTTTAAGAAGGACCTTAAAACGAACAAAAAAATTAACCAATGAACAAATATGGCAAGTAAATAAAAATAGGGCGAATAGTTGATTTATAGATTTTGAGAATGGACTCGGACGAGTAAAAACTTTCTAACGCGACCAAGAGAACCAACTTTCCTTGCTTGATTTTATTTTTTGATTCAATATATTTGTTCCATCTCAGGTCAGCGGACGCCAATCAGGCGCCGAGAGGCATAAAAATGGATTTGAGCATCCGATATTCTAATGGGAGGCATCACTGGTTTTTAGTGGTGGGTAATTCGAGAGCAGTATTTTTTTAACCAGCCATTTTTTGCCCCAGTCAGACGCAGATTGTGGGTCCTTTAATGTTGAGCCCAATTTTCAGGTTAGTTTTGCCAAAACAAATTAAAAGGTTTAAAATTTAGGCAAGACAAACAATAATGTCGTCTGCATAGATGACTACTTGGGAACTGATGACATCGGGAATATCAATTAAAACTGAAGATCAAAAAACCTGATGATTAGGGCCGAGGATAGAACCATAGATACAAAATCTGCGTTCGTGAGAGACGAACTGGATGAGACTCTGTTGGCACCTCAACCTTCCTTATACGGTTTGACAGGAATGATTGTATTGTCAAATAATCGTCCTGAGATTCCGTATCCCGTAAGCATACGACGGACGATAATGGGTATGCCCCCATTCAAACCCTATCAAACGCTTTTGGATATCTAGATTCATTGTCACGAGCTTCTCCAATGTTGTGAGGGTTTGGTATTTACTGTTAGATCATTTGTCATGGCGGTCGTCCTTTTAGTATTCAATCCAGAGGTTGGTTTGAATATTTTCTAGACAGTAACCTTCTCCTAAGTGCAGGTTCGCAGTGGATATCACAGCAGAGTGTAGTTCATCCCTCTCCTGGTTATATTTTTTCACGCGTCCTTACATCCGCGATGTATACTTTCTTTTTTTCTCCACTTTCTTTCTTTCTCTCTCTCTCCACTCGTATTTTCTTTTCCTCCTTCCTTTGCTTGCTTCATTTCTTTCTTCTTCATGTGTTTCTTTCTTCACAAACCATTAATTTTACTCTCTCTTTGACCTTGATGTCTTTCATTTATCTTTCTTTCTTCCTTTCTCATTCCCTCATGTTTTCTTCCTGCCTTTCTTTTTTTCTTTCCATTCTTTCGTTCACCATTTGTCTTTCCTTGTTTGTTTGATACTTTCTTTCTTATTTCTTTCTAAATTCAGCTTTTATTTTACTCTTACTTTTTCTTTCCTTGTTTGTTTCTTTCATTCATTATTTATTGATTTTTCCTTCATTTATTCCTTTCTTCTTTTCTTTCACTATTTTTCTTTCTCTGCTTGTTTTTTTTTTTGTTTGTTTATTTGTTGGTTTATTTGTTTGTTTCTTTCTTTCCTTCTTACTTTCTTTCTTTCTATTTAGCGCAAGCTACATACAGTGTGTCTTCAATTCACTAAACTCAGATCCTTTCCACTCCAGTCGGCCCTCATAAGTTCGAACCAAAATAGTGTTTTCATCCTTATTTTTCAGAAATATTTCATTTTCCTTATTTCAAATAAAGCTAAATAAATACAAAACATGGCAACTTTATAAAATGTCATACTTTTCTAACCTAAAAAATGTTACTGAATGAGGACTAACGAAAACGGAATTTGGAAATGAAATACTAATCTTTATAACGTCAACAAAATACAATACTCGCCAGCGGCATGAAATAGGTAAACCACTCGTACTAAGATAACATATTCCCCTTACTTCAAACAGTGTCCAACGTATTTATGAGGATTGGGGCATGCCCATTAGTGTTCATAGTACGGTATATAATAGGTATTAATTATATTTTCAACTAAATAATAAAATAAATATTATAGTATCCATTATTGTCAGAGAGACATTGTTGTGTTATGTGAAAGTTAATATCTTCAAAATGAAGGGAGAAACACTACAGCAGTGCATGACCGTTCTGAAAGATAAATTGAGTGAGACGCTGCGTCGATGTGTGGCAGCTGAAACCGTTTAAAGTGAGGTAAATATAATAATATATATTTTATTATAAACAATACCCTAATGATGGATATGTCGAAAGTACCTGGTAATAAAACAAATATATATAAACACGTCCATTTCCTCTTGTCTTTCATTAATGACATCGACAATCCACAATGTATACTTTCTTTTTTTCTTTCTCTCTCTCCATTCATATTTTCTTTTCCTCCTTCCTTTGCTTGCTTCATTTTTTCTTCTTCATGTCTTTGTTTCTTCACACACCAGGACTTTTAATCGTTCTCTTTTTCCTTGATGTCTTTCATTTATCTTTCTTTCTTCCTTTCTTATTCCCTCATGTTTTCTTCCTGCCTTTCTTTTTTTTCTTTCACTTCTTTCGTTCACCGTTTGTCTTTCCTTGTTGTCTGCGTGATACTTTCTTTCTTATTTCTTTTTAAACTCAGCTTTTATTTTACTCTTACTTTTTCCTTTTCCTTGCTTGTTTCTTTCATGCATTATTCATTCATTTCTCCTTCATTTATTTCTTTCTCTTTTTCTTTCACTATTTTTTCTTTCTTTCTTTGTTTTTTGTTTGTTTATTTGCTTCTTTCTTTCTTCCTTTCTTCTTCCTTTCTTTCTAAGCTACATAGAGTGTGTCTTCAGTTCACTAAACTCAGATCCTTTCCACTCCAGTCGGCCGTCAAAAGTTCGAACCAATCTAGCGTTTTCATCCTTTTTTGTCAGAAATATTTCATTTTCGTGATTTCAGATAAAGCTAAATAAATAGAAAAACATGGCAACTTTATAAAATGTCATTCTTTTCTAACCTAAAAAATGTCACTGAACGACGAATACGAAAATGGAGTTTGGAAATGAAATACTAATCTTTATAACATCAACAAAATACAATACTCGCCAGCAGCGTGAAGTAGGTAAACCACTCCTAGTGGTAGACTACTTAGACAGCATATCCCCCCTACTTACAACAGTGTCCAACGTATTTATGGGGATTGGGACATACACATCAGTTCATAGTACAGTATATAATAGGTATTAATTATATTTTCAGCTAAATAAAAAATAAATATTATAGTATCCATTATTGTCGGAGACACATTGTTGTGTTATCTGAAAGTTAAATATCCTCAAAATGGTGAGAGAAACACTACGGCAGTGCATGACCGCTAAAACCGTTCTGAAAGCTAAACTGAGTGAGGGACGCTGCATCAGAGTGTGACCATTGAAACCGTTTAAAGCCAGGTAACTATAATAATAATTATTTTATTATAAACAATAGCCTGATGATGGATATGTCGAAAGTACTTGGCAATAAAACAAATATATATAAACACGGCGATTTTCTCTCATCTTTCATTAAGGACATCGAAAAACTTATCCTAGAGTAAGAAGGGATCTTATCGACAAAAATTAGAGAGAATTTGTTTAAACTGTACAACGAAAGATGCCTTCATATATATATATATATATATATATATATATATATATATATATATATATATATATAAGTTATGAAGAACTTGGTAAACCAAAAACCAAATTGGTAAATCTAAGGTGGATGAAATCCTGAGAGCTCAATGTGAAGAACAGAGCTAAATATTTAATGAAAAACACACCACTTTAAGGTACCATCACAATAATTTATTTCACCAAAATCCTTTTTAAAGGATTTTGGATCATCAGGTAACACTTCCAACAGTGAAATATATATATATATATATATATATATATATATATATATATATATATGATTGATTGATTGTTTTTTTTACATTTGCAGGTTATTTAATTCTTACCTTTCCTGAGCATATATGAGCGTAATTAAATATAAAGCACCCGGCTGAAATTTGAACCCGGATATCCGGATTCAGATTCCAAAACATTATCACAGCACCCGTTACAGCACCCGCACAGAAAAGCTTTCAGCACCTGGTATTCCCAAGCGGTCACTCGTCTAGATACTAACCAGGCTCGACGTTGCTTAACGTTAGAGAAACGGTGTTTCCATGTGATATGTCTATACTTGCGTGTTTCTTAAAGTAGCTGCTTATTCTGACGTTAAGGTAACCAAACTCGACGCGCAGTGCCCCCCACCTACTTCGGCATTGTGGCCAAGTTGGCTAATTTTAGCCAGCAACTATATATTTCTGAATATGCACGTGTATTGATGAGCGTCTACATGAAGATCGTCAACTTAAAGAATCCGTGGAAATGCAGAAATCATTTCTAATAGTAATTCCAAAAACGAAATAATAATTTTAATAATAGTAATAATTGGGGAGAGGAAAGAGAGAAAGGAGAGTAAGGTATTTAGCTTCTGAGTAACAAGTGAGACCACCCGCAACCGGAGAGTTATTTTGCGAGGTGTATAAATGGTGTGCACCTAACATTAATGCCATACAAGTGAAGCCGTTGTTTGAAGGGTTATTTATGGTTCGAACACAACGGTGAACACGCAGATGATTAAAAGTGATGGAAAAAGAAGTAAATTTAAACATTGATAAACAAGGAAAATAAAAAAATAAGTTGAGTTGGGATCCTGTGACGTTTGATTAATATGGGGGGGAGACATTTGAGTTTAGTGAATTGAAAGCGCGCTGTAGATTGTTTGCGCTCAACAGAAAGAATGAAAGAAAAAAAAGAAAGGAAAGGAAAATTAGTAAAAGAAAAGCTGAGTGAAGAACGAACAAAAAAGAAAGGGAGAACGAATGGTTGAAGGCAAAAAAAGTCATGAAAGAAACAAATAAAGAAGGAAGAGTAGCTAGTTAAAGAAAGAAAGAAAGAAAGAAAGAAAGAAAAATCTAAGTGAAGAAAAAAAGAAAAGAAAGTAAAGCTAAGTAGATAAAGAAAGAAAGAAAGAAATGAAGGAAAAAAGAAAGAAAGAAAGAATGAAAGAAGGGATGAAAGAAAAAATAAGTGAGGAAATAAATAAAGAAAGAAAGAAAGAAAGAAAGAAAAGCTAAGTAGAGAAAGAAAGAAATGAAGGTAGAAAGAAAGAAAGAAAGAATGAAAGAAGGGATGAAAGAAAAACTAAGTGAAGAAAGAAAGAAAAGCTAAGTAGAGAAAGAAAGAAAGAAATGTAGGAATAAAGAAAGAAAGAATGAAAAAAGAATGAAAAAAAAACTAAGTGAAGAAAGAAAGAAAGAAAAGAAAGAAAAGAAAGAAGAGAAAGAAATAAATGTAGGAAAAAGAAAGAAAGAAAGAAAAGAAAGAAACACTAAGTAGAGAAAGACAGAAAGAAAAATGAAAGAAACAATGGAAGAAAAACTAAGTGAAGAAAGAAAGAAAGAAAAGCTAATTAGAGAAAGAAAGAAAGAAAGAAATGAAGGAATAAAGAAAGAAAGAAAGAATGAAAGAAGGAATAAAGAAAGAAAGAAAGAAAGAATGAATGAAAGTAAAACTAAGTGAAGAAAGAAAGAAAGAAAAGAAAGATCGTCTAAATATAGATACATAAATGAATTCTGACAGCTATGAGATAAAATGATATGTAAATTTGTATATTCCAGACCAAAGTTAGGAAAATTAATAACAAAATGAAAATATATTGGTGAGACGCATTCCATATTTTAGAACATAATCAGACTAAAGTAATGTTTCTGTTGACGTAACTACACATGCGCACAAAGTAGAAGAAGAATGTAATCTATATTATCAAGTAGCTTGCACGTATTTACATATGTCCTTTATGGAAATAAAATATACTAGACCAATCCTGATCAAACTTTCACGAGGAGATAGGCTTGGACCTAACTTAGGTTTGAGGCTATTAATACATGATGGGCGGGTATGGTGCGTCCCCCAGGGACCAAAATGAGTTCCATATATCGTAATTGTTTCACATTATTTTGAAAGATTTCATGAATAAAAGTTGTAGAGAATCAAAAAGTATAACCATTTGAACATGTTCTCTTTTAGAAAGGAACAATAGTGCAACCACCATCGGGCCAAAAATGGGGTCTATGCGCAGTAAAAGACCTTTGCACATTGAATTATTTTGAACAAAATTCATTTATGAAATTTGTAGAGAATCAAAAACATTTGAGGTAGTGTTATAAGTTATCCCAAAGGACATAAAATCAATTCTGTAATAAACAACTTGAGTTAACAAGTTCAACCTTGCATCTGAGCTGACATTTATATGACATAATATCCTGCAATACTTAAAAATATGAGCTTACTTTAGCCCTTCTAATCCTTTGTTGGTGATTTGTCATAAATTAGTGGAAGTACTTTAGTAGTAAAAGATCTACTGCAAACCATATTAGTAAAATTAAGACAGCAAAATAGTTACGGGGTGATCTAGTATGCCCTACAAGAAAATTCCTCTCTTGGAAGAAAATCCCCTGCTGCCATTTCGAAAAAGTGACAGAGATTATTTGGAACAGAAGAACAAAGGCATTTGAGGCTCTAAGGTAACAAAATCAGAATTGAACAAATAAGACATGATCAAAGGTAAGAACAAAGGGAGCAAGTGTTTGTAGAAACAACAAGGATTGGAAGATACAAACAAAATGAAGCTGACTTTCGAAGATTTCACAGATTTGGACTGATGAGGGTAGGAATTCAACAAGAAAGACAGAATTAATCTGAACTATGGAGATCTCAGAGGTTGGAAGAGATGAAGGCAAGAAATCAACAGGAAAGACAAAATGAAACTGAAGTGGAATCATTCGAAAGACTTTCTCTAGACAGGTCAAGAATTTTTCACTCTCGCAACAGGATTTTTCTAGTGACACTTGGGCGGTATGGATTATGATCCAACGACTGATTATGCGTCTCATCCCAAAGTGAACATTAGTTCAGTAATATTTCATACCTATTTCGGAGCAAAGAAGTAGGAAAAATGAACCTCCTGATATGTACTGCATACGTGGTAATGTCAAGTTGAGGCTTCTACATGATCCTCCAGAGCCACTGAGGGAACATTGAATAAAGATTCAATTCGTTCATACAGTTGACCTTGACCTTTATATATCGGCAGAAATCCTCTCTCACGAATTATCTTAGCGCCAAAAGAGATAATCCGGAATACAGAATTATAGTTCTGAAGGTTTTAAGAATGTCTTTGGAATAATTAGTAGCACTAGTGAAAATTATTCCAAAGACATTCTTAAAATAATTCGTGAGAGAGGATGTCTTCTGATATATAAAGGTCAAGGTCAACTGTATGACCGAATTGAATCTTTATTGGCCTTACCAAATAAAGAGATTCAATTTCTTCAACATTATGTTACGTCATATTTCGTTCGACAGGCTCAAAAAAGAGTTAATGCAACTAGTTACAAACGTTGTCACCATCAAAAAGCTGCAAGTGCTGTTACATGAAAAGAACAGTTATGTAAAGAACTTTAAATTTGCTTTAAAAACATCACCGTCCCCTGATTGCAAGATTGTTATAAATGCTAAAGTTCCTCAAGTGATCATTCCCGATGTTTCAATACACCTCATTGCAATTAATATCTGTATTAATCACTGGAGAAGACTTGAAAAACTTGATATTTTTCTTCAAAGTCATAATAATATGCCTAAAAGAATATTTGGGACACATCTTTGATACTTTACATTACCTTCTATCTTTGGTCAACGGTGAAGATGGGTATAATTCTAGAATTCATCAATTTGGAAGAATCTCCAGTATGTCTGTATCATGCACAAGCTTTTATGCTTACTTCCTTAAAACCCGAGAAAATTCTTTTAATCACATTCCCAGAGCCCAAAATGCTTCACCATATTCTTGTCGAGATGTATGCCAAGATGGAGGGAGTAAGATTAACATACATCAAGTCTCACCAATTAGATTTAAGAGCATCATCATATATCCATCTACGAGATGACATTAACAATGATAAATAGGTAAAATTGGTCAACCAATCATTCATCCATCAAGTTTTGTTAGAATTCCAAGATATATGCATGGAAGAACTCCAGATGCAATGACATACCCTTCACATTATGGATGCATCGATTTGTTTATAGAATTCACCTGTAATAATTTAAAGCTGTATTTCTACCTAGCAAGGCTACAGAACAGATCTGACCGAATTGCAAGAGTGTTCGGGTTAAAAGTGATCAAATTAATTGAAATGATTACAACAACGAAAGTTTTCAATGTTCTATGATGCTACATGTATACCTCTGAGTGGTAAAAACGAGCTCTCCCTCATATACACATCTTGATATGGGTGATAGCAAAAATTTACACCAATCATGTGAATTATAATGGGTGTTTCATTAAGACGGATCAAAGTGAGCAGTAAATACATCAGTGTTATTGGTGAAAATTCATTTATTTCTCTATTAGATCATATTATTTAAGTCATGGAAAGTATGTATGAAAACTAATATCGCCCAAATGTTCCAGCTAAGGCTTCAGTAGAACACCTCCACTCGATGGTCAAACTTTTTGATGTCGTCTCTGAATAGTTGCTCCTCGATCCCACCAATATACCTTATTATCTCATCCTTCAGCTTTTGAATTGTTGGCTTCTTGCTATAGACCTTACTTTTCAGATGACCCCAAAGAAAGAATTCTAAAGGCGTCTAGTCGCACGATCGTGGTGGCCAATTGACTTTGCTATTTCGAGAGATGATGCGACTTAGGGAAATTCTCATTTAAATTCTGTTTGAACATCCATTTTCATAATAGGCTTCGAGAACTTTAACACGTTGTTTGATTGATAATCATTCCATGAGGAGCGTTTCGGTTAGCAAGTAAAAAAACAGTAAAATCGACCTTACTGTCTGGAAAGGCTCCTCTGTGGCGAAATCGGTAAAAGCACGACAAGCTATATGACGGTTCCGTATAGGATACAGGTTCGAATCCTGTCGGAGGACGAATATTTTCTATGAAAATTTCTCGGACATTCAGGGTGGTAAATGTTGTTTAATACTGTTTATTATAAACAGAGCATTTACTTAAATATTTGTATCTATAAAAAGAATGTATAAACATAAAATGTCTGATATATATATATTCTGTAAGGAATCACATTGTTGATCCATTTCCGTTGATATACTTTTGTTAAAGAGGTTTTTTGTCGTGAGTCTGGTTTCACTGACATATTCTTTCGATTTGTAGAGAAATTGATTTTGACATTTTTATTTAGTTTATAATTTTTGTTAGTTTTGGTTTGGTTTACGGCATATCATCACCTCAGTGGATATTTAAAGCCGACAAGATTTTTATGCTGGTAATATTTTTTTACAAAAATGTATTGCTGATAATATTTTTTCCTTCAAATATACATTTCTGGTAATATTTTTTTACAAAAATGTATTTTTGGTATCAAAACCTATTTTTACACATTCGTAATGTCTGGGTGGAGGGTAACTATTTGCCCAACCTGGAACCCTATCAGGTGCTACTACCACGGGTCAAGGTTGACCTGTGATCACTAACAATTAAGAGGTGGTTACAAACTCCTCAAAACAACCTGATCAGTTGCCTTGCTGATGGATGTTGTTTGTCGTCTTACCCAGGACGCGGATGTAGTTTATTGTTTCACTCAGGACAACTGTAACTCAGTAAAGCCAATTAAATATGTTTGCAAACATGTCAACAAAATATCAGATGCAGTTGTGTTTGCTTTACAAGAAACAAACAATACGAGCGAAAATAAGTAAATAAAACATGAACCCAAAGTAAGCATGTACATGCAAGGTAGAAACATTAGCAGCAATTAATTTCAAGGATACTTAAATTTCCAATTCATGAGCGATAGCCAACAGTTCAGCCATTAGTTGTTCATGCAGAAAATAGACAAAGACTTTGCATCATTGCGGCAAATGCAGCTCTCGGCAAATCTTAATTCCAGGTGAGACTACACTTACAGTTTTCTTCAGTCCTTGGGCAAGAAATAATTTTGCTAAGGGTATCTTTTATCATCAGCTTCCATCATATTATACGTGTCAAAATTATAACTGGAACAGACGAAAAAGAGGTGAACCAAGAAATGGATTTTCAGACATCAAATTTAATATTGCGCTTGAAAGAGTGTATACTGTAAATCCCAACCAACAAGAATGTTTCTTTCTCTGGGTACCGTTGAATCACGTGAAAGGTCCTAATTCCGTCGAAGATATCCGTACAGTCGATGGAACAGTATTCTTAATGTATCGAGAACCTTGCTTCAAAAGTGATCTATTGGAAGATGCATGATAGGATGCCACTTTAACAGGAGCTTCTGTAAGTGTAAGAAGAATTCGTGCTGTTTTTTTCCATCCTCATTACGTGTCGTGAAATAAGTGATTCATTAGGGCTTTGGGATAAACACAAGCACAACTTAGCTGAAGATTACAAACACCAATTACATGTGCAGTTAACAGATATTGAGATTTCATATAATGATGAACTGTACAATAATGCATTGATCAACATTAACAATAGGGTCAAGCCATAAGAAGAACTGATCTACACAATTACGGCCTTCTAAAGACAGCAAGAGGAAATGTCATTCAGAGAAAAAATTATATATATATATATATATATATATATATATATATATATATATATATATATATATATATATATATTTCGTTGATAGGCTACATAGAAGGAAATGAGACAAAGCTTCTACCTGACCAGAAAATAGCTTATGGCACAGTTATAGCAGTTGTTAGAGAATGCCTTTATCCAGAGAGGGGAATTAACATGAGATAACTGATAACTGACATCCAATAGACATGGCACGTGAAACTAGTACAGTCTACCGCAGCAAGCGAAATAAAGGGTTCACTTCGACATTCCAACCACCTGATATAGGCCGGAGCGTACAACGTCCGAAACGTTGTGATAAATATGGCAACAAAGATGAGGACGATAGTCCGAACAATGTAAATTGTGCACATAATACATAATCTCAGAAATATAGACAGAATGATTCTCTAATGGGTGAAATACCTGTGCTTCTCTATGACGAATTTAGATAAATCCTATCTGTCATTACAAAGGATAATAAATCAGATGAAATTCGAGCTTCGTTGAAATCATCTATGTTATGGAGACTTAAAGATGCTAAAATTGAAAACATATATGAGAGCATATCTCTATGTAGATATAGCATCAAATCAATGCATTCATTGATTCCTCACCCATATGCACTTTGGTACATCAACTGTGGGTTAATTGCCAATGTCTTTCCAAATATGTGGTAAATGGTGGTTTGAGAGAAGCATTCTAGCACCCAAAATACCACAGACAATTAATTTTGAACTTTTGAAAATGATCTCTGAAAATCGTTACTCCTATAAATCACTTCTTACCGTTATTAACCACTAGGTTTGAAAATTGGTTCTCCAATAATACTTGATCCTCCAAATCTCTGCAATAGCACAAGACGTATAGTGAAAAGTTAATGTCTCATGTTATCGAAGAAACAATTCTTTCTGGGTGCGGGAGAGAAGAAAAGGTGTTCCGTTCAATTTTATGAGACTAGAATTTCCAGTCAAACTTAGCTATGCGATGTCAATAAACAAATCCCAATGTCAAACACTGTCAGTGGCTGGATTACACTAAGAAGATTTTTCTTTTTTAAATGGTCAACTGTTTGTTAGATGCTCCAGAGGTAGAAGCAAAAGAATTCTTCACATTAATGCACCCATTCAAAAAGTAAAAATATTGTCTACAGAGAAATTCTTTTATAAAAGTCCAATACCTAAAAATATGCTTTTTTATTTTCATTTCTATGTTATCCTAGATGTTTGCTAATTTTTATGAGATAGTTATATTCCTGGAATATATTATTCAGAAACTAAGTTAGAAATCATTTCAATAATTGTGTTTTCTAGTATATATATATATATATATATATATATATATATATATATATATATTAAAGGAACACTCATGTCCACTTTCACAATTTAGACAGATATAAGTTGAAAATACATCTATATTATACCAAAATAATAATAAGCAAAGACTTAAAATCCTAGGACCCCTTTATATAGGTGAATTAAAGCCAAAAATAAATAATTTCAACTCTGCGTATAATAATAAACTATTTAAATGTTTGTAGCAGCAAAATTATATATATATGTGAATTGGAAATTGATTATGAACAATAATGTTTTTTTCTACTTTGACATGATTAGATAGTTATGGATGGAATAGTTAGATAGTTATCTAGTTAGATAGATGGATAGAAAGAAAGAAAGAAAGAAAGAAAGAAGGAAAGAAAGAAAGAAAGAAATGAGAGTAGTGCATTATATTACGCAGACACTGAAATCTTGCAAGAGGGTCCTTTGCTTCTTTCCTTAGTTATTGTAAAGTTCATTCTCCTCTTAATATAAACATACTAGTATCTACTGCCTTTAATGGATTAGCCAACTGAACAATCCCACCAGGATCTACGTTTCGTTGATTCAAATACTCTTCGTAATTTAACATTATTTTTGTAGTTTAAATCAAAGAATTTCTTGTTATCTCCAATATGTAAATCTTAGAATAGAAATAAAAAAAAATTGTCAGACAAATTTATATCAAAACTGAAAGGCGGACAAGGAATCTCTCCAACCGACAACATCAACTCGTTCTTTCGAGATGTGACCTGCCTGTCAGCGCAGACGACTCCACTTTGATTTTTCACCTCGGCTTCAATAAACCGTCTTCGATTTTTTTGCTTCATCTGACATTGAATGCGGTAACTTCAAAATCAAACAACTTTATTTTGCAGGATTTGTTTTGACGGTGGAAAGAAACTGGATGTGTACAGAGTAGCGGCGAATCATTCTGTGTATTTATTTATCAACCTTGCACTAAACTGGCTTACGTCCACATAATGTTGTAACACCGGTTCCCGTACGATCACCGAAGTTAAGCAGCGTCGATCTTGATCAGTACCCGGTGCTGTAAGCTTGCATGTGCAGGTGGTGTGGTAGATAATGGCGCGGAATTGTTAATTCCAATTCCTGTTGTGTTCATTATATTACCTTACTTTTGGCAAAGAGTATGAATCCACATTTTCTCCCAGATATGGGTTAATTAGTAAGATTTGTATCATTAAACCATGATTGTCTCCACAGCACAAATAAAAAAAAAAGCGTTTTACAAATCTAAAAAATATATAATTTCTGGCTTTAATATTTTCTTTTTCTTTTTCTTCTTCTTCTTCTTCTTCTTCTTCTTCTTCTTCCGCTACTACTTCTTTTTCTTCTCGTTCTCTTTCTTCTTCTACCTCAGCTTCTTTCTCTGCCTCTTCTTCTGCTTCCTCTTTTTCTGAATCTTGATCTACTTCTTTTTTCTTCAGCTTTCATTTCTGCTTCTTCTTTTGCTTCTGATGCTTTTTTCTTTTTCCTTTCTCTTCATCTTTTCTTCTACTGCAGTTGCTTCTTCTTTTTTGCTTCTTCTTCTTCTTCTTCAATATTTTCTTCTTCATTTTCTTCTACTACAACTATTTCTTCTTCTTCTTGAACGTCTACTTCTTCGCCTTCACTTCTTCTTCAGTTTCTTCTTCCGCTGCTTCCTCTTCATTTTCTTCTTCTGCTTCTAACCTCTGCTTATTTTTCTTCTTCATTTATTCTTCTTTTTCTTCATCATCATTTTTCGTATTCTTTTTTTCGTTTGCTTCTTCTTATTATTTATTATTCTTTTGTGCTTCTCCTCTGCTGTTACTGCTTCTTCCGTTTCTTTTTTTTCTTCCCGTTTTCCTTCTTCTGCTTCTTCTGCCTGTCCTTCTTTTTCTGCTTCTTCCTTTGCTTGTTATTCTTCTTCTTCTAAATCTCCCTTGTTTCTTCTTCTCCTCCTCCTCCTCCTCCTCCTCCTTCTTCTTCTTCTTCTTCTTCTTCTCCTTCTTCTTCTTCTTCTTCTTCTATATCTGCTTATTTTTCCTCTTATTGCTTCTTCTTTTTTTCATACTTTATCTCTTACTTCCTCCCCTCCTTGTTATCTTCATTCTTCTTCTTCTTCTTCTTATTATTATTATTATTATTATTATTATTCTGCATGTGCTTCTTATGCTTCTTCCTCATTTAATTCTCTTCTTTACCTTCTTCTTCTTCTTCTTCTTCTTCTTCCGCTTCTTTTACTTCTTCTTCTACATCTTCTGCTTCTTTCCCTTCTTTTTTCTTCTTCTTCTACTACTACTTTTTATTCTTCTAAATCTTCTCCTTTTTCTGCTTTGACTGCTGATGCTTATACTTTCATTTTTTTCTTCTTTTTATCTTCTACTTCTTCTTTTTCCAATCCTTCTGTTGTTTTTTCTTTTCTTTTTATTCCTTGCCATCATCTTCTATTGTTTCTTCTTCTTGATCTCCTTCATCTTCTGGTCCTCTTTTTATCTGCTTCTTTCTATTCTTCTACCACTTCTCCTCCTGCTAATTCTAATTCCATTCCTTTTTCTGCTGATGCTTTTATTTCTACTTTCTTCTACTTCTTCCATGTTCTACTTCTTCCATGTTCTTCTTTTAACTTTTTATCTTCTTCAACTTTTACTTTGTCCGCTTTTTCTAATTTTTCTTCTTATTATTCTTATTTTTATCCTTCTTCTTTTTCTTCTCCTTCTTGTACTTCTCCTTCTTCTACTTCTTATTCTGCTTCTTGTTCTACTTCTTCTTCTTCTACGGCTTCTGTTTCTGCTTCTTTTTTTATATTCTGCATCGTCTTGTGATTTTCTTTCTTCTTCCCATTATATTCTTCTGCTTCCACTTTTTTTCTTCTAAGTATTCTTCTGCTGGTTCTTCTTCAACTTCTTCTTCTTCTGGTTCTTCTTCTGCTGTTGTTGCTTCTTCTGCTCGACCTTCTTCTTTAATTGTTTACTTCTTCTGCTTCTACTTGTTATGCATCTTCTTCTTCGTCTTCTACTTTATCTTTTTCCGCTGCTGCTGATTCTACATTTGTCCTGCTTCTCATTGTTCTTCTCCTTTTTCTTCTTTTACTTTTTTCTCATTCTACTTTGTGTTCTGCTTCTTCTAATTTTTCTTCTGCTGCTTATTATACATCTTCTTTTCCTTTTCTGTCTTTTTCTTTTCTTCTTCTCCTTCTTCGGTTTCTCCTTCTCCTTTTGATTCATCTTTTTCGTCTGCTTCTTCTTCTGCTGCTGCTCCGGCGTATGACGCTTTTTCTTCTTCTTCTTCTTCTTCTTCTTCTTCTTCTTCTTCTTCTTCTTCTTCTTCTTCGGCTTCTGCAGCTGCAGCTACTGTTGCTTCTTCATCTTTTATTTCTTCTGCATCTTCTTAGTGTTCTGTCCTTTTGGTTTTTCTTCTTCTTCTCCTTCTTCTTCTTTAGCTTCATCTGTTTTTTCACTGCTTCTTTTTCTTCTTATTCGAAGATTCATTGGCTTCTTTTTTCTAATTTTTCTACTGCATATGCTTTTCATTCTTCTTAATTAAATTCTGCATCTTCTTCTACTAATATTTTTCCGTGTCATCTGGTCTTTCTTTTGTTTCTTCTTCATCCTCATATTTTTCTTTTTCTTCTTTTGCTTCTTCTTAGTCTGTTTCTTCTTCTGTTTCTTCTTCTTTAGGTTCTTCTACTTTTGCTGTTGTTGCTTATTCTTCTTTTTCCTTTGCTTCTACTTCCTGTTATGAGTCTTCTAATTCTTCGTCTGCTCCTTCTGCTGCATCTTCTTCTTCTGTTGCTACTACTGCTTCTCCTTCTTCTTCTTCTTCTTCTTCTTCTTCTTCTTCTTCTTCTTCTTCTTCTTCTTCTTCTAATTCTTCGTCTGCTCCTTCTGCTGCATCTTCTTCTTCTGTTGCTACTACTGTTTCTCCTTCTTATTCTTCTTCTTCTTCTTCTTCTTCTTCTTCTTCATCTCCTTCTTCTTCTTCTTCTTCTTCTTCTAATTCTTCGTCTGCACCTTCTGCTGCATCTTCTTCTTCTGTTGCTACTACTGCTTCTCCTTCTTATTCTTATTCTTCTTCTTCTTCATCTCCTTCTTCTTCTTCTTCTTCTTCTTCTTCTTCTTCTAATTCTTCGTCTGCACCTTCTGCTGCATCTTGTTCTTCTGTTGCTACTACTGCTTCTCCTTCTTATTCTTATTCTTCTTCTTCTTCATCTCCTTCTTCTTCTTCTTCTTCTTCTTCTTCTAATTCTTCGTCTGCACATTCTGCTGCATTTTCTTCTTCTGTTGCTACTACTGCTTCTCCTTCTTATTCTTCTTCTTCTTCTTCATCTCCTTCTTCTTCTTCTTCTTCTTCTAATTCTTCGTCTGCACCTTCTGCTGCATTTTCTTCTTCTGTTGCTACTACTGCTTCTCCTTCTTCTTCTTCTTCTTCTTCTTCTTCTTCTTCTTCATCTCTTTCTTCTTCTTCTTCTTCTTCTTCTTCTTCTTTCGTCTGCACCTTCTGCTGCATTTTCTTCTTCTGTTGCTACTACTGCTTCTCCTTCTTCTTATTCTTCTTCTTCTTCTTCATCTCCTTCTTCTTCTTCTTCTTCTTCTTCTTCTTCGTCTGCACCTTCTGCTGCATTTTCTTCTTCTGTTGCTACTACTGCTTCTCCTTCTTATTCTTCTACTTCTTCTTCTTCATCATCTCCTTCTTCTTCTTCTTCTTCTTCTTCTTCTTCTTCTTCTAATTCTTCGTCTGCACATTCTGCTGCATTTTCTTCTTCTGTTGCTACTACTGCTTCTCCTTCTTATTCTTCTACTTCTTCTTCTTCATCATCTCCTTCTTCTTCTTCTTCTTCTTCTTCTTCTTCTTCTTCTTCTATTTCTTCGTCTGCACCTTCTGCTGCATTTTCTTCTTCTGTTGCTACTACTGCTGCTCCTTCTTATTCTTCTACTTCTTCTTCTTCATCATCTCCTTCTTCTTCTTCTTCTTCTTCTTCTTCTTCTTCTAATTCTTCGTCTGCACCTTCTGCTGCATTTTCTTCTTCTGTTGCTACTACTGCTTCTCCTTCTTCTTCTTCTTCTTCTTCTTCTTCATCTCCTTCTTCTTCTTCTTCTTCTTCTTCTTCTTCTTCTTCTAATTCTTCGTCTGCACCTTCTGCTGCATTTTCTTCTTCTGTTGCTACTACTGCTTCTCCTTCTTCTTATTCTTCTTCTTCTTCTTCTTCATCTCCTTCTTCTTCTTCTTCTTCTTCTTCTTCTTCTAATTCTTCGTCTGCACCTTCTGCTGCATTTTCTTCTTCTGTTGCTACTACTGCTTCTTCTTCTTCTTCTTCTTCTTCATCTCCTTCTTCTTCTTCTTCTTCTTCTTCTAATTCTTCGTCTGCACCTTCTGCTGCATTTTCTTCTTCTGTTGCTACTACTGCTTCTCCTTCTTCTTATTCTTCTTCTTCTTCTTCTTCATCATCTCCTTCTTCTTCTTCTTCTTCTTCTTCTTCTAATTCATCGTCTGCACCTTCTGCTGCATCTTCTTCTTCTGTTGCTACTACTGCTTCTCCTTCTTATTCTTCTTCTTCTTCATCTCCTTCTTCTTCTTCTTCTTCTAATTCTTCGTCTGCACCTTCTGCTGCATCTTCTTCTTCTGTTGCTACTACTGCTTCTCCTTCTTATTCTTCTTCTTCTTCTTCTTCTTCTTCTTCATCTCCTTCTTCTTCTTCATCTTCTTCTTCTAATTCTTCGTCTGCACCTTCTGCTGCATTTTCTTCTTCTGTTGCTACTACTGCTTCTCCTTCTTATTCTTCTACTTCTTCTTCTTCATCATCTCCTTCTTCTTCTTCTTCTTCTTCTTCTTCTTCTTCTTCTAATTCTTCGTCTGCACCTTCTGATGCATTTTCTTCTTCTGTTGCTACTACTGCTTCTCCTTCTTATTCTTCTACTTTTTCTTCTTCATCATCTCCTTCTTCTTCTTCTTCTTCTTCTTCTTCTTCTTCTTCTTCTAATTTCTAATTCTTCGTCTGCACCTTCTGCTGCATTTTCTTCTTCTGTTGCTACTACTGCTTCTCCTTCTTATTCTTCTTCTTCTTCTTCATCTCCTTCTTCTTCTTCTTCTTCTAATTCTTCGTCTGCACCTTCTGCTGCATCTTCTTCTTCTGTTGCTACTACTGCTTCTCCTTCTTATTCTTCTTCTTCTTCATCTCCTTCTTCTTCTTCTTCTTCTAATTCTTCGTCTGCACCTTCTGCTGCATCTTCTTCTTCTGTTGCTACTACTGCTTCTCCTTCTTATTCTTATTCTTCTTCTTCTTCTTCTTCATCTCCTTCTTCTTCTTCATCTTCTTCTTCTAATTCTTCGTCTGCACCTTCTGCTGCATTTTCTTCTTCTGTTGCTACTACTGCTTCTCCTTCTTATTCTTCTACTTCTTCTTCTTCATCATCTCCTTCTTCTTCTTCTTCTTCTTCTTCTTCTTCTTCTTCTAATTCTTCGTCTGCACCTTCTGATGCATTTTCTTCTTCTGTTGCTACTACTGCTTCTCCTTCTTATTCTTCTACTTCTTCTTCTTCATCATCTCCTTCTTCTTCTTCTTCTTCTTCTAATTCTAATTCTTCGTCTGCACCTTCTGCTGCATTTTCTTCTTCTGTTGCTACTACTGCTTCTCCTTCTTCTTCTTCTTCTTCTTCATCTCCTTCTTCTTCTTCTTCTTCTTCTTCTTCTTCTTCTAATTCTTCGTCTGCACCTTCTGCTGCATTTTCTTCTTCTGTTGCTACTACTGCTTCTCCTTCTTCTTATTCTTATTCTTCTTCTTCTTCTTCTTCATCTCCTTCTTCTTCTTCTTCTTCTTCTTCTTCTTCTAATTCTTCGTCTGCACCTTCTGCTGCATTTTCTTCTTCTGTTGCTACTACTGCTTCTCCTTCTTATTCTTCTACTTCTTCTTCTTCATCATCTCCTTCTTCTTCTTCTTCTTCTTCTTCTTCTTCTAATTCATCGTCTGCACCTTCTGCTGCATCTTCTTCTTCTGTTGCTACTACTGCTTCTCCTTCTTATTCTTCTTCTTCTTCATCTCCTTCTTCTTCTTCTTCTTCTAATTCTTCGTCTGCACCTTCTGCTGCATCTTCTTCTTCTGTTGCTACTACTGCTTCTCCTTCTTATTCTTCTTTCTTCTTCTTCTTCTTCTTCTTCTCCTTCTTCTTCTTCATCTTCTTCTTCTAATTCTTCGTCTGCACCTTCTGCTGCATTTTCTTCTTCTGTTGCTACTACTGCTTCTCCTTCTTATTCTTCTCCTTCTTCTTCTTCATCTCCTTCTTTTCTTCTTCTTCTTCTTCTTCTTCTTCTAATTCTTCGTCTGCACCTTCTGCTGCATCTTCTTCTTCTGTTGCTACTACTGCTTCTCCTTCTTCTTATTCTTCTTCTTCTTCTTCGTCTTCATCTCCTTCTTCTTCTTCATCTTCTTCTTCTAATTCTTCGTCTGCACCTTCTGCTGCATTTTCTTCTTCTGTTGCTACTACTGCTTCTCCTTCTTATTCTTCTACTTCTTCTTCTTCATCATCTCCTTCTTCTTCTTCTTCTTCTTCTTCTTCTTCTTCGTCTTCATTTGCTTATTCTGCTTCTATATATTTCAGCTTATTCAAATTATTCTTTTGCTTTTATTCTTCTGTTTCTTCGTCATCTTCTTCTGATTTACTTCTCCGTGTTTTTCATTTGTTTTCTACATATCCTTCTGTTTCTTGTGTATTTCATTTTCTTTTTTGCTACTTTTTTTCGCTTTCTTTTTCTTTTGTTTCTTCTTCTGCTGCTGCTTCTTTTACGTCTTCTTCTAATTCGTGTTCTACTGCTTCTACTTCTTTTTCTACTTCTTCTTCTTCTTCTTTTTCTTCTCCTTCTTTCCTTCTGTAGCTGCTTCTGCTTCTTTTTTGTTTCTCATTTTAATTCATCAGCTTCTACTTAGAGTTCAGATAACGTGCAATGAGTCGATAAGCAGTAAAAAATGAAACATACAAAATGGTAATACAAAATGCACTGCAAATGTGAGGGACGCTAAGGGTTGTAAAACTTGGGAACTACAAGAACCCGAAGAAAGAGCAGAATTATGGAGAAACATAATAAGGAAAGAAGGCATAGAAAATATAACACGCAAAGAACAGATTAAAAATGTAGCATGCACGGAGCATTTGAAGCAAAGAGAAGCAGAGTTTAATGCTGAGTAATCTACATAAAGAATAATTATGGAAGAATGGCAGAAAAGGATCAAAAAGAGGTGGCAGTGTCAAAAGTACGTAGCTGGCGCGGAGCACATAGAATACAATTGAATCAGAGTTTTATGGCGAGTATTCTACAAAACGAATTGGTAGAGATGAATGGAAGAAAAAATTCAAAAAGAGGTGGCAGTGTCAAAAGAATGTAGAAGGCGCGAAGGACATAGAAGGCAAGTGAATCAGAGGTTTACGGCGAGAAATCTACAAAACGAATTGTTAGAGATGAATGGAAGAAAACGTTCAAAAAGAGGTGGCAGATTCAAAATGATGTAGAAGGCGCGAAGGACATAGAAGGCAAGTGAATCAGAGGTTTACGGCGAGAAACCTACTTACAGAATTATTAGTGATGAATGGTAGAAAACGTTCAAAATGAGGTAGCAGATTCAAAAGAATGTGGCAGGCACGGAGCAAATAGAAGTCAATTGAATCAGAGGTTTACGGCGTGTACTCTTCAAAACGTATTGGTAGAGATGAATGGAAGAAAACGTTCAAAAAGAGGTGGCAGTGTCAAAAGCATGTAGAAGGCGCGAAGGACATAGAAGGCAAGTGAATCAGATTTTTACGGCGACAAATCTACTTACAGAATTAGTAGTGATGAATGGCAGAAAACGTTCAAAATGTGGTAGCAGATTCAAAAGAATGTGGCAGGCACGGAGCACATGGAAGGCAATTCAATCAGAGGTTTACGGCGACTATTCTACAAAAGGAATTGGTAGAGATGAATGGAAGAAAACGTTCAAAAGAGGTTGCAGTGTCAAAAGAATGTAGAAGACGCGAAGGACATAGAAGGCAAGTGAATCAGAGGTTTACGGCGAGAAATCTACTTACAGAATTATTAGTGATGAATGGCAGAAAACATTCAAAATGTGGTAGCAGATTCAAAAAGAATATGGCAGGCACGGAGCACATGGAAGGCAATTCAATCAGAGGTTTACGGCGAGTATTCTACAAAAAGAAATTGGCAGAGATGAATGGAAGAAAACGTTCAAATAGAGGTGGCAGTTTCAAAAGAATGTTGAAGGGGAGAAAGACATAGAAGGCAAGTGAATCAGAGGTTTACGGCGAGATATCTACTTACAGAATTAGTAGTGATGAATGGCAGAAACCGTTCAAAATGAGGTAGCAGTTTCAAAAGAATGTGGCAAGCACGGAGCACATAGAAGACAATTGTATCACAGGTTTACGGCGAGCATTCTACAAAACGAATTGATAGAGATGAATGGAAGAAAACGTTCAAAATTGGTGGCAGTGTCAAAAGAATGTAGAAGGCGCGAAGGACATAGAAGGCAAGTGAATCAGAGATTTACGGCGAGAAACCTACTTACAGAATTATTAGTGATGAATGGTAGAAAACGTTCAAAATGAGGTAGCAGATTCAAAAGAATGTGGCAGGCACAGAGCAAATAGAAGTCAATTGAATCAGAGGTTTACGGCGTGTATTCTACAAAACGAATTGGTAGAGATGAATGGAAGAAAACGTTCAAAAAGAGGTGGCAGTGTCAAAAGCATGTAGAAGGCGCGAAGGACATAGAAGGCAAGTGAATCAGATTTTTACGGCGACAAATCTACTTACAGAATTAGTAGTGATGAATGGCAGAAAACGTTCAAAATGTGGTAGCAGATTCAAAAGAATGTGGCAGGCACGGAGCACATGGAAGGCAATTCAATCAGAGGTTTACGGCGAGTATTCTACAAAAGGAATTGGTAGAGATGAATGGAAGAAAACGTTCAAAAAGAGGTTGCAGTGTCAAAAGAATGTAGAAGACGCGAAGGACATAGAAGGCAAGTGAATCAGAGGTTTACGGCGAGAAATCTACTTACAGAATTATTAGTGATGAATGGCAGAAAACATTCAAAATGTGGTAGCAGATTCAAAAGAATATGGCAGGCACGGAGCACATGGAAGGCAATTCAATCAGAGGTTTACGGCGAGTATTCTACAAAAGAAATTGGCAGAGATGAATGGAAGAAAACGTTCAAATAGAGGTGGCAGTTTCAAAAGAATGTTGAAGGGGCGAAAGACATAGAAGGCAAGTGAATCAGAGGTTTACGGCGATATATCTACTTACAGAATTAGTAGTGATGAATGGCAGAAAACGTTCAAAATGAGGTAGCAGATTCAAAAGAATGTGGCAAGCACGGAGCACATAGAAGACAATTGTATCACAGGTTTACGGCGAGCATTCTACAAAACGAATTGATAGAGATGAATGGAAGAAAACGTTCAAAAAGAGGTGGCAGTGTCAAAAGCATGTAGAAGGCGCGAAGGACATAGAAGGCAAGTGAATCAGATTTTTACGGCGACAAATCTACTTACAGAATTAGTAGTGATGAATGGCAGAAAACGTTCAAAATGAGGTAGCAGATTCAAAAGAATGTGGCAGGCACGGAGCACATAGAAGGCAATTCAATCAGAGGTTTACGGCGAGTATTCTACAAAAGGAATTGGTAGAGATGAATGGAAGAAAACGTTCAAAAAGAGGTTGCAGTGTCAAAAGAATGTAGAAGACGCGAAGGACATAGAAGGCAAGTGAATCAGAGGTTTACGGCGAGAAATCTACTTACAGAATTATTAGTGATGAATGGCAGAAAACATTCAAAATGTGGTAGCAGATTCAAAAGAATATGGCAGGCACGGAGCACATGGAAGGCAATTCAATCAGAGGTTTACGGCGAGTATTCTAGAAAAGAAATTGGCAGAGATGAATGGAAGAAAACGTTCAAATAGAGGTGGCAGTTTCAAAAGAATGTTGAAGGGGCGAAAGACATAGAAGGCAAGTGAATCAGAGGTTTACGGCGAGATATCTACTTACAGAATTAGTAGTGATGAATGGCAGAAACCGTTCAAAATGAGGTAGCAGTTTCAAAAGAATATGGCAGGAACGTAGCTCATAGAAGAGAATTGAATTAGATGTTTACGGCGAGTTATCTACAAAACGAATTGGTAGAGATGAATGGAAGTTAACGTTCAAAAAGAGGTGACAGTGTCAAAAGAATGTAGCAGGCGCGGAGCACATAGAAGACAAGTGAATCAAATTTTACAGCGAATAATCTACTTAACGAATTGATAGAGATGAAAGGTAGAAAATGTTCAGAAAGATGTGGCAGTGTCAAAAGTATGTTGCGGGCGTGGAGAAAATAGAAGGCAAGTGAGTCAGTGGTTTTACGGCGAATAAACTTCTTAAAGAATAATTATAGATGAATGGCAGAAAACGTTAAAAATGTCGTGGCAGATTCAAAAGAAATTAGTGGGCACGGTGCACATAGAAGACAAGTGAATCAGAGGTTTACGGCGAGTAATCTACTTACCGAATTGGTAGAGGCGAATGGCAGAAAATGTTAAAAATGACGTGGCAGATTCAAAAGAAAGGAGTGGGCACGAAGCACATAGAAGACAAATGAATCAGAGGTTTACGGCGAGAAATCTACTTAAAGAATTAGTAGTGATGAATGGCAGAAAACGTCCAAAATAAGGTAGTAGATTCAAAAGAATGTGGCAGGCACGGACAACATAGAAGACAATTGAATCAGAGGTTTACGGCGAGTATTCTACAAAACGAATTGTTAGAGATGAATGGAAGAAAACATTCAAAAAGAGGTGGCAGTTTCAAAAGAATGTAGAAGGGGCGAAGGACATAGAAGGCAAGTGAATCAGAGGTTGACGGCAAGAAATCTACTTACAGAATTATTAATTATGAATGGCAGAAAACGTTCAAAGTAAGGTAGAAGATTCAAAAGAATGTGGCAGACAGGGAGCACATAGAAGACAATTGAATCAGAGGTTTACGGCGAGTATTCTACAAAAGGAATTGGTACAGATGAATGGAAGAAAACGTTCAAAAAGAGGTGTCAGGTTCAAAAGAATGTAGAAGGGGCGATGGACATAGAAGGCAAGTGAATCAGAGGTTTACGACGAGAAATCTACTTAGAGATTTAGTAGTGATGAATGGCAGAAAACGTTCAAAATGAGGTAGCAGATTCAAAAGAATGTGGCAAGCACGGAGCACATAGAAGACAATTGTATCACAGGTTTACGGCGAGCATTCTACAAAACGAATTGATAGAGATGAATGGAAGAAAACGTTCAAAAAGAGGTGGCAGTGTCAAAAGAATGTAGAAGGCGCGAAAGACATAGAAGGCAAGTGAATCAGAGGTTTACGGCGAGAAATCTACTTACAGAATTATTAATGATGAATGGCAGAAAACGTTCAAAATAAGATAGCAGATTCAAAAGAATGTGGCAGGCAAGGACCACATAGAAGATAATTGAATCTAAATTTTACGGCGAGTATTGTACAAAAGGAATTGGTAGAGATGTATGGAAGAAAACTTTCAAAGAGAGGTGGCAGTTTCAAAAGAATGTAGAAGGGCCGAAGGACATAGAAGGCAAGTGAATCAGAGGTTTACGACGAGAAATCGACTTACAGAATTATTAATGATGAATGGAATAATCCGTTCAAAAGGAGGTAGCAGATTCAAAAGAATGTGGCAGACAGGGAGCACATAGAAGACAATTGAATCAGAGGTTTACGGCGAGTATTCTACAAAACGAATTGGTAGAGATGAATGGAAGAAAACGTTCAAAAAGAGGTGGCAGTGTCAAAAGAATGTAGAAGGCGCGAAGGACATAGAAGGCAAGTGGATCAGAGGTTTACGGCGAGAAATCTACTTACAGATTTAGTAGTGATGAATTGTACAAAAAGTTAAAAATGAGGTAGCAGATTCAAAATAATGTGGCAGGCACGGAGCACATAGAAGACAATTGAATCAGAGGTTTACGGCGAGTCTTCTACAAAACGAATTCGTAGAGATGAATGGAAGAAAACGCTCAAAAAGAGGTGAAAATTTCAAAAGAATGTAGAATGCGCGAAGGACATAGAAGCCAAGTGAATCAGAGGTTTACGGCGAGAAATCTACTTACAGAATTATTAATGATGAATGGCAGAAAACGTTCAAAATAAGATAGCAGATTCAAAAGAATGTGGCAGGCAAGGACCACATAAGAAGATAATTGAATCTAAATTTTACGGCGAGTATTCTACAAAAGGAATTGGTAGAGATGTATGGAAGAAAACTTTCAAAGAGAGGTGGCAGTTTCAAAAGAATGTAGAAGGGGGCGAAGGACATAGAAGGCAAGTGAATCAGAGGTTGACGGCAAGAAATCTACTTACAGAATTATTAATTATGAATGGCAGAAAACGTTCAAAGTAATGTAGAAGATTCAAAAGAATGTGGCAGACAGGGAGCACATAGAAGACAATTGAATCAGAGGTTTACGGCGAGTATTCTACAAAAGGAATTGGTACAGATGAATGGAAGAAAACGTTCAAAAAGAGGTGTCAGGTTCAAAAGAATGTAGAAGGGGCGATGGACATAGAAGGCAAGTGAATCAGAGGTTTACGACGAGAAATCTACTTAGAGATTTAGTAGTGATGAATGGCAGAAAACGTTCAAAATGAGGTAGCAGATTCAAAAGAATGTGGGCGGCACGGAGCACATAGAAGAGAATTGAATCAGAGGTTTACGGCGAGTATTCTACAAAACGAATTGGTAGAGATGAATGGAAGAAAACGTTCAAAAAGAGGTGGCAGTGTCAAAAGAATGTAGAAGGCGCGAAGGACATAGAAGGCAAGTGGATCAGAGGTTTACGGCGAGAAATCTACTTACAGATTTAGTAGTGATGAATTGTACAAAAAGTTAAAAATGAGGTAGCAGATTCAAAATAATGTGGCAGGCACGGAGCACATAGAAGACAATTGAATCAGAGGTTTACGGCGAGTCTTCTACAAAACGAATTCGTAGAGATGAATGGAAGAAAACGCTCAAAAAGAGGTGAAAATTTCAAAAGAATGTAGAATGCGCGAAGGACATAGAAGCCAAGTGAATCAGAGGTTTACGGCGAGAAATCTACTTACAGAATTATTAATGATGAATGGCAGAAAACGTTCAAAATAAGATAGCAGATTCAAAAGAATGTGGCAGGCAAGGACCACATAGAAGATAATTGAATCTAAATTTTACGGCGAGTATTGTACAAAAGGAATTGGTAGAGATGTATGGAAGAAAACTTTCAAAGAGAGGTGGCAGTTTCAAAAGAATGTAGAAGGGCCGAAGGACATAGAAGGCAAGTGAATCAGAGGTTTACGACGAGAAATCGACTTACAGAATTATTAATGATGAATGGAATAATCCGTTCAAAAGGAGGTAGCAGATTCAAAAGAATGTGGCAGACAGGGAGCACATAGAAGACAATTGAATCAGAGGTTTACGGCGAGTATTCTACAAAAGGAATTGGTACAGATGAATGGAAGAAAACGTTCAAAAAGAGGTGTCAGGTTCAAAAGAATGTAGAAGGGGCGATGGACATAGAAGGCAAGTGAATCAGAGGTTTACGACGAGAAATCTACTTAGAGATTTAGTAGTGATGAATGGCAGAAAAAGTTCAAAATGAGGTAGCAGATTCAAAAGAATGTGGGCGGCACGGAGCACATAGAAGAGAATTGAATCAGAGGTTTACGGCGAGTATTCTACAAAACGAATTGGTACAGATGAATGGAAGAAAACGTTCAAAAAGAGGTGTCAGGTTCAAAAGAATGTAGAAGGGGCGATGGACATAGAAGGCAAGTGAATCACAGGTTTACGGCGAGAAATCTACTTACAGATTTAGTAGTGATGAATGGCAGAAAACGTTCAAAATGAGGTAAAAGATTCAAAAGAATGTGGCAGGCATGGAGCACATAGAAGACAATTGAATTAGAGCTTTACGGTGAGTATTCTACAAAACGAATTGGTAGAGATGAATGGAAGAAAATGTTCAAAAAGTGGTGGCAGTGACAAAAGCATGTAGAAGGCGCGAAGGACATAGAAGGCAAGTGAATCAGATTTTTACGGCGAGAAATCTAGTTACAGAAATAGTAGTGATGAATGGCAGAAAACGTTCAAAATGAGGTAGCAGATTCAAAAGAATGTGGCAGGCACGGAGCACATAGAAGACAATTGAATTAGAGCTTTACGGCGAGTATTCTACGAAACGAATTGGTAGAGATGAATTGAAGAAAATGTTCAAAAAGAGGTGGCAGTGTCAAAAGAATGTAGAAGGCCCGAAGGACATAGAAGGCAAGTGAATCAGAGGTTTACGGCGAGAAATCTACTTACAGAATTAGTAGTGTTGAATGGCAGAAAACGTTCAAAATGAGGTAACAGATTCAAAAGAATGTGGCAGGCACGGAGCACATAGAAGAGAATTGAATCAGAGATTTACGGTGAGTATTCTACAAAACGAATTGGTAGAGATGAATGGAAGAAAACGTTCAAAATGAGGTAGCAGATTCAAAAGAATGTGGCAGGCACGGAGCACATAGAAGAGAATTGAATCAGAGATTTACGGCGAGTATTCTACAAAACGAATTGGTAGAGATGAATGGAAGAAAACGTTCAAAATGAGGTAGCAGATTCAAAAGAATGTGGCAGGCACGGAGCACATAGAAGACAATTGAATCAGAATTTTACGGCGAGTCTTCTACAAAACGAATTGTTAGAGAGGAATGGAAGAAAATATTCAAAAAGAGGTGGCAGATTCAAAAGAATGTAGAAGGCGCGAAAGACATAGAAGGCAAGTGAATCAGAGGTTTACGGCGAGAAATCTACTTACAGAATTAGAAGTGGTGAATGGCAGAAAACGTTCAAAATGAGGTAGCAGATTCAAAAGAATGTGGCAGGCACGGAGCACATAGAAAAGAATTGAATCAGAGATTTACGGAGAGTATTCTACAAAACGAATTGGTAGAGATGAATGGAAAAAAAAGTTCAAAATTGGTGGCAGTGTCAAAAGAATGTAGAAGGCCCGAAGGACATAGAAGGCAAGTGAATCAGAGGTTTACGGCGAGAAATCTACTTACAGAATTAGTAGTGGTGAATGGCAGAAAACGTTCAAAATGAGGTAGCAGATTCAAAAGAATATGGCAGGCACGGAGCACATAGAAGACAATTGAATCAGATTTTTACGGAGAGTCTTCTTCAAAACGAATTGGTAGAGATGAATTGAAGAAAATGTTCAAAAAGAGTTGGCAGTGTCAAAAGAATGTAGAAGGCGCGAAGGACATAGAAGGCAAGTGAATCAGAGGTTTACGGCGAGAAAACTACTTACAGAATTAGTAGTGATGAATGGCAGAAAACGTTCAAAATGAGGTAGCAGATTCAAAAGAATGTAGAAGGCCCGAAGGACATAGAAGGGAATTGAATCAGAGGTTTACGGCGAGAAATCTACAAAAACAGAATTAGTAGAGATGAATGGAAGAAAACGTTCAAAATTGGTGGCAGTGTCAAAAGAATGTAGAAGGCGCGAAGGACATAGAAGGCAAGTGAATTAGAGCTTTACGGCGAGTATTCTACAAAACGAATTGGTAGAGATGAATGGAAGAAAATGTTCAAAAAGAGGTGGCAGTGTCAAAAGAATATAGAAGGCCCGAAGGACATAGAAGGCAAGTGAATCAGAGGTTTACGGCGAGAAATCTACTTACAGATTTAGTAGTAATGAATGGCAGAAAACGTTCAAAATGAGGTAGCAGATTCAAAAGAATGTGGCAGGCACGGAGCACATAGAAGACAATTGAATTAGAGCTTTACGGCGAGTATTCTACGAAACGAATTGGTAGAGATGAATTGAAGAAAATGTTCAAAAGAGGTGGCAGTGTCAAAAGAATGTAGAAGGCCCGAAGGAAGGACATAGAAGGCAAGTGAATCAGAGGTTTACGGCGAGAAATCTACTTACAGAATTAGTAGTGATGAATGGCAGAAAACGTTAAAAATGTGGTAGCAGATTCAAAAGAATGTGGCAGGCACGGAGCACATAGAAAACAATTGAATTAGAGCTTTACGGCGAGTATTCTACGAAACGAATTGGTAGAGATGAATTGAAGAAAATGTTCAAAAAGAGGTGGCAGTGTCAAAAGAATGTAGAAGGCCCGAAGGACATAGAAGGCAAGTGAATCAGAGGTTTACGGCGAGAAATCTACTTACAGAATTAGTAGTGATGAATGGCAGAAAACGTTCAAAATGTGGTAGCAGATTCAAAAGAATGTAGGCGGCACGGAGCACATAGAAGGGAATTGAATCAGAGATTTACGGCGAGTATTCTACAAAACGAATTGGTAGAGATGAATGGAAAAAAACGTTCAAAATTGGTGGCAGTGTCAAAAGAATGTAGAAGGCCCGAAGGACATAGAAGGCAAGTGAATCAGAGGTTTACGGCGAGAAATCTACTTACAGAATTAGTAGTGTTGAATGGCAGAAAACGTTCAAAATGAGGTAACAGATTCAAAAGAATGTGGCAGGCACGGAGCACATAGAAGAGAATTGAATCAGAGATTTACGCTGAGTATTCTACAAAACGAATTCGTAGAGATGAATGGAAGAAAAACGTTCAAAAAAAATTGATGAAGAGGAAAATGAAAATTCAAAAGTAGTGGCAGATTCAAAAGAATGTGGCAGGCACGAAGCACATAGAAGAGAATTGAATCAGAGATTTACGGCGAGAAAGACTACAAAACGAATTGGTAGAGATGAATGGAAGAAAACGTTCAAAATGAGGTAGCAGATTCAAAAGAATGTGGCAGGCACGGAGCACATAGAAGACAATTGAATCAGAATTTTACGGCGAGTTTTCTACAAAACGAATTGTTAGAGAGGAATGGAAGAAAATATTCAAAAAGAGGTGGCAGATTCAAAAGAATGTAGAAGGCGCGAAAGACATAGAAGGCAAGTGAATCAGAGTTTTACGGCGAGAAAACTACTTACAGAATTAGAAGTGGTGAATGGCAGAAAATGTTCAAAATGAGGTAGCAGATTCAAAAGAATGTGGCAGGCACGGAGCACATAGAAAAGAATTGAATCAGAGATTTACGGCGAGTATTCTACAAAACGAATTGGTAGAGATGAATGGAAAAAAAAGTTCAAAATTGGTGGCAGTGTCAAAAGAATGTAGAAGGCCCGAAGGACATAGAAGGCAAGTGAATCAGAGGTTTACGGCGAGAAATCTACTTACAGAATTAGTAGTGGTGAATGGCAGAAAACGTTCAAAATGAGGTAGCAGATTCAAAAGAATATGGCAGGCACGGAGCACATAGAAGACAATTGAATCAGATTTTTACGGAGAGTCTTCTTCAAAACGAATTGGTAGAGATGAATTGAAGAAAATGTTCAAAAAGAGTTGGCAGTGTCAAAAGAATGTAGAAGGCAAGGACATAGAAGGCAAGTGAATCAGAGGTTTACGGCGAGAAAACAAAACGAATTACAGAATTAGTAGTGATGAATGGCAGAAAACGTTCAAAATGAGGTAGCAGATTTGTAGGCGGCACGGAGCACATAGAAGGGAATTGAATCAGAGATTTACGGCGAGTATTCTACAAAACGAATCGGAGATGAATGGAAGAAAACGTTCAAAATGAGGTGGCAGATTCAAAAGAATGTAGAAGGCGCGAAGGACATAGAAGGCAAGTGAATTAGAGCTTTACGGCGAGTATTCTACAAAACGAATTGGTAGAGATGAATGGAAGAAAATGTTCAAAAAGAGGTGGCAGTGTCAAAAGAATATAGAAGGCCCGAAGGACATAGAAGGCAAGTGAATCAGAGGTTTACGGCGAGAAATCTACTTACAGATTTAGTAGTGATGAATGGCAGAAAACGTTCAAAATGAGGTAGCAGATTCAAAAGAATGTGGCAGGCACGGAGCACATAGAAGACAATTGAATTAGAGCTTTACGGCGAGTATTCTACGAAACGAATTGGTAGAGATGAATTGAAGAAAATGTTCAAAAAGAGGTGGCAGTGTCAAAAGAATGTAGAAGGCCCGAAGGACATAGAAGGCAAGTGAATCAGAGGTTTACGGCGAGAAATCTACTTACAGAATTAGTAGTGATGAATGGCAGAAAACGTTCAAAATGAGGTAGCAGATTCAAAAGAATGTGGCAGGCACGGAGCACATAGAAGACAATTGAATTAGAGCTTTACGGCGAGTATTCTACAAAACGAATTGGTAGAGATGAATGGAAGAAAATGTTCAAAAAGAGGTGGCAGTGTCAAAAGAATATAGAAGGCCCGAAGGACATAGAAGGCAAGTGAATCAGAGGTTTACGGCGAGAAATCTACTTACAGATTTAGTAGTAATGAATGGCAGAAAACGTTCAAAATGAGGTAGCAGATTCAAAAGAATGTAGGCGGCACGGAGCACATAGAAGGGAATTGAATCAGAGATTTACGGCGAGTATTCTACAAAACGAATTGGTAGAGATGAATGGAAGAAAATGTTCAAAAAGTGGTGGCAGTGTCAAAAGAATGTAGAAGGCGCGAAGGACATAGAAGGCAAGTGAATCAGAGGTTTACGGCGAGAAATCTACTTACAGAATTAGTAGTGATGAATGGCAGAAAACGTTCAAAATGAGGTAGCAGATTCAAAAGAATGTGGCAGGCACGGAGCACATAGAAGACAATTGAATCAGAGGTTTACGGCGAGTATTCTACGAAACGAATTGGTAGAGATGAATTGAAGAAAATGTTCAAAAGAGGTGGCAGTGTCAAAAGAATGTAGAAGGCCCGAAGGACATAGAAGGCAAGTGAATCAGAGGTTTACGGCGAGAAATCTACTTACAGAATTAGTAGTGATGAATGGCAGAAAACGTTCAAAATGTGGTAGCAGATTCAAAAGAATGTAGGCAAAGACACGGAGCACAGTTTTAGAAAACAATTGAATTAGAGATTTGAATGGCGAAAATTCAAAAAAATTCGAATTGGTAGAGATGAATTGAAGAAAACGGCGAAAAAAAATGGTGGTTCAAAATTCAAAAGAATGTAGAAGGCCCGAAGGACATAGAAGGCAAGTGAATCAGAGGTTTACGGCGAGAAATCTACTTACAGAATTAGTAGTGATGAATGGCAGAAAACGTTCAAAATGAGGTAGCAGATTCAAAAGAATGTGGCAGGCACGGAGCACATAGAAGAGAATTGAATCAGAGATTTACGGCGAGTATTCTACAAAACGAATTGGTAGAGATGAATGGAAAAAACGTTCAAAATGAGGTGGCAGATCAAAAGAATGTAGAAGGCACGAAGGACATAGAAGAGAAGTGAATCAGAGGTTTACGGCGAGAATTCTACTTACAGAATTAGTAGAGATGAATGGCAGAAAACGTTCAAAATGAGGTAAATAGATTCAAAAGAATGTGGCAGGCACGGAGCACATAGAAGACAATTGAATCAGAGATTTACGGCGAGTATTCTACAAAACGAATTGGTAGAGATGAATGGAAGAAAATGTTCAAAAATGAGGTGCAAAAGAATGTCAAAAGAATGTAGAAGGCGGCGAGAGGACATTGGAAGGAAATTGAATTCAGAGGTTTACGGCGAGAAATAGAAGAGAATTGAATAGAGGTTTACGGCGAGAACAGAATTAGTAGAGATGAATGGCAGAAAACGTTCAAAATGAGGTAGCAGATTCAAAAGAATGTGGCAGGCAAAGAAGGAATTGAATCAGAATTTACGGCGAGTATTCTACAAAAACGAATTGGTAGAGATGAATGGCAGAAAACGTTCAAAATGAGGTAGCAGATTCAAAAGAATTGGTAGAGATGAATTTGAATCAGAAAATGTTCAAAAAGAGATGAATGAAGAAAATGTTGGCAGTGTCAAAAGAATGTAGAAGGCGCGAAGGACATAGAAGGCAAGTGAATCAGAGGTTTACGGCGAGAAAACTACTTACAGAATTAGTAGTGATGAATGGCAGAAAACGTTCAAAATGAGGTAGCAGATTCAAAAGAATGTAGGCGGCACGGAGCACATAGAAGGGAATTGAATCAGAGATTTACGGCGAGTATTCTACAAAACGAATCGGTAGAGATGAATGGAAGAAAACGTTCAAAATTGGTGGCAGTGTCAAAAGAATGTAGAAGGCGCGAAGGACATAGAAGGCAAGTGAATCAGAGGTTTACGGCGAGAAATCTACTTATAGAATTATTAGTGGTGAATGGCAGAAAATGTTCAAAAAGAGGTAGGCAGATTCAAAAGAATATGGAAGGCACGGAGCACATAGAAGACAATTGAATCAGAGGTTTACGGAGAGTATTCTACAAAACGAATTGGTAGAGATGAATGGAAGAAAAACGTTCAAAATGAGGTGGCAGATTCAAAAGAATGTAGAAGGCACGAAGGACATAGAAGGAATTGAATCAGAGGTTTACGGCGAGAAATCTACTTATAGAATTATTAGTGGTGAATGGCAGAAAACGTTCAAAATGAGGTAGCAGATTCAAAAGTATGTGGGCGGCACGGAGCACATAGAAGAGAATTGAATCAGAGATTTACGGCGAGTATTCTACAAAACGAATTGGTAGAGATGAATGGAAAAAACGTTCAAAATTGGTGGCAGTGTCAAAAGAATGTAGAAGGCCCGAAGGACATAGAAGGCAAGTGAATCAGAGGTTTACGGCGAGAAATCTACTTGCAGAATTAGAAGTGGTGAATGGCAGAAAATGTTCAAAATGAGGTTCAAAAGAATGGCAGGAGGTAGAAGGAAGAATCGAAAAAGAATGTTTAGGGATGAATGGCAAAAAAGTTCAAAATTGGTGGCATAGAATGTAGAAGGCGCGAAAATTGAATCAGAGATTTACGGCGAGAAATCTACTACAAAACGAATTGGTAGAGATGAAAATGGAAGAAAAAGTTCAAAATAGAAGAGAATTGAATGGCAGGAGAGTTTCAAAAGAATGTAGAAATGGAAAAAATGTTCAAAATTGGTGGCAGTGGACATAGAAGGGCAAGTGAATCAGAGGTTTACGGCGAGAAATCTACTTGCAGAATTAGAAGTGGTGAATGGCAGAAAACTTTCAAAATGAGGTAGCAGATTCAAAAGAATGTGGGTGGCACGGAGCACATAGAAGAAAATTGAATCAGAGATTTACGGTGAGTATTCTACAAAACGAATTGGTAGAGATGAATGGAAGAAAACGTTCAAAATTGGTGGCAGTGTCAAAAGAATGTAGAAGGCCCGAAGGACATAGAAGGCAAGTGAATCAGAGGTTTACGGCGAGAAATCTACTTGCAGAATTAGAAGAGATGAATGGCAGAAAACGTTCAAAATGAGGTAGCAGATTCAAAAGAATGAACATAGAAGGAAATTGAATCAGAGGTTTACGGCAGTATTCTATTGGTAGAGATGAATGGAAGAAAACAAAATTGAAAAGATGTAGAAAAGAATGTTTTGGAATCAGAGGTTTAGGCGAGAAATTCTACTTAAAACGAAATGAATGGCAGAAAACGTTCAAAATGAGGTAGAGAATGAATGGAGCAAAGAAAAATCAGAGATTTACGGCGAAAAAACGAATTGGTAGAGATGAATGGCAAAAATTGGTGGCAGTGTCAAAAGAATGTAGAAGGCGCGAAAGACATAGAAGGCAAGTGAATCAGAGGTTTACGGCGAGAAATCTACTTACAGAATTAGAAGTGGTGAATGGCAGAAAATGTTCAAAATGAGGTAGCAGATTCAAAAAATATGTGGCAGGCACGGAGCACATAGAAAAGAATTGAATCAGAGATTTACGGTGAGTATTCTACAAAACGAATTGGTAGAGATGAATGGAAGAAAACGTTCAAAATTGGTGGCAGTGTCAAAAGAATGTAGAAGGCCCGAAGGACATAGAAGGCAAGTGAATCAGAGGTTTACGGCGAGAAATCTACTTACAGAATTAGTAGTGGTGAATGGCAGAAAACGTTCAAAATGAGGTAGCAGATTCAAAAGAATGTGGCAGGCACGGAGCACATAGAAGAGAATTGAATCAGAGATTTACGGAGAGTATTCAAAAACGAATTGGTAGAGATGAATGAAGAAAATGTTCAAAAAGAGTTGGCAGTGTCAAAAGAATGTAGAAGGCGCGAAGGACATAGAAGGCAAGTGAATCAGAGGTTTACGGCGAGAAAACTACTTACAGAATTAGTAGTGATGAATGGCAGAAAACGTTCAAAAATGAGGTAGCAGATTCAAAAGAATGTAGGCACGGCACGGAGCACATAGAAGGGAAATTGAATCAGAGATTTACGGCGAGTATTCTACAAAACGAATTGGTAGAGATGAATGGAAGAAAACGTTCAAAAAGAGTGGCAGTGTCAAAAGAATGTAGAAGGCGCGAAGGACATAGAAGGCAAGTGAATCAGAGGTTTACGGCGAGAAATCTACAAAACGAATTGGTAGAGATGAATGGCAGAAAACGTTCAAAAAAGGTAGCAGATTCAAAAGAATGTAGAAGGCGGAAGGACAGAAGGCAAGTGAATCAGAGGTTTACAGAAATCATAGAAGTAGTAATGAATGGCAGAAAACGTTCAAAATGAGGTTTACGGCAGATTCGGCGAGTAAAAAACGAATTGGTAGAGATGAATGGAAGAAAACGTTCAAAATTGGTGGCAGTGTCAAAAGAATGTAGAAGGCGCGAAGGACATAGAAGGCAAGTGAATCAGAGGTTTACGGCGAGAAATCTACTTCAAAAATTAGTAGTGATGAATGGCAGAAAACGTTCAAAATGAGGTAGCAGATTCAAAAGAATGTGGGCGGCATAGAATAGAAGACAATTGAATCAGAAATTTACGGCGAGTATTCTACAAAACGAATTGGTAGAGATGAATGGAAGAAAATGTTCAAAATGAGATAGCAGATTCAAAAGAATGTAGAAGGCCCGAAGGACATAGAAGGCAAGTGAATCAGAGGTTTACAGAGAAATTTACTTATACAGAATTAGAAGTCAGAAAATGTTCAAAATGAGGTAAGATTCAAAAGAATGTGGCAGGCACGGAGCATGAATGGAATTGAATCAGAGATTTACGTTATTCTAAAAAACGAATTGGCAGAGATGAATGAAAAAACGTTCAAAAAGAGGTGGAAGGCCCGAAGGACATAGAAGGAATCAAGTGAATCAGAGGTTTAATGGCGAGAAATCTACTTGCAGAATTAGTCAGAGTGATGAATGGCAGAAAATGTTCAAAATGAGGTAGTGTCAAAAGATTCAAAAGAATGAAGGCAAGTGAATCAGAGGTTTAAACGGAGGCAGAAAATGTTCAAAATGAAAATTGAATCAGAGGTTTACGGCGAGAGTATTCTACAAAACGAATTGGTAGAGATGAATGGAAGAAAACGTTCAAAAAGAGGTGGCAGTGTCAAAGAATGTAGAAGGCCCGAAGGACATAGAAGGCAAGTGAATCAGAGGTTTACGGCGAGAAATTCACTTACAGAATTAGTAGTGGTGAATGGCAGAAAATGTTCAAAATGAGGTAGCAGATTCAAAAGAATGTGGCAGGCACGGAGCACATAGAAGACAATTGAATCAGAAGTTTACGGCGAGTATTCTACAAAACGAATTGGTAGAGATGAATGGAAGAAAATGTTCAAAAGAGGTGGATTCAAAAGAATGTCAAAAGAATGAATCAGAAGGCCCGAAGAGACATAAGAAAATATTCAAAAAGGCAAAAGAATGAATCAGAGGACATTTACGGCGAGAAATCTACTTACAGAATTAGTAGTGATGAATGGCAGAAAACGTTCAAAATGAGGTAGCAGATTCAAAAGAATGTGGGCAGGCACGGAGCACATAGAAGGAATTGAATCAGAGATTTACGGCGAGTATTCTACAAAACGAATTGGTAGAGATGAATGGAAGAAAACGTTCAAAAAGAGGTGGCAGTGTCAAAAGAATGTAGAAGGCACGAAGGACATAGAAGGCAAGTGAATCAGAGGTTTACGGCGAGAAATCTACAAAACGAATTAGTAGAGATGAATGGCAAGAAAATGTTCAAAATGAGGTAGCAGATTCAAAAGAATATGCAGGCACGGAGCACATAGAAGGCAATTGAATCAGAGGTTTACGGCGAGAAATCTCTACAAAACGAATTAGTAGAGATGAATGGCAGAAAACGTTCAAAATGAGGTAGCAGATTCAAAAGAATGTAGAAGGCACGAAGGACATAGAAGGCAATTGAATCAGAGGTTTACGGCGAGAAATTCTGAATGGAAAAAATGAAAAATAGTAGTAGAGATGAATGGCAGAGGAAAAAAAGTTTACAAAATGATTTAGTGGCAGAAAACGTTCAAAATGAATGTGGCAAAAATAATGGCAGGCACATAGAAGACAATTGAATCAGAGGTTTACGGCGAGAAATCTACAAAACGAATTGGTAGAGATGAATGGCAGAAAATGTTCAAAAAAAAGGTAGCAGATTCAAAAGAATGTAGGCGGCGCGGAGGACATAGAAGAGAAGTGAATCAGAGGTTTACGGCGAGAAATCTACTTAACAGAATTAGTAGAGATGAATGGCAAAAACGTTCAAAATTGGTGGCAGATTCAAAAGAATGTAGAAGGCACGGAGCACATAGAAGGCAATTGAATCAGAGGTTTACGGCGAGAAATCTACAAAACGAATTGGTAGAGATGAATGGCAGAAAAACGTTCAAAAAGAGGTGGCAGTTTCAAAAATATGTAGAAAAAGAATAGAAGGCAAGTGAATCAGAGGTTTACGGAAATCTACATAGAAATGAAAAACGTTCAAAATGAGGTAGATTTTACGGGAGCAAATAGAAGAGAATTGAATCAGAGGTTTACGGCGAGTCTTCTACAAAACGAATTGGTAGAGATGAATGGAAAAAAACGTTCAAAAAGAGGTGGCAGTGTCAAAAGAATGTAGAAGGCGCGAAGGACATAGAAGGCAAGTGAATCAGAGGTTTACGGCGAGAAATCTACTTACAGAATTAGTAGTGGTGAATGGCAGAAAACGTTCAAAATGAGGTAGCAGATTCAAAAGAATGTGGCAGGCACGGAGCACATAGAAGACAATTGAATCAGAGGTTTACGGCGAGTATTCTACAAAACGAATTGGTAGAGATGAATGGAAGAAAACGTTCAAAAAGAGGTGGCAGTTTCAAAAGAATGTAGAAGGCGCGAAGGACATAGAAGGCAAGTGAATCAGAGGTTTACGGCGAGAAATCTACTTACAGATTTAGTAGTGATGAATGGCAGAAAACGTTCAAAATGAGGTGGCAGATTCTAAAGAATGTAGGCGGCACGGAGCACATAGAAGAGAATTGAATCAGAGATTTACGGCGAGTATTCTACAAAACGAATTGGTAGAGATGAATGGAAGAAAACGTTCAAAAAGAGGTAGCAGATTCAAAAAGAATGTAGAAGGCACGGACATAGAAGACAATTGAATCAGAAGTTTACGGCGAGAAATCTACAAAACGAATTTTTAGAGAGGAATGGCAGAAAAAATATTCAAAAATGAGGCAGATTCAAAAGAATGTAGAAGGCGCGAAAGACATAGAAGGCAAGGACACTGAAATCAGAGGTTTACAGCAGAAATCTACTTACAGAATTAGAAGTGGTGAATGGCAGAAAATGTTCAAAATGAGGTAGCAGATTCAAAAGAATGTGGCAGGCACGGAGCACATAGAAAAGAATTGAATCAGAGATTTACGGCGAGTATTCTACAAAACGAATTGGTAGAGATGAAAGAAGAAAATGTTCAAAAGAGGTGTCAAAAAGAATGTAGAAGGCACGAAGGACATAGAAGGCAAGTGAATCAGAGGTTTACGGCGAGAAATCTACTTACAGAATTAGTAGTGATGAATGGCAGAAAACGTTCAAAATGAGGTAGCAGATTCAAAAGAATAAGGCAGGCACGGAGCACATAGAAGACAATTGTATTAGAGCTTTACGGCGAGTATATCTACAAAACGAATTGGTAGAGATGAATGGAAGAAAATGTTCAAAAAGATGTGGCAGTGTCAAAAGAATGTAGAAGGCCCGAAGGACATAGAATGCAAGTGAATCAGAGGTTTACGGCGAGAAATCTACTTACAGATTTAGTAGTAATGAATGGCAGAAAACAGTTCAAAATGAGGTAGCAGATTCAAAAGAATGTGGCAGGCACGGAGCACATAGAAGACAATTGAATCAGAGGTTTACGGCGAGTATTCTACAAAACGAATTGTTAGAGATGAATGGAAGAAAATGTTCAAAAAGAGGTGGCAGTGTCAAAAGAATATAGAAGGCGCGAAGGACATAGAAGGCAAATGAATCAGAGGTTTACGGCGAGAAATCTACTTAGAGAATTAGTAGTGATGAATGGCAGAAAACGTTCAAAATGAGGTAGCAGATTCAAAAATAATGTGGCAAACACGGAGCACATATAGAAGACAATTGAATCAGAGGTTTACGGCGAGTATTCTGACAAAACGAATTGCTAGAGATGAATGGAAGAAAAATGTTAAAAAAAGAGGTGACAATTTCAAAAGAATGTAGAAGGCGAGAAGGACATAGAAGGCAAGTGAATCAGAGGTTTACGGTGAGAAATCTACTTACAGATTTAGTAGTGATGAATGGCAGAAAACGTTCAAAATGAGGTGGCAGATTCAAAATAATGTGGCAGGCACGGAGCACATAGAAGACAATTGAATCAGAGGTTTACGGCGAGTCTTCTACAAAACGAATTGGTAGAGATGAATGGAAGAAAACGTTCAAAAAGAGGTGGCAGTGTCAAAAGTATGTAGAAGGCGTGAAGGACATAGAAGGCAAGTGAATCAGAGGTTTACGGCGAGAAATCTACTTACAGAATTAGTTGTGATGAATGGCAGAAAACAATCAAAATTAAGTAGCAGATTCAAAAGAATGTGGCAAGCACGGAGCACATAGAAGACAATTGAATCAGAGGTTTACGGCGAGTCTTCTACAAAACGAATTGGTAGAGATGAATGGAAGAAAACGTTCAAAAAGAGGTGACAATTTCAAAAGAATGTAGAAGGCGCGAAGGACATAGAAGGCAAGTGAATCAGAGGTTTACGGAGAGAAATCTACTTACTGATTTAGTAGTGATGAATGGCAGAAAACGTTCAAAATGAGGTGGCAGATTCAAAAGAATGTGGCAGGCACGGAGCACAGAGAAGACAATTGAATCAGAGGTTTACGGCGAGTAATCTACAAAACTAATTGGTAGAGATGAATGGAAGAAAACGTTCAAAAGAGGTTTACGGCAGTGCTTACAAAGAATGAATGGTAAAATGGCAGATTCAAAAGAATGTAGACATAGAAGGAACAATTGAATCAGAGTTTACGGCGAGAAATTCAAAAGAGGTTGCTACAAAAGATTTAGTAGTGATGAATGGAAGAAAACGTTCAAAATGAGGTGGCAGTGATTCAAAAGAATGTGGCAGGCACGAGCACAGAGAAGACAATTGAATCAGAGTTTTACGGCGAGTATTCTACAAAACGAATTGGTAGAGATGAATGGAAGAAAATGTTCAAAAAAGAGGTGGAGTGTCAAAAAAGTAGAAGGCGCGAAGGACATAGAAGGCAAGTGAATCAGAGGTTTACGGCGAGAAATCTAGTTACAGAATTAGTTTTGAATGGGCAGAAAAACGTTCAAAAATAAGGTAGCAGATTCAAAAGAATGTGGCAGGCATTGGAGCACAGAAAACAATTGAATCAGAGGTTTACGGCGAGGTCAAAAAAACGAATTCAGAGATGGATGAAGAAACTTTCAAAAAGAGGTGACAATTTTAAAGAATGTAGAAGGCGTGAATTAGTTATAGATGAATGGCAAAAACGTTCAAAATGAGGTGGCAGATTCAAAAGAATGTAGAAGGCAAGAAGGACATAGAAGACAAGTGAATCAGAGGTTTTCAGCGAGTAAATCTACTTACAGAATTAGTTGAGACGAATGGCAGAAAATGTTAAAAATGAGGTGACAGATTCAAAAGAATGGCAGGGCAGGGAGCACATAGAAGGCAAATGAATCAGAGGTTTACGGCGAGTAATCTACAAAAAATGAATTGTTAGATATGAATGGAAGAAAATGTTCAAAAATAGGTGGCAGTTTCAAAAAGAATGTAGAATGCGCGAAGGACATTCAGGAAGGCAAGTGAATCAGAGGTTTACGGCGAATAAACATTTTTACAGAATTAGCTAGAGATGAATGGTAGAAAACGTTCAAAATGAGGTAGCAGATTCAAAAGAATGTGGCAAGCACGGAGCACATAGAAGACAATTGAATCACAGGTTTACGGCGAGCATTCTGCAAAACGAATTGATAGAGATGAATGGAAGAAAACGTTCAAAAATAGGTGGCAGATTCAAAATGATGTAGAAGGCGCGAAGGACATAGAAGGCAAGTGAATCAGAGGTTTACGAAGAGAAATCTATTACAGAATTTTAGTGATGAATGGTAGAAAACGTTCAAAATGAGGTAGCAGATTCAAATGAATGTGGCAGGCAAAGGAGCAAATAGAAGACAATTGAATCAGAGGTTTACGGCGAGTATTCTAAAAACGAATTGGTAGAGTTGAATGGAAGAAAATGTTCAAAAAGTGGTGGCAGTGCCAAAAGAATGTAGAAGGGCGGCGACATAGAAGGCAAGTGAATCAGAGGTTTAGGGCGAGAAATCTACTTACAGAATTAGTAGTGATGGATGGCAGAAAACGTTCAAAATGAGGTAGGAGATTCAAAAGAATGTGGCAGGCACGGAGCAAATACAGGACAATTGAATCAGAGGTTTACGGCGTGTATTCTACAAAACGAATTGGTAGAGATGAATGGAAGAAAACGTTCAAAAAGAGGTTGCAGTGTCAAAAGCATGTAGAAGGCGCGAAGGACAGAGAAGGCAAGTGAATCAGATTTTTACGGCGACAAATCTACTTACAGAATTAGTAGTGATGAATGGCAGAAAACGTTCAAAATGTGGTAGCAGATTCAAAAGAATGTGGCAGGCACGGAGCACATGGAAGGCAATTCAATCAGAGGTTTACGGCGAGTATTCTACAAAAGGAATTGGTAGAGATGAATGGAAGAAAATGTTCAAAAGCGGTGGCAGTTTCAAAAGAATGTAGAATGCGCGAAGGACATAGAAGGCAAGTGAATCAGAGGTTTACGGCGAGAAATCTACTTACAGAATTAGTAGTGATGAATGGTAGAAAACGTTCAAAATGAGGTAGCAGATTCAAAAGAATGTGGCAAGCACGGAGCACATAGAAGACAATTGAATCACAGGTTTACGGCGAGCATTCTGCAAAACGAATTGATAGAGATGAATGGAAGAAAACGTTCAAAAAGAGGTGGCAGATTCAAAATGATGTAGAAGGCGCGAAGGACATAGAAGGCAAGTGAATCAGAGGTTTACGGCGAGAAATCTACTTACAGAATTATTAGTGATGAATGGTAGAAAACGTTCAAAATGAGGTAGCAGATTCAAATGAATGTGGCAGGCACGGAGCAAATAGAAGTCAATTGAATCAGAGGTTTACGGCGAGTATTCTACAAAACGAATTGGTAGAGTTGAATGGAAGAAAACGTTCAAAAAGTGGTGGCAGTGTCAAAAGAATGTAGAAGGGGCGAAGGACATAGAAGGCAAGTGAATCAGAGGTTTGCGGCGAGAAATCTACTTACAGAATTAGTAGTGATGGATCGCAGAAATCGTTCAGAATGAGGTAGGAGATTCAAAAGAATGTGGCAGGCACGGAGCACATACAGGACAATTGAATCAGAGGTTTACGGCGTGTATTCTACAAAACGAATTGGTAGAGGTGAATGGAAGAAAACGTTCAAAAAGAGGTTGCAGTGTCAAAAGCATGTAGAAGGCGCGAAGGACAGAGAAGGCAAGTGAATCAGATTTTTACGGCGACAAATCTACTTACAGAATTAGTAGTGATGAATGGCAGAAAACGTTCAAAATGTGGTAGCAGATTCAAAAGAATGTGGCAGGCACGGAGCACATAGAAGGCAATTCAATCAGAGGTTTACGGCGAGTATTCTACAAAAGGAATTGGCAAAGATGAATGGAAGATATCGTCAAAAAGAGGTGGCAGTTTCAAAAGAATGTTGAAGGGGCGAAAGACATAGAAGGCAAGTGAATCAGAGGTTTACGGCGAGATATCTACTTACAGAATTAGTAGTGATGAATGGCAGAAACCGTTCAAAATGAGGTAGCAGATTCAAAAGAATATGGCAGGCACGGAGCTCATAGAAGAGAATTGAATTAGAGGTTTACGGCGAGTAATCTACAAAACGAATTGGTAGAGATGAATGGAAGAAAACGTTCAAAAAGAGGTGACAAAGTCAAAGAATGTAGCAGGCGCGGAGCATATAGAAGACAAAGGTGAACTCAAATTTTACAGCGAATAATCTTACTTAACGAATTGAGGAGATGAAAGGTAGAAAATGTTCAAAAAGAGGTGGCAGTGTCAAAAGTATGTTTCTGGGCGAGAAAATAGAATGCAAGGAGCAGAGGTTTTACGGCGAATAAAGAAAATTAACGAATAGTTATAGATGAATGGCAGAAAACGTTCAAAATGACGTGGCAGATTCAAAAGAAATTAGCAGGCACGGTGCACATAGAAGACAAGTGAATCAGAGGTTTACGGCGAGTAATCTACAAAAAAATTGGTAGAGGCGAAGGGCAGAAAATGTTAAAAATGACGTTGCAGATTCAAAAGAAAGGAGAGGGCAGGGTGCACATAGAAGACAAATGAATCAGAGATTTACGGCGAGTAATCTACTTAACAAATTGTTAGATATGAATGGTAGAAAATGTTCAAAAATAGGTGGCCGTGTCAAAAGTATGTTGCAGGCGCTGAGGAAATAGAAGAGAATTGAATGAGAGGTTTTACGGCGTATAAAACTTTTTACCGATATGCCAGAGATGAATCGCAGAAAAAGTTAAAAATGACGTGGCAGATTCAAAAAAAGTAGTGGGCACAGACCACATAGAAGACAAGTGAATCAGAGGATTACGGCGAGTAATCTAATTGACAAATTCGTAGAGATGAATGGCAGATAACATTCAAAAATAGGTGGCAGTGTCAAAGAAATGTGGCAGGCACGGAGCAAATAGAAGAGAAATCATTCAGAGGTTTTACGGCAAATAAACTGACGTGGCAGATTCAAAAAAAGTATTGCTAGAGACGAATGGCAGAAAATGTTAAAAATGACGTGGCAGATTCAAAAGAAAGTAGTGGGCACGAAGCACATAGAAGACAAATGAATCAGAGGTTTAGGGCGAGAAATCTACTTAACAAATTGGGAGAGATGAATGGCAGAAAACGTTTAAAAAGTGGTGGAAGTGTCAAAAGTATGTAGCGATTGCGGTGCAAATAGAAGAGAAGTGAGTGAGAGGTTTTACGGCGAATAAACTTTTAACGATTTGCTAGAGACGAATGGCAGAAAATGTTCAAAATGACGTTGGCAGATTCAAAAGAATGTAGAAGGGCGAAGGACATAGAAGACAAATGAATCAGAGGTTTACGGCGAGAAATCTACTTAAAGAATTAGTAGTGATGAATGGCAGAAAAACGTTCAAAAAGAAGTCGCAGATTCAAAAGAATGTGGCAGGCACGGAGCACATAGAAGACAATTGAATCAGAGGTTTACGGCGAAACCGACCTACAAAAAGAATTTAGGTAGAGATGAATGGAAGAAAATGTTCAAAAGAGGTGAAAATGTCAAAAGAATGTAGAAGGCGCGAAAAGACATAGAAGGCAAGTGAATCAGAGGTTTACGGCGAGAAATCTACTTACAGAATTATTAGATGAATGGCAGAAAACGTTCAAAAAAAAATGTGGCAGTGTCAAAAGATAATTGAATCAGAATTTTACGGCGAGTATTCTACAAAAGGATTGGTAGAGATGAATGGAAGAAAACTTTCAAAGAGAGGTGGCACTGTCAAAAGAATGTAGAAGGGGCGAAGGACATTAAGGCAAGTAATCAGAGAGGTTTACGCAGAAAATCAACAGAATAAAGTAGTGATGAATGGCAGAAAACGTTCAAAAAGAAAAGATTCAAAAGAATGGGGCAGGCAGGAGCAAAAGAAGGCAATTAGACGGCGAGTATTCTACAAAACAATTGGTAGAGATGAATGGAAGAAAACGTTTAAAAAGAGGTGAGGTCTCAAAAGTATGTAGAAGGCGCGAAAATTAGAAGGCAAGTGAATCAGAGGTTTACGGCGAAAAACGTTCAAAATTAGTAGTGATGAATGGCAGAAAACATTCAAAATGAATGGCAGATTCAAAAAAGAATGTGGCGGAGCGGGACATAGAAGACAATTGAATCAGAGGATTACGGCGAGTATTCTACAAAACGAATTGGCAGAGATGAATGGAAGAAAACGTTCAAAAAGCGGTGGCAGTTTCAAAAGAATGTTGAAGGCGCGAAAGACATAGAAGGCAAGTGAATCAGATTTTTACGGCGAGAAATCTACTTACAGAATTAGTAGTGATGAATGGCAGAAAACGTTCAAAAATGAGGTAGCAGATTCAAAAGAATGTGGGCGGCACGGAGCACAGATAGAAGAGATTGAATCAGAGGTTTACGGCGAGTATTCTACAAAACGAATTGGTAGAGATGAATGGAAGAAAACGTTCAAAAAGAGGTGGGAGGTTCAAAAGAATGTAGAAGGCGCGATGGACATAGAAGGCAAGTGAATCAGAGGTTTACGGCGAGAAATCTACTTACAGATTTAGTAGTGATGAATGGCAGAAAAATGTTCAAAATGAGGTAAAAGATTCAAAAGAATGTGGCAGGCATGGAGCACATAGAAGAGAATTGAATCAGAGGTTTACGGCGAGTATTCTACAAAAACGAATTGGTAGAGATGAATGGAAGAAAATGTTCAAAAAGTGGTGGCAGTGACAAAAGAATTTAGAAGGCCCGAAGAACATAGAAGGCAAGTGATTCAGAATTTTACGGCGAGAAATCTACTTACAGATTTAGTAGTGATGAATGGCAGAAAAAGTTCAAAAAGAGGTAGCAGATTCAAAATAAAGTGGCAGGCACGGAGCACATAGAAGGCAATTCAATCAGAGGTTTACGGCGAGTAGTCTACAAAAGGAATTGGTACAGATGAATGGAAGAAAATGTTCAAAAAATATGTGGCAGTGTCAAAAAGAATGTAGAAGGCCTGAAGGACATAGAAGGCAAGTGAATCAGAGGTTTACGGCGAGAAATCTACTACAGATTTAGTAGTGATGAATGGCAGAAAAAGTTCAAAAATGAGGTGGCAGATTCAAAAGAATGTGGGCAGGCACGGAGCACATAGAAGGCAATTGAATCAGAGGTTTACGGCGAGTATTCTACAAAACGAATTGGTAGAGATGAATGGAAGAAAACGTTCAAAAAGAGGTGGCAGTGTCAAAAGAATGTAGAAGGCAGAAAAAAGGACATAGAAAGGCAAGTGAATCAGAGGTTTACGGCGAGAAATCTACTTACAGAATTAGTAGTGATGAATGGCAGAAAACGTTCAAAATGAGGTAGCAGATTCAAAAGAATGTGGCAGGCAAACATAGAAGAGAATTGAATCAGAGGTTTACGGCGAGTATTCTACAAAACGAATTGGTAGAGATGAATGGAAGAAAATGTTAAAAATGAGATGGCAGATTCAAAAAGAATGTTTGAAGGCCCGGAAGGACATAAGAAAGCAAAGAATGAATCAGGAAAGGGCAAGAATCAGATTTTACGGCGAGAAATCTACTTACAGAATTAGTAGTGATGAATGGCAGAAAACGTTCAAAATGAGGTAGCAGTTTCAAAAGAATATGGCAGGAACGGAGCAAATAGAAGAGAATTGAATCAGAGGTTTACGGCGAGTAATCTACAAAACGAATTGGTAGAGATGAATGGAAGAAAAATGTTAAAAAAGAATGACAGATTCAAAAAGAATGTAGCAGGCTCGCAAGGGGCATATAAGACAAGTGAATCAGAGGTTTACAGCGAATAATCTACTTAACGAATTAGTAGTGATGAATGGCAGAAAACGTTCAAAATGAGGTAGCAGATTCAAAAGAATGGGCAGGCACGGGAGCAAATAGAAGAGAATTGAATCAGAGGTTTACGGCGAGTATTCTACAAAACGGAATTGGTAGAGATGAATGGAAGAAAACGTTCAAAAAGAGGTGGCAGTGTCAAAAGAATGTTGAAGGGCGAAACATAGAAGGCAAGTGAATCAAGGACAGCGAAATCTACTTACAGAATTAGTAGGTGATGAATGGCAGAAAACGTTCAAAATGAGGTAGAGATTAAAAAGAATATGGCAGGCACGGGACTGTTCAAAAGGTTTACGGCGAAAAAAAAAAAAAATTGGCAGAGATGAAAAAAAAGAAAACGTTCAAAAATGTGGCAGCAGTTTCAAAAGAATGTAGAAGGGCGAAAGACATAGAAGAAGAAGTGAATCAGAGGTTTACGGCGAGAAATCTACTTACAGAATTAGTAGTGATGAATGGCAGAAAACGTTCAAAAATGAGGTAAAGGTTTCAAAAGAATATGGCAGGAACGGAGCTCATAGAAGACAATTGAATCAGAGGTTTACGGCGAGTAATCTACAAAACGAATTGGTAGAGATGAATGGAAGAAAACGTTCAAAAGTGGTGGCAGATGTCAAAAGAATGTAGAAGGCGCGAAGGACATAGAAGACAAGTGAATCAGAGGTTTACGGCGAGAAATCTACAAACAGAATTAGTAGTGATGAATGGCAGAAAACGTTCAAAATGAGGTGGAGATTCAAAAGAATGTTGCAGGCAAGGAGCAAATAGAAGACAAAATGAATTAGAGGTTTGCGGCGAGTATTCTACAAAAACGAATTGGTAGAGATGAATGGAAGAAACGTTCAAAAGGGTGGCATTTTCAAAGAATGTAGAAGGCGCGAAGGACACGCAGAATCAAGAATCAGAGGTTTACGGCGAGAAATCTACTTACAGAATTAGTAGTGATGAAATGGCAGAAAACGTTCAAAATGAGGTAGCAGATTCAAAAAGAATGTGGCAGGCACGGAGCAAATAGAAGAGAAAATGAATTAGAGGTTTACGGCGAGTAATCTAAAAACGAATTGGTAGAGATGAATAAAGAAAACGTTCAAAAAGAGGTGGCACTGTCAAAAGAATGTAGAAGGCGCGCGAAGGACATAGAAGGCAAGTGAATCAGAGGTTTACGGCGAGAAATCTACTTACAAAATTAGTAGTGATGAATGGCAGAAAACGTTCAAAAAGAGGTAGTAGATTCAAAAGAATGTGGACGGCACGGAGCAACGTGAAGACAATTGAATCAGAGGTTTACGGCGAGTATTCTATAAAACGAATTGGTAGATGAATGGAAGAAAACGTTCAAAAAGAGGTGGCAGTGTCAAAAGAATGTAGAAGGCGCAAGGACATAGAAGGCAAGTGAATCAGAGGTTTACGGCGAGAAATCTACTTACAAAATTAGTAGTGATGAATGGCAGAAAATGTTCAAAATGAGGTAGCAGATTCAAAAGAATGTGGCAGTCACGGCGCATATAGAAGGCAATTGAATCAGAGGTTTACGGCGAGTATTCCCTACAAAACGAATTGTTAGAGATGAAATGGAAGAAAATGTTCAAAAAAGAGGTGGCAGTTTCAAAAGAATGTAGAAGTCTTTTGAAGGACATAGAAGGCAAGGAAATCAGAGGTTTACGGCGAGAAATTCTACTTTACAGATTTAGTAGTGATGAATGGCAGAAAACGTTCAAAAAAGGTAGCAGATTCAAAAGAATGAGGCATGAACATTCAGAAGACAATGTTGAAAAGAGGACGGCGAGTATTCAAAAAACGAATTGTTAGAGATGAAATGAAGAAAACGTTCAAAAAAGAGGAGGCAAAGTAGTGAATGTAGAAGAAGGACATAGAAGGCAAGTGAATCAGAGGTTTACGGCGACAATCTAATTCAAGAAAATACAGAATTAGTGATGAATGGCAGAAAACGTTCAAAATGAGGTAGCAGATTCAAAAGAATGTGGCAGGCACGGAGCACTTAGAAGACAATTGAATCAGAGGTTTACGGCGAGTATTCTACAAAACGAATTGTTAGAGATGAATGGAAGAAAATGTTAAAAAGAAGTGGCAGTTACAAATGAATGTAGAAGGCGCGAAGGACATAGAAGACAAGTGAATCAGAGGTTTACGGCGACAAATCTACTTACAGAATGATTAGTGATGAATGGTAGAAATCGTTCAGAATGAGGTAGCAGATTCAATAGTATGTGGCAGGCACGGAGCAAATAGAAGACAATTGAATCAGAGTTTTACGGCGTGTACTCTTCAAAACGAATTGGTAGAGATGAATGAGAAAATGTTCAAAAAAGGTGGTGTTGTCAAAAAGTATGTAGGGCGCGAAGGACATAGAAGGCAAGTGAATCAGATTTTTACGGCGAGAAATCTATTTACAGAATTAGTAGTGATGAATGGCAGAAAACGTTCAAAATGAGGTAGCAGATTCAAAAGAATGTGACAGGCACGGAGCACATAGAAGACAATTGAATCAGAGGTTTACGGTGAGTATTCTACAAAACGAATTGGTAGAGATGAATGGAAGAAAACGTTCAAAAACAGGTTGCAGTGTCAAAAGAATGTAGAAGGCAGGATGGACATAGACGGGCAAGTGAATCAGAGGTTTACGGCGGAAATTCACCAGAATTAGTAGTGATGAATGGCAGAAAACGTTCAAAATGAGGTATAGATTCAAAATAATGTGGCAGGCACGGAGCACATAGAAGGCAATTCAATCAGAGGTTTACGGCGAGTATTCTTCAAAAGGAAATTGTTAGAGATGAATGGAAGAAAACGTTCAAAAAGAGATTGCAGTATCAAAAGTATGTAGAAGAAGGAAGGACATAGAAGGCAAGTGAATCAGAGGTTTACGGCGATAAATCTACTTTACAGAATTATTAGTGATGAATGGCAGAAAATGTTCAAAATGAGGTAGCAGATTCAAAAGGATATGGGCAGGCACGGAGCACAGAAAGAGAATTGAATTAGAGGTTTACGGCGAGTCTTCTACAAAAACGAATTGGTAGAGATGAATGGAAGAAATCGTTTACAAAAAAAGGTGACAGTGTCAAAAGCATGTAGAAGGGCGAAGGACATAGAAGGCAAGTGAATCAGAGGTTTTACGGCGAGAAATCTTTACAGAATTAGTAGATGAATGACAGAAAACGTTCAAAATGAGGTAGTGATTCAAAAGAATGGCAGGCACGGAGCACTTAGAAGACAATTGAATCAGAGGTTTACGGCGAGTATTCCTACAAAACGAATTGGTAGAGATGAATGGAAGAAAATGTTCAAAAAAAGTGGCAGTGTACAAATGAATGTAGAAGGCCGAAAAGAAGGACATAGAAGACAAGTGAATCAGAGGTTTACGGCGACAAATCTACTTACAGAATGATTAGTGATGAATGGTAGAAAAACGTTCAAATATGAGGTAGCAGATTCAAAAAGAATGTGGCAGGCACGGAGCACATAGAAGACAATTGAATTAGAGGTTTACGGCGTGTATTCTGCACAAAACGAATTGGTAGAGATGAATTGAAGAAAAAATGTTCAAAAAGAGGTTGCACTGTCAAAAGAATGTAGAAGGCAGGGGACATAGAAGGCAAGTGAATCAGAGGTTTACGGCGAGAAATCTACTACAGAATTAGTAGTGATGAATGGCAGAAAATGTTCAAAAATGAGGTAGCAGATTCAAAAAGAATGTGGCAGGCAAGGGAGCACATAGAAGACAATTGAATCAGAGGTTTACGGCAAGTATTCTAAAAAACGAATTGGTAGAGATGAATGAAGAAACGTTCAAAAAGAGGTTGCAGAAAATGTCAAAAATATGTAGAAGGGGCAGGGGACATAGAAGGCAAGTGAATCAGAGGTTTACGGCGAGAAATCACTTACAGAATTAGTAGTGATGAATGGTAGAAAACGTTCTAAAATGAGGTAGCAGATTCAAAAGAATGTGGCAGGCAACGAGAATAGAAGACAATTGAATCAGAGGTTTACGGCGTGTATTCTACAAAAAAAAATTAGGTAGAGATGAAATTGAAGAAAGGATTACGTTCAAAAAAGAGGTTGCACTGTCAAAAAAAGAATGTAGAAGCCGCGAAGGACATAGAAGGCAAGTGAATCAGAGGTTTACGGCGAGAAATCGTACTTACAGAATTAGTAGTGATGAATGACAGAAAATGTTCAAAATGAGGTAGCAGATTCAAAAGAATGTGGCAGGCAAGGAGCATAGAAAACAATGGAATCAGAGGTTTACGGCGTATATTCTACAAAAACGAATTGGTAGAGATGAATTGAAGAAATGTTCAAAAGAGGTTGCACTGTCAAAAGAATGTAGAAGGCGCGAAGGACATAGAAGGCAAGTGAATCAGAGGTTTACGGCGAGAAATCTACTTACACAGAATTAGTAGTGATGAATGGCAGACAATGTTCAAAATGAGGTAGCAGATTCAAAAGAATGTGGCAGGCAAGGAGCAAATGAATCATAGAAGACAATTGAATCAGAGGATTTAAAAAAGTGGCAAGTATTCTACAAAACGAATTGGTAGAGATGAATTGAAGAAATGTTCAAAAAAGAGGTTGCACTGTCAAAAAGAATGTAGAAGGCGCGAAGGACATAGAAGGCAAGTGAATCAGAGGTTTACGGCGAGAAATCTACTTACAGAATTAGTAGTGATGAATGGCAGAAAACGTTCAAAATGAGGTAGCAGATTCAAAAGAATGTGGCAGGCAAGGAGCACATAGAAGACAATTGAATCAGAGGTTTACGGCAAGTATTCTACAAAACGAATTGGTAGAGATGAATTGAAGAAACGTTCAAAAAGAGGTTGCACTGTCAAAAGAATGTAGAAGGCGCGAAGGACATAGAAGGCAAGTGAATTGAGGTTTATGGCGAGAAATCTACTTACAGAATAAGTAGTGATGAATGGTAAAAAACATTCAAAATGAGGTAGTAGATTCAAAAGAATGTGGCAGGCACAGAGCACATAGAAGACAATTGAATCAGAGGTTTACGGCGTGTATTCTACAAAAACGAATTGGTAGAGATGAATTGAAGAAACGTTCAAAAAAGAGGTTGCACTGTCAAAAGAATGTAGAAGGCGCGAAAGGACATAGAAGGCAAGGAATCAGAGGATTACGGCGAGAAATCTACTTACAGAATTAGTAGTGATGAATGGCAGAAAACGTTCAAAATGAGGTAGCAGATTCAAAGAATGTGGCAGGCAAGGAGCACATAGAAGACAATTGAATCAGAGGTTTACGGCAAGTATTCTACAAAACGAATTGGTAGAGATGAATGAAGAAACGTTCAAAAGAGGTTGCAAAAAAGAATGTAGAAGGCGCGAAGGACATAGAAGGCAAGTGAATCAGAGGTTTACGGCGAGAAATCCACTTACAGAATTAGTAGTGATGAATGGTAGAAAATGTTCAAAATGAGGTAGCAGATTCAAAAAGAATGTGGCAGGCAAGGAGCACATAGAAGACAATTGAATCAGAGGTTTACGGCGTGTATTCTACAAAACGAATTGGTAGAGATGAATTGAAGAAACGTTCAAAAGAGGTTGCACTGTCAAAAGAATGGTGAAGGCGCGAAGGACATAGAAGGCAAGTGAATCAGAGGTTTACGGCGAGAAATTTACTTGCAGAATTAGTAGTGATGAATGGCAGAAAAACGTTCAAAAATGAGGTAGCAGATTCAAAAAGAATGTGGCAGGCAAGGAGCACATAGAAGACAATGGAATCAGAGGTTTACGGCGTGTATTCTACAAAACGAATTGGTAGAGATGAATTAAGAAACGTTCAAAAAGAGGTGGCAGATTCAAAAGAATGTAGAAGGCGTGGGGACATAGAAGGCAAGTGAATCAGAGGTTTACGGCGAGAAATCTACTTACAGAATAAGTAGTGATGAATGGCAGAAAACGTTCAAAATGAGGTAGCAGATTCAAAAAAATGTGGCAGGCACGGAGCACATAGAAGACAATTGAATCAGAGGTTTACGGCGTAATCTACAAAAACGAATTGGTAGAGATGAATTGAAGAAAACGTTCAAAAAAGAGGTTGGCAGGGTGCACATGTCAAAAGAATGTAGAAGGCGCGAAGGACATAGAAGGTAAGTGAATCAGAGGTTTATGGCGAGAAATCTATTTACAGAATAAGTAGTGATGAATGGTAGAAAAACATTCAAAATGAGGTAGCAGATTCAAAAGAATGTGGCAGGCACGGAGCACATAGAAGACAATTGAATCAGAGGTTTACGGCGTGTATTCTACAAAACGAATTGGTAGAGATGAATTGAAGAAACGTTCAAAAAGAGGTTGCACTGTCAAAAGAATGTAGAAGGCGCGAAGGACATAGAAGGCAAGTGAATCAGAGGTTTACGGCGAGAAATCTACTTACAGAATTAGTAGTGATGAATGGCAGAAAACGTTCAAAATGAGGTAGCAGATTCAAAAGAATGTGGCAGGCAAGGAGCACATAGAAGACAATTGAATCAGAGGTTTACGGCAAGTATTCTACAAAACGAATTGGTAGAGATGAATTGAAGAAACGTTCAAAAGAGGAGGTTGCGCTGTCAAAAAGAATGTAGAAGGGCGCGAAGGACATAGAAGGCAAGTGAATCAGAGGTTTAGGTTTACGCGAGAAATCTTACTTACAGAATAAGTAGTGATGAAATGGCAGAAAACGTTCAAAATGAGGTAGCAGAGATTCAAAAGAATGTGGCAGGCACGGAGCATATAAGAAGACAATTGAATCAGAGGTTTACGGCAAGTATTCTACAAAACGAATTGGTAGAGATGAATTGAAGAAACGTTCAAAAAGAGGTTGCACTGTCAAAAGAATGTAGAAGGCGCGAAGGACATAGAAGGCAAGTGAATCAGAGGTTTACGGCGAGAAATCTACTTTACAGAATTAGTGATGATGAATGGCAGAAAACGTTCAAAATGAGGTAGCAGATTCAAAAGAATGGGCAGGCAAGGAGCACATAGAAGACAATTGAATCAGAGGTTTACGGCAAGTATTCTACAAAAACGAATTGGTAGAGATGAATGGAAGAAACGTTCAAAAGAGGTTGCACTTTCAAAAAGAATGTAGAAGGCGCGAAGGACATAGAAGGCAAGTGAATCAGAGGTTTTATGCGAGAAATCTACTTACAGAATGAGTAGTGATGAATGGTAGAAAACGTTCAAAATGAGGTAGCAGATTCAAAAGAATGTGGCAGGCACGGAGCACATAGAAGACAATTGAATCAGAGGTTTACGGCGTGTATTCTACAAAACGAATTGGTAGAGATGAATTGAAGAAACGTTCAAAAAGAGGTTGCACTGTCAAAAGAATGTAGAAGGCGCGAAGGACATAGAAGGCAAGTGAATCAGAGGTTTACGGCGAGAAATCTACTTACAGAATAAGTAGTGATGAATGGTAGAAAACGTTCAAAATGAGGTAGCAGATTCAAAAGAATGTGGCAGGCACGGAGCACATAGAAGACAATTGAATCAGAGGTTTACGGCGTGTATTCTACAAAACGAATTGGTAGAGATGAATTGAAGAAATTCAAAAGAGGTGGCAGATTCAAAAGAATGTAGAAGGCCGAAGGACACATAGAAGGCAAGTGAATCAGAGGTTTACGGTGAGAAATCTACTTACAGAATAAGTAGTGATGAATGGTAGAAAATGTTCAAAATGAGGTAGCAGATTCAAAAGAATGTGGCAGGCACGGAGCACATAGAAGACAATTGAATCAGAGGTTTACGGCATATTCTACAAAACGAATTGGTAGAGATGAATGGAAGAAATGTTCAAAAAGAGGTTGCACTGTCAAAAAGAATGTAGAAGGCAAAAGGACATAGAAGGCAAGTGAATCAGAGGTTTACGGCGAGAAATCTACTTACAGAATTAGTAGTGATGAATGGCAGAAAACGTTCAAAATGAGGTAGCAGATTCAAAAAAGAATGTGGCAGGCAAGGAGCACTATAGAAGACAATTGAATCAGAGGTTTACGGCGAGTATTCTACAAAACGAATTGGTAGAGATGAATGGAAGAAAATGTTCAAAAAGAGGTTGCACTGTCAAAAGAATGTAGAAGGCCCGAAGGACATAGAAGGCAAGTGAATCAGAGGTTTACGGCGAGAAATGTACTTACAGAATTAGTAGTGATGAATGGCAGAAACGTTCAAGATGAGGTAGCAGATTCAAAAGAATGTGGCAGGCACGGAGCACTTAGAAGACAAATTCAATCAGAGGTTTATTATGGCGAGTAATCTTACAAAACGAATTGTTAGAGAATGGAAGAAAATGTTCAAAAGGGGGTGGCAGTTTTCAAAAAAAGAATGTAGAATGCGCGAAGGACATAGAAGGCAAGTGAATCAGAGGTTTACGGCGAGAAATCTATTTACAGAATGAGTAGTGATGAATATGGAAAATGTTCAAATGAGTAGCGTTCAGAATGGCAGAGATCATAGAAAAGTATGTGGTAGGCACGGGACAGTGTCAAATAGAAGACAAGAACAAGTGAATCAGAGTTTTACGGCGTATTCTTCAAAACGAATTGGTAGAGATGAATGGAAGAAAACGTTCAAAAGAGGCAGTGTCAAAAAGCAGTGTAAAGAATGTAGAAGGCTCGATGTGACAGAAAACGTTCAAAATGAATCAGAGAATGTTTACGAAGCGAGAAATCTATTTACAGAATTAGTAGTGGATGAATGGCAGAAAAACGTTTAAGGCGGAAAATGAGGTAGCAGATGAATGATTCAAAAAAATGTGGCAGGCACGGAGCACATAGAAGGCAATTTTATCAGAGGTTTACGGTGAGTATTCTTCAAAAAGGAATTGGTAGAGATGAATGGAAGAAAATGTTCAAAAAGAGGTTGCAGTGTCAAAAGAATGTAGAAGAGGCGAAGGACATAGAAGGCAAGTGAATCAGAGGTTTACGGCGATAAATCTACTTACAGAATTATTAGTGATGAAATGGCAGAAACTGTCCCAAAATGAGTCAGGTAGCAGTTTGGGTACAAGGATAATGGCAGGCACGGAGCCTCATAGAAGAGAATTGAATTAGAGGTTTACGGCGAGTAATCTACAAAAACGAATTGGTAGAGATGAATGGAAGAAAAAACGTTCAAAAAAGAGGTGACAGTGTCAAAAGCATGTAGAAGGCGCGAAGGACATATAGAAGGCAAGTGAAATCAGAGGTTTACGGCGAGAAATTTATTTACAGAATTAGTAGTGATGAATGACAGAAAACGTTCAAATGAGGTAGCAGATTCAAAAAGAATGGGCAGGCACGGAGCAAATAGAAGACTTGAATCAGAGGTTTACGGCGAGTATTCTCTACAAAACGAATTGTTAGAGATGAATGGAAGAAAAATGACGTAGCAGTTCAAAAAAAAGTGGCAGTTACAAATGAAAAGTAGAAGGCGCGAAGGACATAGACGACAAGTGAATCAGAGGTTTACGGCGAAAAAAAGTATTTGCGCAGAATTATTAGTGATGAATGGTAGAAATCTTCTTCGTTCAGAATGAGGTAGCAGATTCAAAAGAATGGGCAGGCACGGAGCAAATAGAAGACAATTGAATCAGAGGTTTACGGCGAGTATTCTACAAAACGAATTGGTAGAGATGAATTGAAGAAAATGTTCAAAAGAGGTTGCACTGTCAAAAGAATGTAGAAGGCGCGAAGGACATAGAAGGCAAGTGAATCAGAGGTTTACGGCGAGAAATCTACTTACAGAATTAGTAGTGATGAATGGCCGAAAACGTTCAAAATGAGGTAGCAGATTCAAAAGAATGTGGGCAGGCACGAACAAATAGAAGATGGTGCATTGAATCAGAGGTTTACGGTGTCAAGTATTCTACAAAACGAATTGGTAGAGATGAATGGAAGAAAAACGTTCAAAAAAGAGGTTGCACTGTCAAAAATGAATGTAGAAGGCGGGAAGGACATAGAAGGCAAGTGAATCAGAGGTTTACGGCGAGAAATCTACTTACAGAATTAGTAGATGAATGGCAGAAAACGTCTGAAAATGAGGTAGGATTCAAAAGAATGTGGCAGGCAAGGAGCACATAGAAGACAATTGAATCAGAGGTTTACGGCAAGTATTCTACAAAAATGAATTGGTAGAGATGAATTGAAGAAAATCGTTCAAAAAGAGGTTGCACTGTCAAAAAGAATGTAGAAGGCGCGAAGGACATAGAAGGCAAGTGAATCAGAGGTTTATGGCGAGAAAATCTACTTACAGAATTAGTAGTGATGAATGGTAGAAAAACGTTCAAAATGAGGTAGCAGATTCAAAAGAATGTGGCAGGCACCATATAGAAGACAATTGAATCAGAGGTTTACGGCAAGTATTCTACAAAAAACGAATTGGTAGAGATGAATTGAAGAAACGTTCAAAAAGAGGTTGCACTGTCAAAAAGAATGTAGAAGGCGCGAAGGACATAGAAGGCAAGAATCAGAGGTTTGATGGAGAAATCTACTTACAGAATAAGTAGTGATGAATGGTAGAAATGTTCAAAAATGAGGTAGCAGATTCAAAAGAATGTGGCAGGCACGGAGCATATAGAAGACAAATTGAATCAGAGGTTTACGGCGTGTATTCTACAAAACGAATTGGTAGAGATGAATTGAAGAAACGTTCAAAAAGAGGTTGCACTGTCAAGAATGTAGAAGGCGCGAAGGACATAGAAGGCAAGTAATCAGAGGTTTACATGAGAAATCTACTTACAGAATTAGTAGTGATGAAAAGGCAGAAAACGTTCAAAATGAGGTAGCAGATTCAAAAAGAATGTGGCAGGCAAGGAGCACATAGAAGACAATTGAATCAGAGGTTTACGGCGTGTATTCTACAAAACGAATTGGCAGATGAATTGAAGAAACGTTCAAAAAGAGGTTGCACTGTCAAAAGAATGTAGAAGGCGAAGGACATAGAAGGCAAGTGAATCAGAGGTTTACGGCGAGAAATCCACTTACAGAATTAGTAGTGATGAAAGGCAGAAACGTTCAAAATGAGGTAGCAGATTCAAAAAGAATGGGCAGGCAAGGAGCACATAGAAGACAATTGAATCAGAGGTTTACGGCAAGTATTCTACAAAAACGAATTGGCAGAGATGAATTGAAGAAATCGTTCAAAAAGAGGTTGCACTGTCAAAAGAATGTAGAAGGCGCGAAGGACATAGAAGGCAAGTGAATCAGAGGTTTACGAGAAATCTACTTACAGAATTAGTAGTGATGAATGGCAGAAAACGTTCAAATGAGGTAGTAGATTCAAAAGAAAGTGGTGCGCAAGGAGCACATAGAAGACAATTGAATCAGAGGTTTACAAAAGTATTCTACAAAACGAATTGGTAGAGATGAATTGAAGAAACGTTCAAAAAATTGAATCAGAGGTTTACACTGTCAAAAAGAATGTAGAAGAAGAAACGAAGGACATAGAAGTAGCAAGTGAATCAGAGGTTTACGGCGAGAAATCTACTTACAGAATTAGTAGTAGTGATGAATGGCAGAAAACGTTCAAAATGAGGTAGCAGATTCAAAAGAATGTGGCAGGTAAGATGGCACATAGAAGACAATTGAATCAGAGGTTTACGGCAAGTATTCTACAAAAACGAATTGGTAGAGATGAATTGAAGAAACGTTCAAAAAGATGTTGCACTGTCAAAAGAATGTAGAAGGCTTGAAGGACATAGAAGGCAATTGAATCAGAGGTTTACGGCGAGAAATCTACTTACAGAATAAGTAGTGATGAATGGTAGAAAACGTTCAAAATGAGGTAGATTCAAAAGAATGTGGCAGGCACGGAGCACATAGAAGACAATTGAATCAGAGGTTTACGGCGTGTATTCTACAAACGAATTGGTAGAGATGAATTGAAGAAACGTTCAAAAAGAGGGGGTTGCCGTCAAAAGAATGTAGAAGACGCGAAGGACATAGAAGGCAAGTGAATCAGAGGTTTACAGCGAGAAATCTACTTTACAGAATTATTAGTGATGAATGGCAGAAAAACGTTCAAAAATGAGGTAGCAGATTGAAAAGAATGGCAGGTACGGAAAATACAGAAGGCAATTCAATCAGAGATTTATGGCGAGTATTCTACAAAAGGAATTGGTAGAGATGAATGAAGAAAATGTTCAAAAAAGAAAATGGCAGTTTCAAAAGAATGTTGAAGGCGCGAAAGACATAGAAGGCAAGTGAATCAGATTTTACGGCAAGAAATCTACTTACAGAATTAGTAGTGATGAATGGCAGAAAACGTTCAAAATGAGGTAGCAGATTCAAGAATGGCAGGCACGGAGCAAATAGAAGGCAATCAATCAGAGGTTTACGGCGAGTATTCTACAAAAGGAATTGGCAGAGATGAATGGAAGAAAACGTTCAAAAAAGTTTGCAGTGTCAAAAAGAATGTAGAAGACTTGAAGGACATAGAAGGCAAGTGAATCAGAGGTTTACGGCGAGATATCTACTGACAGAATTGCAGGATGAAATGGCAGAAAACGTTCAAAATGAGGTAGCAGATTCAAAAAGAATGGCAGGCACGGAGCAATAGAAGGCAATTCAATCAGAGGTTTACGGCGAGTATTCTACAAAAGGAATTGGTAGAGATGAATGGAAGAAAATGTTCAAAAAAAGGGGCAAGCCAAAAAGAATGTTGGAAGGCGCGAAAGACATAGAAGGCAAGGAATCAGATTTTACGGCGAGAAATCTACTTACAGAATTAGTAGATGAATGGCAGAAAAACGTCTGCAAAATGAGGTAGTAGAGTCAAAAGAATGTGGCAGGCACGGAGCACAGAGAAGGCAATTGAATCAGAGTTTTACGGCAAGTATTCTACAAAAACGAATTGTTAGAGATGAATTAAAGAAAACGATCAAAAAGAGGTTGCAGTGTCAAAAGAATGTAGAAGGCGCGAAGGACATAGAAGGCAAGTGAATCAGAGGTTTACGGCGAGAAATCTACTTACAGAATTAGTAGTGATGAATGGCAGAAATCGTTCAGAATGAGGTAGCAGATTCAAAAGTATGTGGCAGGAACGGAGCACACAGAAGACAATTGAATCAGAGTTTTACGGCGTGTATTCTACAAAACGAATTGGTAGAGATGAATGGAAGAAAACGTTCAAAAAGAGGTGGCAGTGTCAAAAGCATGTAGAAGGCGCGAAGGACATATAAGGGAAGTGAATCAGATTTTTACGGCGAGAAATCTACTTACAGAATTAGTAGAAGATGAATGGCAGAAAACGTTCAAAATGAGGTAGCAGATTCAAAAGAATGTGGCAGGCATCGGAGCAATAGAAGGTAATTGAATCAGAGGTTTACGGCATTTCTGCCAAAACGAATTGGTAGAAAGAATGGAAGAAAACGTTCAAAAGGAGGTTGCAGTTTCAAAAGAATGTAGAAGGCGAAAGGACATAGAAGGCAAGTGAATCAGAGGTTTACGAGATATCTACTTCCAGAATTAGTAGTGATGAAATGGCAGAAAACCACTCAAAATGAGGTAGCAGATTCAAAAGAATACGGCAGGCACGGAGCTCATAGAAGAGAATTGAATTAGAGGTTTACGGCGAGTAATCTACAAAACGAATTGGTAGTGATGAATAGAAGAAAACGTTCAAAAAGAGGTGGCGGTGTCAAAAGAATGTAGAAGGGTGCGAAGGACATAGAAGGCAAGGGCGAATTGGAGGTTTACGGCGAGAAATCTACTTACAGAATTATTAGTGATGAATGGTAGAAAACGTTCAAAATGAGGTAGCAGATTCAAAAGAATGTGGCAGGCACGGAGCAAATAGAAGTCAATTGAATCACAGGATTACGGCGAGTATTCTACAAAACGAATTGGTAGTGATGAATGGAAGAAAACGTTCAAAAGAGGTGGCAGTGTCAAAAAGTATTTAGAAGGCGCGAAGGACATAGAAGGTGTGCGTGAATCAGAGGTTTACGTATAGATATCTACTTACAGAATTAGTAGTGATGAATGGCAGAAACGTTCAAATGAGGTAGCAGATTCAAAAGAATGTGGCAGGCACGGAGCACATAGAAGACAATTGAATCAGAGGTTTACGGCGAGTATTCTACAAAACGAATTGTTAGAGATGAATGGAAGAAAATGTTTAAAAAGAGGTGACAATGTCAAAATAATGTAGAAGGCCCGAAGGACATAGAAGGCAAGTGAATCAGAGGTTTACGGCGAGTCTTCTACAAAAAAAGGTGGCAGATTCAAAAAGAATG
>CAHIKZ030000237.1:1907500-1942105 GCA_903632075.3 Acanthosepion pharaonis | reverse complement strand
AACCTATGACATACATACATATATATATATCCAGCACAAGAAAATATCCCAGTTTAACAAATGAGACAATGCTGTTAGAAATTGACAATTCTTGTAACAAACTAGTAATCTAATGCCATTATAAGTTTTTCAAAGAAATATATTGTCAGTCACTTTCTCACTCGCAGTAGGTTAAGAGTTGAAGAATGCATTTTCTCTCCCTTTTCTACACCTAGTTCAATATATAGAATACATGTATGTGTTGAATTTATTTATTTTAGGTTTGTTAAAATTTTCAAGCAAATGTCTGGAATAATTGGCTATGGTTAAGTGTAATTGGCAAAAATACTCAACAAATGGAATTGACAAATTGTTCAGTAAACAATGAGAAAAAGTAAAAAAAATATGGTAAAATAGTACTAGGCAAACAATATATATGCAAGTCAAAACTAGTAGTAAGGCAAAAAGTTCACAAAGTAAGAATGGTGTTCACATGCAAAAGGGATAAAGTTAAGTGATTGTAGATGAGAAAGAAGAAAAATATGGTAGATTAGACTGAGAAGTGGTTCATTTTTGTTGGTTAGGAAGAAATCCCAGCATGCATCTGTAGGATTTGTCTATATATTTGGAGAGGGGATGTTTTTAGCAGCCATTCTCTTTTGATTAAAACTGACATTAATTAAAATCAGTTAAAATTGTTATGTGGATAAAGTAAGACTGTATTCACAGACAGAACAGAATAGCTGAAAGGAAAAAGAATGGCAAACATGCTTTGTTCTCAGAGAGACTTTTATACCACTAAGACATACACAAAACTATATATACATATATACACACATCCCACACAGATAATAATATATATATATATATATATATATATATATATATATACAGATATATATCTAAAGCAGATTTTAAGGAGAAACAAAAAGGAAGGTTCTTACATATAATATGGAGATGCTCCTGTGTCTGGAGAAGCCATGTTTTGGACTCCAGATTCAAACAGTCTAGATTCATCTACTATGTCTCAGGCAAATCTTGGGTTTCCCAAATTGAGAACTGAGCTGGAGTTTCTTTTTATATCTGGGAAAGATATATTTTAAAATGGAAACAGCACCATGTAAGCTGCTGGGAAAGGCAGATTTATCCTCAGCCTGAGCCATTTGGCCCAGACTAAAAAAGCAGCTACTCAGTTTGGCTGCTGTAAACAAACCGAATGTTTAAATGGCCTGTTACATGACCAATGTGCTTTATTTCCACCAAATCTCTTAAATAGAAAGACATTTAACTATAGGAAGCTTTTGTTATTGTCTTTGCTGACCAGTGATTACTTGGCCATATAGTATAGTTTTTGTTTTAATCCGTATCACCCCATCCAAAGCAGTAAAGTCACTAAGACATAAGGGGTCACAGGGTGTAGAAGAAAAAAGAAACAGAAACATTAATAATGAGTGAAAAGAGAAAGAGTAATCAGGAGGACAGTAGATAGTTGTCTGGAAAGCATAGAGTCAGAAGGGAGTTCCCCAAGTGAGAAGTGCAAGAAAAGAAACTGTTCATATAAAATTTATGGCTACATTGAGCCAGCTCAACTGTAAATTGATGAGATCTTGATGCCAGTCTTGTACTCTCACTTAAATTCAAAATGTCTAGGTACCATAGTGAAGAGCTCATCCAAACAATTACCACGAAAGTATTTAGAGAAAAAAACACAGAAAGGCAACCTTACAGTGGTGGGAAAGTGACAGGAACTGAGCCACCAGATCAAGACCGATAATATTGCTGATTTTTCTTTGGATTTTATCAAGGAGCTCAAGGTATTAGGTAGCAATATTCTAAGCATGGGTGAATGTTGCTACCTGCTAAGACATAGATATATATGATAGATCCTGGAGAGAAGTTAAATTAAACTTGTAAATACCTCCCCACCCTGATATTTTAACTACTTAATTGATCTTTTGGCTTATACTGCTATTTAGAACTGTATGGAAGTGGTTTGCTAAGTTTAGAGTTGGTGATTGTAGTCTTATTGATGAAGAACACTCAGACAGACCCTTCCCTGGACTACAGATGACAACCAAATCATGACATTGATTGAGAATGATCTGCATTACACATAGTGGGAATTGTCAGAAACACTAAATTTATCAAAATCCACCATCCATGAGTGCTTGGGTACTCAAATTGCCATGATGTTTAGGTACCAAATAATCTGAGTGAAAAGAATCTTTTGGATTGCATTTTATCTGTGATTTGCTGTATAAATGCATTGAAAATGCACCCTTTTTGAAGAAAATTTTGATGAGTGATAAGTGATTGTTTGCAACAATGTTCAACAAAAAAGATCCTGGGGTAAGCAACATTAGCCAATTTTAGCCCCCTCAAAAGCAGGTCTTCATCCTAAGAAAGTCATGCTGTACATTTGGTGGGATTTGAAAGGAATCCTGTACTATGAGCAAAGTACAAAGTAACCAACCAATTTATCTGAAAATTACTGCTCGCAACTGGACGAATTAAAGGCAGCAATTAAAAAAAACAAAAAAACGCCCAGAATTGGTGAACCGGAAAGGTGTTGTTTACCATCAGGATAGTACCAGACCTCATGTTTCTTTGTTGACCCGGCAAAAACTGTTGCAGCTTGGCTGGAATGTGCTACTCCTCTCACCATATTCACTAGACATTGCTCCTTCTGATTTTCATTTATTCAGGGTCTTGCAAAATAATATCAGTGGTAAAAATTTTAATTCTTTGGATGACATTAAAAAAACCCTTAATGAGTTCTTTGCTGAGAAACTACCAAAATTCTGAGAAGTTGGAATTTTTAAGTTGAAGGAAAAATGGAGAAAGGTTGTACAACAAAATGGTTCATATTTAGTTGAATGAATATTTGTTTTGTTATAAATTCTGTTTTGTGCTTTAATTCCCTTAAAAATCAGCATGAACTTTCTAGACAAACCAATACATTCACTTTCAAAGTGTCACATTATTTCTCATTGGCTCCTGATTAGTGACCTTATATCTTGGTTGTGAGTAGTTCTTGTTTCACTTGTTAGATTATGATATGTGTATCCTGGTCAGGATGGTTTCTGATTTGTTGGTTGGCATAGTGATTCTGAATATATATTAAATGCTGAAATTTTGGTCTCATTATTATTTGTTTGTTTATCATTAGACAACACTTTTCTTTAGTTAAAGATATTCGATGAAGAAACCAAAATCGATGCCAACTTGCAGTGTATAAAATGTATCACAAAGAAGCAACTTATAAACAGTATAAGTGAAACAGTGTTAAACGTGACTTATCCTATTTATGTGTCATTTGCCAGTCATTTTCTGTTTTCTGTTTACAGGACATGTGGATGATATTTTCCCATATTTTCTACGTCATGCCCGTGAAGTCTTTCCTCATCTTGGTTGTATGGAAGACTTGAAGAAGATTAGTGATTTACGGTTACCAGCCAACTGGTGAGTATAACATTATTTTAATTCATCTTTTGAATAATTATGTAAAAATGTCCTCTCACAATTAGCTGATACTTTGCAGGTCAGCCAAGTGTCTTTGTAATGATGAAACTGGTTACTTGGTAATTAGAATAAGCCATAATAAATCTGCCATTTGTATGATGTGAAATTTATTCGATTAAAAAGGAAATCTTTCTTTATCCTTTTTAGTTGAAATGGATTATTTCTATTTAAATATATTTTACTCACTTTTAAAATCTATTGAATTTGCTTTGACCCTTTAGCATTTAACATGTTCAAACCTCCACTGTAAATATCGACTCTTAAAGTCTCACTGTTTTGCATTACATCTTGTGTTATTTGTGATGATGATGTCAATTATTATGCCAGAGTACACACGTGGTGGATTGTGATGGCTTAAATATTGAGACCTGATATTTGAGGTCGGTTTTGGCATATGTTGAATTGTAAAGGGTTAAGAGCAAAATAAGTGTAAATTCAGATAACTAGATTCATTTCATTATTATTTGGTTAGGTTGTTTAATGATATATAAAACACTGGTTGGGTCATTTAATGTCAAATATAAGTCTTAGAGGACAAAAATGACAATGATTTAATGGATAGGTAGACATAGATGCAGTTTCCACTAGAGTCTAAAAGGGTAGATGTGTGGTTTATGCTCAGATTTAAAAGGTAGGCTGATGTGCAGTTTACATCTGGGTTTAAAAAGGTAGATGTAATGTTTATGCTCAGATGCAAAAGGTAGACAGGTGTGCGGTTTACGCTTGGGTCTAAAAAGGTAGATGTGATGTTTATGCTCAGATCGAAAAAGGTAGACATGATATTTATGCTCAGATCGAAAAAGGTAGACATGTGAGGTTTATGCTTGGGTCTAAAAAGGTCGACATGTGAGGTTTATGCTTGGGTCTAAAAAGGTAGACATGTGAGGTTTATGCTTGGGTCTAAAAAGGTAGACATGTGAGGTTTATGCTTGGGTCTAAAAAGGTAGACATGTGAGGTTTATGCTTGGGTCTAAAAAGGTAGACATGTGAGGTTTATGCTTGGGTCTAAAAAGGTAGACATGTGATGTTTATGCTTGGGTCTAAAAGGTAGACATGTGGTTTATGCTTGGGTCTAAAAAGGTAGACATGTGAGGTTTATGCTTGGGTCTAAAAAGGTAGACATGTGAGGTTTATGCTTGGGTCTAAAAAGGTAGACATGTGAGGTTTATGCTTGGTTCTAAAAAGGTAGACGTGAGGTTTATGTTTGGTTCTAAAAAGGTAGACATGTGAGGTTTATGCTTGGTTCTAAAAAGGTAGACATGTGAGGTTTATGCTTGGTTCTAAAAAAGGTAGACATGAGGTTTATGCTCAGGTCTAAAAAGGTAGACATATGAGGTTTATGCTTGGGTCTAAAAAGGTAGACGAGAGGTTTGTACTCAGGTCAAAAAAGGTAGACATTTGTGGTTTGTACTTAGGTCTAAAAAGGCAGATGTGCAATTTATGCTTGTATCTAAAAAGTAGTCAGAGGTGTGGTTAATTGTAAAAAGACCAATTTGGGTCGAAAATTGAGTTCTTCAAATCACAAACTCTGCAGAGCTTCAAAACCTCACATTACAAAACCTCTCACTTTAAATCTGATTTCTTGGCATTTTGAAGAAATAAAATTGATTTCCTAAATTCACAAAGTTTTGGAGATATTTTAAACTGAATTTAAAACAAAAATTTTTAAAGCCACAAAGTTTTAGTGTTACTTTAAACTCTATATAAATATAAATTAAAAACTAATCTATCTCCTCCCCTCAGCTCTGGAAAAATCATTGTTATTCTCAAAAAATTGTTCATTTATTTTCAAAAAAAAATATTATTCACTCACAAAAAAAAACAAAGAATTATTCTTACAATACAAAATATGTTCCGGCTTTAAATAACCCACAAAGGGTTGATAAGCCATAAAAAAAAATCAATCGATATACATATCTAATCTGTATAACTGAATTAGACAACACTTTATGTTTTTGTAACATGACCCTGTGAATATCATAGGCTACGGGGGGATACAAATTTTCCTCTTTTTTTTTTTTTTTAAAACCACTAGCAAGGGTTCATTCTTGCATTATATGTCCTATATAAATCTAACCTCCATTTTTAGAACCAATTTAGACACTACCACTTTAAAATTTTACTTTTCTAAAAAATGAAAAAGAGTCAGAAAGATCATAAATATGTTCTAAATTTAAATAATTTTAAAATTGTTGTGCATGAATTTTGTGTTTTTCCGTAAGTATTTTTGTTTCTCTTGTAAACATTTTTATTTATATTTTTTTTACAATAAACCATTCATCTTGATTTCATTCCTAATCACAAAAAAGTTAAATAAAATAATAAATCAATAAGAAAACAAAAAAGAATTTGGATGTTAATAGAAACAAATATATCATTTTAAAAATAAATCCTTTTAAAAAAGAAAAAAAAATTCTACTTCTTTGGCAGGTATCCTGAGGCCAGAGCAATTGAACGCAAGATTATATTCCATGCTGGGCCCACAAACAGTGGCAAGACTTACCATGCTCTTCAAAGATTCCTGATGTCCAAATCTGGTGTCTATTGTGGTCCCCTGAAATTATTGGCAGCAGAGGTCTTTAATAAAAGCAATGCTGAAGTAATTTTTTTTTTCTTATTGTTTGCATTTCTTGTTACAGCAAATGACAATGGCCAGCTAGGAGTAGGAAAAAGGTGTTTCATCTTATAAATACAATGATCTTCTTGTATCTACAATTTCAGTTGCATGTAATTTATAAGTTTTAGTTAATATTGGTCCCAAACTATACAAGATTAGTAATGCTGGCAATTCCGGTAAGAGAAACTTTAATGTAGTTCCTTTAAGTGAAAAGGTAAAAGTTCTTGAGTCACTAAGTAAAGAACATTGTATTCTGTGGTTGTTATGATTTATGGTAAGAATAAAATCATTTCATCTCAAGCAAGGCAATAAAGCCACTAAGACACAACAGTTTACTGAATGTGAGAGAATATGACAAAAAGATTGATTCATTTTGTTCAGCTTATCAACCATTTACAGGTTATTTAAAGCAAGAAAATGTTTTTAGATTGTAAGAAATTTTAATTTTTTTTTTTTTTTTTTTTTTTTTTTTTGTTGAGATAATAATGATTTAGTAATACAAGTCTTACTAATTAGCCAATGGAGATGATGTGGGTTCATACCTTTCCCAATTGTGTTTGTGTGTAAGTGAATATAACGAACCTGGAATTGGAACACAGTTCTCCAATGAACAATTCTTTTTCTTATTCTTTCACACTCAGTAACCTCTTGTATCTTAGTGATTTTATTGCCTTGCTTGGGGTGAAATGATTAAAAAAAATCTGTGGTTTTGGACATTTGCTGGGGATATTGAAACATATCCCCCTGCTGTGGATAAGAGGCGACTACTTAAAGCCCATTTTTCGTCATCCATTCGACTACTTAAAGCCCATTTTTCGTTTTCATTGATAAAGTTTAACTCTGATGATCAATAATATTTGTTGATAGTTTTTTTTTTTTGTTTTGGATTTTTTGATAATTTTGTTAATGTTTTTTTTTAAGTTTTTATTACCATTCATATTACCATTAACACTGAACTTAATATATTGGCTGGTGTTTGATCTTCAAACACTGTTTTTCCAGGAAGATTTCCAAAGTCTTAGAAAATTCAAAGAAATGTTGACATAATTTATTTGAACTAATATCCTCATTATTTTATCTATTTTTTTTTTTTTTTTTTTTGCAAATCACATTTTGAATTATTATTACTAGTGGGGATAATTGGTGTTGCTTGGAAAATCTCTGAATTATAGTTTATTATTGATAATTTATTGATATTTTTCAGTCATCTTATGGAAAATAATTTCTTATTTAATCTTTTTAAAAATAAACTTATTTTTTTCGTTTTTTACAAAACAACTAAATTTAGGAAAATACCCCACTGCCAATACCACATTCTGGTGGGAGGGGATGAGCAGCCCCATATTTTTATTAAAAAATACACTTTATTTTTTGAATTAAATACTAACATAAATACTCTGTTAATGTTGTTTTCAAACAAATCGATTTATCTAAGTTCATTAACCTTTTTTCAAATTATTATTAATAAAAAAGTAAGTAAACTTAAATTAAAATATATTTAATCATTTTTTTCAAGCAAAAACTATAGTTAGCCTTACTTCTTTGAAAAATAATTATTTACTATTTATTTTGGGGGGGAATTCAGATTTTTTTAAGTAAATAAAGATTACATTAGTGATTATTTTCTTTTTAAAGAAAGTGGAAGAAGTAAACATTTCTCCATAAATGAATATAATTATTAACTATTTTGAAAGAGAGTAGAAGTAAGATACACTGAGAATTTAGTTTTGAAAATTGATTATATTTAAATTTCAAGTTATATTTTTATTTGAAATGAAAAATATACTTTAGTTAAATAAAAATTAGGGGAGGCAGACATGAGTAACGGATAGAGTATTAAGACTTTATTACGTATTTGAGGCAGGATAATCAAATTGAGTTAATTTTGAAAGCACAGTGATTAGTAAATTTTCAGTTTCGCTACTTGTAACTTCTTGGTTTATTTTTAAAATAAACTAATCTAACTTGAACTATTGTCTGATTTTCTAAGATGAGGAATTACTATTTGCATTATTTATATGTGGACTATTATTCTCAATTTTGTTGTTATAACATTCTGGTCATTGTGTATTCTGGCCTTGTGTCCAAGTACATACTGCTGCCCATGTATAAAGATATATTGAAGAGTTCTTATTTAGTATTCAGGTGTCTGTTGAATTGGGTAACCTTCAGGGAATTTCAAACTAAGCCTCTTATTTAACTTCCTAATCACCATATATATATATATATATATATATATATATATATATGTTTTTTAACTGATGACAGTTAGGGACATACCCTACTGATTAAGACAACTGACAATCAGATCTTTGTTACTGAATGGGATATTTATTCTAGTACATCTTAATCAAAACAAAACATAATGGTGGTTAGGAACTTAATCTAGAGCAGGGGTCAGCAACACATTCGACCCCGTGGGCCAGATCGTGTTATAATGACGGGTTGTGGGCCGGACGAAGGCCATTAATGAAAAATTAAGGAAAATTACATATGCAGACCCCTGCAACCTAAGTATTTAAAACCATAATGAAAATAAACATTGAGAAATCAGAAAAACAAAAGAAAATCTAAAATAAAAAAAAAAACTAACAAAAATTACTTTTCCTCAAGGAATGTCAAAATACTTCAAAGTGAAAAAAATCAACCGAAGTGAAATGGATGCAATTATGGCATGTAGGTTTTAAACTGTTATTGAAAATTGTTCCAACAAAATATAAATTGTTCCACAAATGAACCACACACACACACACACACACACACATCAAACAAAAACGAAGCACATATACCCATACATACGAGTACAAATAATTGCAAACATATACACTTACGTACGTACACATGCCGTATCATCCACACATTCATGAGGCATGTATGTATAGTGCGCGTATGTTTAACTGTCTTTAGATGTCTGCTTCCTTGCATGTCAGTCCCTCCCTGGCCTCTTTCACTTTATTGTTCCTTTCGCTTCTGTTATCTTTTAATGTAGCCAAGGGTCATAACAAATATGTATCCATTATTTGACATTAAATGTAGGCAACGCAACTTGATAAAATATTCTCATGAAAGATAAGTGGCAGATAGTCTAATATTTTTAGTGCACTAAGATGTGTGTAGACATTCTATGGAAAATGACATATAACAAATTTCATTTGAAGGTCGTCTCTCATGTTAAAAATAGTCATTGGTAATCAGACTTGCAGGCCGGTCAAAATGCCTTTGCCGGCCGGATCTGGCTTGCGGGCCATGGTTGCCAACCCTTGATCTAGAGCTAGGTTTCCCAACCTGGGTGATTTCAACTGTTTGGTGGGCAATAAGCAACTGAACAGAAAATGGTGGGCAATTTGAAATTTTATGATTTTGAGTATTAAAAAGGTATTTCAACATATGCTACGTGAAAAAAAAATAATCAAAGATGGTATACAAAGAACCTGTATAAAAACAAAATAAAAAAATGCAGGAGGCCTAATGGGAATAACAAAGTCACATTCCGAGATAAAATATAAATATTCCCATAAACAATGAATAATTTTGGTATTTTCTATAATCTTGAGATGGATCATTAACATTCAAATAGTTCTTCAGGTGAAATAACATTTTTTTTCCTGGATGTAACTCAGATAAAGGAAGACCAAGAACAACAAAAAAATATTTGCTTAATTTTTATTAGTTGCTAATAGTTTATATTCATTTTAATTTCAATATTATGAAAAAAATTGTTTAATTTTTTTTGTCAACACTTGCAATGCTAAACCTAATCATAAAACTAACCTTAACCATGAAACTAAATTATATATATTATTTTCAATGGTCAAGTTTGCTTTAATTTGTTCTTTAATAACAGCAGCAGCTGCTGCTGCATAAGTCAGTGTTATTTCTTATCTCCCTTTTGTATTTTTTACTACATAAAGTAAGTTTATGATGCAGTAACAAACTTTTAACAAACAATTTTTGTATACCTTTGAATATTTACTATACTGGTGGTCGGTGGAATATTTTCCCATGTGAAAATCAACAATGATGCAAAAAAGATTGGGAACCAATGATCTCGAGGGTAGGTTGTTCTTATTTTGTTGTCAGTGTCTAGGGATATACTTAGTCTTTTTTAGTACTGCTCATTTATTACTCACCCTGTTCCCACTGAATCTAAATATGTACTACCTGACCCAGAGATTGAACTCAAAATTACTGTCAACAAATTCAAAAATTTTGTTTGAATTTTGTGAAATTCCTTGAAGGTTACTCAGTTTCACAGACACCTGAAGAAGACCAGATGGTATAATGGCTGAAACATGATGATAATAATAACAAAGATGAGGTCAGAAAGTAAATTATGCAAATCAGACAATTTATTGATTGTAGTAAAAGCAATGAGTGTTCTGAAGTGGTTGATGAATTATGACATTATGCAAAATATATCCCAGTCCCAAGTAGTTAATGTATATCTTTTTTTTTTTTCATAATTTCACCTCAATCAAGGCAATAAAGCCACTAGGACACAAAGGGTTACTGAGTGTTAGAGAATATGAGAAAAACTACTATTAAGGACGGAGGACAGTAAAAGAACAAGAGTTAAGAAGACAGAAGATAATGATTTACATTGCATTTAAATTTTTGAAGATCGCAGTTAACAGGCAAGTGTGAAGCCAGAAGAGTTCCACAAGTGAGAATTGTGATAGAAGAAACTGTTAGCATAGAACTTACGGTTACATGTAGCCATTTCAAGTATAAAATGATGTGAATTTGTCACCGATACATAAACCTTTCAACTATATATATCTACTAGCAGTAGAGCCCGGCGTTGCCCGGGGATGTAACAGTAAGAGATAGATCAAGTATCGACCATCATAAAGACTGAAAAATAAAATTGACAAAGATTATTGTTTAAGGTTGACAGACACGCATGTCTTAATTAGTTTTTTTTTTTACGAATTGGTCAAACCCAGACTCAAACAAAAACATTGTTTACAATCACTATGAGTCTATCGGTTGAATAGAATTTTATTATAAACAATTGTCTTGTAAATGGAATTTTTAAAGTATTCTGAATGTAAAAATAAAGAAAAAAGTGTGCAAGACAATAAGAAACACTACCTGCCAAAAAAAAAGTGAAGTTTTGTTGAAATCGGTTGAAAAATGTAGGAAATCCGATCCCATATATAAACGAACACACACACACAAACAACCTGGGTTTTATAATAAGTATAACTCGATATGAGTTGTCCCCCTTTCATTCTCGCGATGACTCTTAATTGTGTTTTCAAATTGATTTCGTGCAAACACAATTGTGTTTTTTTCCAATTTTTGGCGCTGTCAGAACCACTGCAAGGTAATTTTACGTAGTGAAGTTTTGTTGAAATCGGTTGAAAAATGTAGGAAATCCGATCCAATATATAAATGTACAGACACACACACACAATCTGTGTTTTATAATAAGTAAGATTATGTCTATAAGATACATAAATATTTATAATCTCACCACATTTTTTTCTTTTAAAACTAGTTGAATAACTAAAGGTTATTGGCTATATCATTTTACTTTGTAATTTTTGTTTGATTTTGTGTGACAATTGTTCACCTATTGCCCTGTTCACAACTCCTTTCCTGTCTTTTGAACAGAAGTAGATGTTTATCCCTTGTTTTCCTGTTAGAATTGGGTTTTATCATTCTCTTCCACTCTCTGTAACATCTTGTGTCTTAGTGGCATTATTGCCTTGTTTGGGGTGAAATGATTAAAAAAATATAATAAAAAAAAAAGCTCTTGACAAATATTAATGGTCTCTGGTTTATAAAATTAATGCTTTAACCATGGAGATAATTGATAATAATAAAAGCTTTTGCTTAAATAATTTCACTTACATGAATACAGAAAATATTTTTTAAATGTATTTGTTTTTATTGTTTGACAGGGAACACCTTGTGATCTTGTCACTGGAGAAGAACGACGCTACGCAAAATCTGAAGAAACCACATCTGACCATGCAGCTTGCACTGTGGAAATGACTAGCGTAAATATACCTTGTAAGATCGCAAAAATATTTCTTTTATGTGCCATGAAAAGTTATTCCCATTTTAGAAAAAAAGATTTAATACATGTAAAATGTCTATTCTTATTCGTTGTTGGCAGCACTACTTGTGTTTGAGTTTGGATCATCCAGTGCCTCTACGATGCTTGAACCTGACATGGCTCAGGAGGCCAAATCTGGAATAGAACTCTCAGCATTGATTGCATCAGTAGGGCAGGCGATGATCTTGACTATTCTAAATTGTCCAGCCCTGACATGTACACAGCTGCTGAAATCCTGCATTGCTGCTACTTCAAGGAGAAAACAAACATCATGTGCATATCGGCAACATGTGTTCATGAGCTAGACTCTGCCAAAATACCAAACCTGCTCCCACCTTCTGTGGGAACATTGCCATTGGACTTGAAGAAATAGAGGTAGAGATCATCTTGCAACATCCAGATTTACTGTTCACAAGATAATAGTTCATATACGCGATGCCCACACGCTTCACTTCAAGGACCCCTCCGTGGTTCATCATATCGCTGAGACAGTTTCGAACAATGACGTTGTGTCAGGCTGCCAAAACACAGATTTTAAGGGGTTGCCTTGATGACTACCTGAATGGCAGTATCTGAGCTCCTTCAGCCTAATGTTTTGAGGTTGTTGACAGGTTTTCATAGCTACCATAGCTACCTGGGGTCAAGAAAGGCACAACCATACTTTACCCTAACAAGCTATTCCCTACTTTGGCGTTTCTGAGGATTCACAACTATGATGTAAGAGGTTTTTTTTGTTTTTGATTTCTCTTTTTAATAAGACTTGTTTAAAAAAAAATTGCCCACCAAATATAGTGAATACATATACATATATATATATATATATATATATGCGAAAAGTGTATATAAATATAAATAAATATAAATATGTATAACTATTTATATATTATATGCGCGGTACTTATTAGAAAGCGCTCAATATCAGAGATAGAGCTAATCAGTTTGTCTGACAATCGCTAAAGCGTGAAACCCAGGGTCACAAACTCACATCTATCAACAAATATATATAATATATATATATATATATATATATATATACACACACACACGTATATATATATATATATATATATATATATATATATATATATATGGTGGACTCGTCTGTTGTATTTGATGTATGAGGGTCGAGCAGCTCAGAGCTCAGTTCCTAGGAACCGACAACATGCCACAAGGTCCCCAAATGACCCTCCACAGGTTTTGAATTCAGAGTTGTACTTTTCCTAGACCAGTTGCCATCCAAGGCTATAGAACCCAGTCTATCCTGCTATTTACTCATAGCTGGAGGGAGAAGAAGAGGATTTTATTTATATATTATATGTGTGGTACTTATTAGAAAGTGCTCAATATCAGAGATAGAGCTAATATATATATATATATATATATATATATAATATGTGCGGTACTTATTAGAAAGTGCTCAATATCAGAGATAGAGCTAATATACGCGCATATATATATATATAGATATATAAGTGGAGACTGATGTCAACAGCAAGTGGTGTCAATCTCCACTTTTATGTATACATATGCTCTATGTCTGATATTGAGCACCTTTAACCATAAAGCATACCTTAAAACTATATTTTTAGCATTCTTTAATATATGCTAATAAGACAGTGTTCAGCCACACATCTTGTCACTTATAATTATCGTCATCTGACTGGAGTAAGAAGCTGGCTGGGATGAAAACAAAGGATGAGGCAGAGACAATAAAAATATTTACTTAATGCCACCTGCAACCAAAGGATTGATGATTCTCATGGTGAATTGATTGATCATGCTAGATAACATGGTATCTCCCAGAATCTGTAATTAAGGCCCGCTCAGCATAGTTGCAATATAAATCATATTTAGCCTCTCTGGTTGTTGAACAAATACAAAATGTGCCTGAGCAAATATCTTTAACAGGCATTGGCTTGCCACCCTATAGACAAGTCTACTCAGATACGTGTGGCTAGCCATTAATTGTCCAAAGGTTTGTTGATTTCAAGCACTTTCAGTTAAACTGTGAGCCATTTTCAAGGATTTGGGTTAGTGGGATGAATATATTAAGTCCAGAAAAGACATTTTTACATATCCAAGAAAAATATAATAAAATAATTAAACAAAAGTACTTCATCAGTCTTGTTCAATGAAACATGTATTAAAGAGGGATTGCTGCCCCAATAGACAATTATATTTACAAAAAGTAAAAATATACACTAAAGCTTTAAAAATATAAAATAAACTGAGAGCTCAATGACAAAGCCAGCAGAGCTTAAATATAATATTAATACAATAATATTAAAAATATGTCCACCTGATGATTGTGTTTCAGCAGAGCACATGGCACTCTGATTAGCAAAGATTTGATAACTTTTTTAATATTATTATATTAATATATAAGATCATACTGGAGTCAAGTGTGTCAAATAGGAGTTTTTAGTCAAGTACTGGTAACCCCAAAAATCAGGGTATATGATGTAAAGTGATATTTACAGAAGTTTTTTTTCCTTTGCATTATAAAGCAGAAAATATAGAATTTAAAAATAAAAAAAATAAAAAAAGTAAAAGTGATATATTTTTAGTAGTTTTAGTTATCATATTGCAGCAAAGAAGAAAATAGTGGATTGCTTCACCCAGGGCTGGCTCAAGGTACTGGCAACTTGGACAGTCACCTAGGGTACCATCAAGGCCACCATGTCATGTATTTGGGATCTTCCAAACAAAAAAAGAAAAATGTGAAAATAATAAATGAATTAAAAAAAAAAAAATATTAAATTTCTTGAGTGAAGTAAAACTTTTTAGAATTTGATTATTAAATCTTTCCTTTATGTTGTGGTGATCAAGCAACATAAAAAAAAAATGAATGAGCGAGTATTATTCTTCATTTTCAGTTTTTCTCCTTGTGAGAATTTAAAACACTTATACTTGTAAAGGTGACAATGTTCAGTTTGCTAAGGGTGCCAATAACCCTAGGGCCAGTCCTGAGCTCACCAAGCAAAACACTCATGTTGTGTATAGAAAACATTGAAATCAGGAACTAAACCCAAACTTTGTTTCTTTCTTTAATAGAGAGTTTGTTAGCTTATGCAAACTTTTGACTGACTGTGGATGTCTTGTGTATGCTTGTAATATATATATATATTTTGGCATGTTTTCATGAAGTCTGCAATAATAATTTAAAATAATTCAGACAAGTTTTGTCTACTTATTCTTAATTGAATCCTCTCATATTTATGAATGAGTTTCTTGGTATTCTTAGTAAAGTAAGAAAGAAAATTACCATGTTAATGTATATCCATTTTATTCCCAAGTACTTTCAACATTAGCATATCATCATCTTGTTTTTGTTAAAACAAAATTGCTGTGTTCCTCTGAAAATTAAATTTTACTTTTGAAGTGAAAAATGCTAAGCTTTTATACTGTACAATTTCTAATTTTATGATGTAAATATACATGTGCAATAACATCAAGGGAGGTGACTAAGTTATTGAGATGTGTAAATATTTAAAAAGAAAATCTATTTAAAACTATTAGTTAAGCAATTCCCTTTGATGTTCAGTTAACATCAACATGGTAATTTTCTTTCTTCCTTTAATAAGGGTATTAAGAAACTTGTCCCTAAATATGAAGGGATCCTATTAGGAATAAGTAGGGAAAACTTGTCTAAATTATTTAATGAGACCTGTCTTTATATATATATATAGAGAGAGAGAGAGAGACACATGTTTCATTGAATAATTTAGACAAGTTTTGTTTACTTATTTTCAATATGATCCTCTCATATTCATGGACAAGTTTCTTACTATCCTTATTAAAGAAAGAGAAAATTACCGTGTTGATACATATTCATCTATTCCGAGTACTTTTGACATCAGCACAATCTCATCATCAGGGTGTTCTTTCTATGACAAAAATTGTTGTGTTCAACATTTTTTTTAATTCAAAATTGTTGTATTCATTTGAAAGTTAAATTTTTACCTGTGAAGTAACTAAGTTATGAAATATCCAAATGTTTTTGTTTTTTTTTGTTTCAAAAAAACATTTAAAACCTAGATATTTTAAACTACTGTAAACATTTTAAAATGTTTGCAGTATTCATAATTCATTTTATTAAGGGATGGTTTCAATTTTTTAATATAGATAGCCTCAATAATTTTTAGTTTGTTCATTATTTTCATGAAAAAGTATAGATGTATTTTCAACGAGAATTTTTCTAAATTGCGAATATAGACAGGCATACTGTTTTAGATGTGATATGTTTGATGCACCATTCAAATGAAAACTCATCTGTTAAGACAATGTATTAGTAGTATGACCAACATGTATATTATTTTTTTCTGTTGGAGATACAATCTCCCAAGGGGTATTTAAATTTATATACAATGTTGGTTTTCTTCAACACATTAGTTGGTGGGGAGGAGTCATTGCGAATGATTAAATTGGATATATTGAATTCAGTATATAGTATATAACATGAGAGGATCCTATTGAATTTAGTATAGTATATAATAGAGGATTTTACTGAAAATAAGTAGACAAAACTTCTCTAAATTATTCAATGAGACATGTCTTAATGAAAACATGCAACTCAGTAGTGACTTCGATCTTCACTTTCTGCCTTGTGCCACATCAAAGTTATTCTTAGAAAATAATTTTGGTTACTGTGATGTGGTGTCATGGTTAGCAAGCTTGTCTCGCTAAAACAATTATGATTAAATAGTGAGTTTGATCCTCACTGGGTACCCCATACTCTCAGCCTTGTGGTACATCTAAGCTATGCTTAGAAAATCACTATGATTAATGGGTGTTCTCTCACAGGTAATATTAATCTTATGCAGGATATAAAACAGAAAGTTTGATCTTTTACTTTTTTGATTTTTATATGAAAACTTGGAAATTTTCAAAAATATGTCAGTGAAATTTTCACCTCCTAAATTTATACTTTACAGTTTAGATATATGGAAGAAAAAAAGAAGGTATCAGTTTAAACTGATTCCAGGAGAATATGGGTTGAATAGATAAGAAAAGTTGATTTCAGCTAGCAATTCAAATTTAATTTATATTGGAATAATAGCAAGCATGAACTCAATGGAAAAATATCCTTTTCACAATTTGTCTTTTCGTGTGTATGTAAGTCCATGTTTGCCAGAATATTTCAATATATATTCACCAGGCAATTAATTCATTAAAGCATTTTTTGTTGGCAATGAATTAGTAAATAAATATGTGCTTTTGTTTATGAAGGATCGAACTTTTCATTTTCCAGATGAAGTGGCTATTATCGATGAAATTCAGATGATTAAGGATCAACAGAGAGGTTGGGCATGGACGCGAGCTCTCTTGGGGTTGTGTGCTCAAGAAATTCATTTGTGTGGTGAGGCCTCAGCAATCGATCTGGTGCGAGAATTGATGAAGGTCACTGGGGACACCATGGAGGTCAGTCATTCAGCTTATTTTTCAAGTTGTCAAAATTATATTAGCTTTTATTGTTATTAATGGCCATGATGTTTATTTATTTTTTTTTTTTTTTTTTTATAAGTCTTTTATCTTTGTTTATATGCTAAAAATGTCCAAATTTTCAATTTGTCTATTTGGAATTCTAAATTCAATTTATATTGAAATAATATTTTTCTTTAATATTTTTTAATCTAAAAAAGAAAAAAAAAATGTTTTCTTTTTTTCTGTAATGAGAGAGAGCTATGGAAGAAAGATTTATTCTCCCATTTGTATTTCCCCTATTATGGGCATTATTATATCTGTGATATAACACCACCATAATTCACGGATGGAATGGCTGAAAAGAAAAGGAATGACAAACATACCACTAAGATATACACAAAACTATATATACATTTGTTCCAAACAGAGAACAATATATCATATATGCATAGCAAAGCAGAGTGTAAGGAGAAACAAAAAAAGAAGGGTTTTATATATAATATGGAGATACTCCTGTGTCTGGAGAAGCCATATTTAGGACACCAAATTCAAACGGGCTACTGTGTCCCAGGTGAGGATATATTTCATGAAGGGGAAATTACAAGTCTTGGGTTTTCCCAAATTGCAGACTGCGAGCCAGAGTTTCTTTCTATAACTGGGAAAGATATATTTCCAAAGGGAAATGGCACCAGCTGCTTGTAAGCTGCTGGGGGAGACAGATTTAGCCCCAGCCTGAACCATTTGGCCCATTCTAAAAAAAGCAACAGCTCGGTTTGGCTGCTGTAAACAAACTGAATGACTGGCCACTCTTGTAACAGTATGAAGTGACATCACTAAGCAGCCATCACATGACCAATGTGACTTATCTCCACCAAAGGGAGATAATCACCTTCTTTATGCCTACACATTCTTAAAAAAGGAGATCCATTGCTAAAAATTTCAGATCTCTCTTAAATAGAAAGTCATTTAACTATGGGATGTTTTTGTTATTCTCTTGCTGACTAGTGATTACTTGGCCATATTATAATTAAATTAAACTTGTAAAAACTACCCACTCAAATTTTTTTTAACCACTTAATTAATCTTTTGGCTTCTACGTATGATGCTGCTATTAACAGGAACTTTGTCCACTTTAGTTTTTGTTATTGAAATTCAGACTGATATATCAAAGTTTTTAAAAAAAAAAAAATTGACAAAATAGGTACAATTTCTAATAATTAGCATAGATATATATTCATTGTATGAAGTGATGTCACTAAGTGGTCTGTCACGTGACCCATGTGACTTATCTCCACCAAAGGAGGATCCTTCTGTAACCCTACACTTCAATATGTTTTGAACTTTAAGCAAGAAAAATGGAAAATATAGCCTACAGCTATCAATTAAAATTTAATTTATATTGGAATATTTGTTATAAGAACAAGAGGACCAGAAAATATTTTAACGAAGGCTATAATAAACAAAGTGGCCTGCGGTGGGGCTAATGCTAAATAAGAAAAGACTAAGCGAAAGATTTGATCAATGTACTAAGGGAAGTAATAATTATATGAATTCCAATTAAGGGAAGTAATCTACATCACAATATTTCAAATTTAATTTATAGTTGGATAATAAAATCTAAGCAAGAAAGATGAAAATAACAATAAAGATGATAGTCATTTGCAACAATTGTGTGAGCCAGCAATTTGAGAGACAAACAGAGTAGTTGTTCATTTTGGTTTTATTTTGTCATATAGGAAGAAAAGGAGTAACTACCGACACCGAGGTTTGAACATGACACTCTGAACTTATGAGTATACATTTTCTGCCAGCTGTATAAATATATATGACTGCAGTAATTATTGAGTGGAACTATGCAGTTGAATTAGTGTGAATTATTGTTTGTTGATGATTTGGGTTTTGATTTAGGATTTACCAGATGTTAAGCTACTAACTACTTGCTACTAACAAGGTATTCACTGAAATGGTTAATTATCTTTGGTTGACTTTCACTTTTGTTCTTAAGTACTTATTTGCGGTTGTAATTAACTACTGTTTTATTTAACATTGAAGACTTCAGTTATACTTAATTACTAATGGTCACCGTATGTCACAAACATTTTGTAGATTCAAACAAAAAAGAAGCACGTTAAAAAAAGGCATGAATGTAAATATCTCTTTGTCCAGTCCCAATGAGTGATCGTAATAGCATTGTCACTAATTAATTTTTCATAATGGTAGACAAATCATAAAATATAAGCTGAAGCTCAAAATAAGCTAAAAGGTTAAAATATTTCCATGTCTTGTAGAAACAGATAAATTATTCTTCTATCTGTGTGCAGTGTGCGTTCAGGACATTGACTATCATGGCTCTCCACAATTTCATGTCCTTTGTAATTTTTGTTTTTTTGTCATCTCTCCCAAACCCTACTCCATCATCCATTCACCAGGGTTAAAGTTGTGCATTGCTTTCCTCTATTACCTTCAATCTGTCATGTGAGTATGAAATTTTCCAAGCCCTCTTTTTTCATTATGCACCCCAAAAATTTCAACTGACTCTTCATGATGTTAACTATAAGCGTCCTCTTTGTTGTCATTGGCTGGCTCTAGAACTTCATTGTTGCTCAAATGTTGGGTCCATGGTATTCTCAGCATCCTTTTACTGGTATAAAATAATGCCACTTGTGTGCCCTTTATATACAAAAAGTCACAATATGTTTTATAATATAGAATATATGTTAGTACATAACAAGGTTACAAGTGTATGGGACTGAACTCACAATTTACAATTCTGATGATCTACAAAATTGCTTGAGGATTAGGTACTCTAAATATTTTTAAGTTCAGTTTAGTTTGATCCAAACATATTTAGAATTGAACTCACTACAGTAATAATTGTTTTCTAAGTGAAGTTTCTAATCATTGCACCAAAGCAAAGTTATCATAAAGTACTTTATTTTTAAGAAAATGAAACTTTAAGAGGAACTAAAGTTGTTTTAAATTTACTTTGAATATAGACTGAAATTTATTTTTCTGATGATTTCATAATTTGCTAATTTGATTATTAAAACTTTTTTTTTCACTTTTTTCTATTTTTTTCACTTTTCCCATTTTTTCTCACTTTTTTCCTCATTTTTTTTTTTTTTTTTACATTTTTCCATTTATTTACTCTCATAAAAAGAAAATGAAGGAGATGAAGATCATATTACTACTACTGATAATTTTAATAATTTTTTTCTTAAACACAACTTGGATACTCTATTGCTGCCTGCTTCTTTTTCTAGGTTCGAAAATACAAACGCTTAACAAAATTAACATACCTTGATAAACCAGTTGGTAAGTATATGTAATAATTAAAGCACCTTATGTAATAAAATTCAGGCAAAAATCTTTTTCTACCTTTTTAATATAGTTGACAGTAAAAAGTTGCTTAACAACAAATTTAATAACATTATATTAGGTTGGTGCAAAAATAATGTCGTTTTTTGATGTTCAACTTAACGTAAAAAAAAAGACATTATTTTTGCACCAACCTAATATAATACTCCAAGTTAAGATTTTTATTTTGGATGCATATTCTTTTTTTTTACTATTGCTCATTCAACTCATCCCAATTTTTAACAGCTCATGCCTCTCTTCATAATACCAGCCTATTTAGGAAATGGTAATATTTGAGTGCAACTACTTTTATATGCATTTTATAGATTGATGAATGCTAATAAGATGCATATTTTACAAGGATATTTTTAGGGACTGCTGCATATTGCAAATCATCCTGATCCTTTAACTGTACAACACAAGCCTTCTGTGTCAGTCCCCCAACTTCATTTGTCAATGCAATTAAAAGGAGGTTGTAAAGTTGACTTAACTCCCCCGAGTCCGAAACCGGCCATATTTATACACCACTGGTGAAAACCGGTGTTTCTCCATCCCTGGGACCGTCTCACCAATCGTCCTTCTTCTCTACCGAGGTTATGATATTTAACTGTTTTCTTTTAATTTTTCTAACATTTTTATAGTCATGTATGTTGGCTTGGGAAAGGAGTCATTTGTTCAGAAATAGAGATATTTGAAAAAATCTGGGGGTGCAGATTTATATTTTGATAAGATTTGATAGCAACACTCTTGAGAACAAGCTAACAAAAAAATAAATTTTGAAAATCCACATTTTTATTTTTGTTAGTAAATACTTGTTGCAAAATAAAACTCTTATATTTACCTTGATAAAATCCATCAGAGGATGAAACATATTGGCTAAGATAAGTTTTCCTTTTTGTCTTTATTCATTTTGTCATTTTACAGATATATTTTTATGTAGATATTTATTTGTATGCTTTGTGTAACACCCATTGTCACATATAGATACTACACTCTGATCCTTGTAGAAGTGCCAATTCTGTAATTTTTTTATTTATGATACATGAATCAATTAGAAAAAGAGTCACAGGATTGCTATTTTATGCCTGTGTCTTGAGATTTTAATGCATCAAAGTAAAGAATTCCTGGAAATAAAAATGTTTTCTTATAGAAAAGATCAGCTTGGCTAGAAATTCACCTGCTTAAATTGTAATTTATTTATTTCAGAGTCATTTGACAATGTTCGTGATGGGGACTGTTTTGTTTGCTTTAGTAAAAATGACATTTATTACATCAGTCGAGAATTGGAGAAACGAGGAAAACAAGTAGCTGTAATTTATGGAGGACTGCCTCCAGGTAAGTCATCTGTTTTTTTTCTAAGTGTAAATAAATATAAATAATTATTTAGGAAGGCCAATGAAAAAAAAAAAATAAAAGCAAGTAAAGATTTATAAATGACAAAATGAATGTATAATGTATTCTAAGTGATTTTAAAGTCAAAACCAAAATTAAGCTCTGTAGCTCTCATTTGTCAGTACTTAAAATAACTGTTAAAGAAACTTACAGGCTTATTATTTTATAACAAAAGGGAAACAAAGTGTTAAGTAATAAATACAAAAGGTTAGAGGGGTCAACTACAGTAATCTAGGTGATCTGAAATCATCTACAAAAAAGCAGTCCAAAACTGTTCATGAAGAAGGCAGTCAAACGGCCCATGAAGAAGGCAGTCTGAAACAATGCATGAATAAAGCAGTTTGAAACAGTCTGTGAAGAAGGAAACCTGAAACAATTAACAAAGAGGGCAGTCCAAAACTGTTCATGAAGAAGTTAAATGGTCCATGAAGGCGGTGGTCCAAAACGCTCCATAAATCAGAAAAAAGTCTGTGAAGAAGGTAGTCCAAAAAAGGTCCCACAAAAGAAGGTAAACGTCCAAAAAAGGTCCATTCCAAATAAGGTAGTCCAAAAAAGCAGTCTGGTCCACAAAAGGTAGTCCAAAACGGTCCACAAAGAAGGCAGTCTGAAACGGTCCATGAATAAAGCAGTCTGAAACAATCTGTCAAGAAAGCAGTCCGAAATGGTCCACGAATAAAGTAGTCTGAACAGTCTGTGAAGAAGGCAGTCTGAAACCATCCATGACAAAGGCAATTTTAAATAATCCACAGGATCTTAGCAGAATGACTTCTCAAAGTGAAATATATAGGTTCTATACATATATGTGCACACACACACACATATACACACATATATGTTGTAGGTTTTATCCTTTTCTTAACTAAAGCTTTTCAAGGTAAATCCCTAAACAACATCCGATCAAAGACACATATTCAGGCATGATGGGAAATAATGAATATTAATGTTGGCTGTTCCCATTAATCCCAGTAGTCATAAAAAGCAGAATATGGAGAGAAAGAGAGAGAAAGGCAAATCATACAAAACTAAATAAGAATGAAACATTTAGTGTGATATACATAAAAAAACAATTTATGGAAAAGAAATAATAAGTAAGAAATGTACATATGTAGTTGGTATATAAAATGTCCATACCTGAAATGTACAATTGCCTGATCCTTTTTGTGGGCAATGAAAAGTGTCTTTGTTGTGAGAGTTTCATTTTGGGAGACATTAACACATGCTTTTATCAACAGTGATGAACCAAAGAGAAAAGAGCTGAGCTTCGTGACTAATGTCTGGAGAGAGAGAAACAAAGGTACTTGTTGCTGCTTTTTATATGTTCCCACAAGTGATTCTGATTGAACTGGGTGATAGGCAAATGTATCTACTATTTAAGCCATAGTGATGTTTTAGTTTTTCTCAGATTAAATCCCTTGGGACCTTATACACTTATTTCAGAGTATCTCTGGATCTCCAAAATAGTAAAACAATCTTTGGCAATTATCAACTGCTGCCTTCTTGTGTTCTTGGCCTTGTTTTACTTGCATTTCAATAGTGAATTTTTCTTTTCAGTTTTGAGAATCACACAGAGCTAAATTTGTACTGTAGGAAAGATGACAAATCTGGATGATACAATATTTTATTGAAAAACCCTGCATGAATCATGAAAAATCTCTTTGCTTGCTTATTGTCAATGAAATAGCCATAGAGTACACAACTTCAGTCAGTAGCATCTTACTACTAAATGAGTAACTCATGGGAGAGTGTTCACTGAAAAGGTCCAATCTGATTGCTTTCCAAGTTAAATGAAAAAAAACATCAGAAAATTTGATATTTATTTAACCCATTTAAATATGAAATTTTATTTTTAATCTATCAATGTTTTACCAGAAAATCTTGTTAGTTGTAGGGTAACCATTTTAATGAAAAGTATGATGGAAACATTGTCACTGAATTTGCTTCCTCACAGATTGTTACCTTTTTTGTGCTAAAAGGAAAATTGATTTTTCTTCACCCAGATGTCTTTACTCTCTCTCTCTATATATATATATATATATAGGTAAAAAGTTTTTTTTGTTAGAATGATTCTGTACAAACTTATTGTATAGACTAAAATGAGGATTGTAAAAAAGGCACCTAATATTTAATATAACGATATGAATTTTTACAGAGAAGAATTAAAACTTTGTTACTTACAATTTTGGATTTTTAGTGTTTTTTTTTTTTGAAAAATAATTTGTTGTTTCCTTTTTTTTTTTTAAACTTTTTTTTTACTTTAACTGGTTTTGCTTAGCTTTTCAGAAAGTTTTTAACTGTTTCTATCTCCATGTGTTGATGCTTAAGTTTTGTATCCATGAAAAAAGTGAAAATCAAGGGGCATAACTGGCTATATATATATATATATATATATATATATATATATATATATATATATATATTTAGTTTATGCAAAACTAGGTAATCCGTAGGTAGACCGTATGATATCCAGAGAGCTCAATGTAAATTCAGAACCTTTTGAATAAAAACAGACCACTTTAAGTTCGATGTTTTTATTCAAACCCCTTTAAATCTGGATATATTTATATTGAAATGAAAAAAAAAAAAATATTTATTTATTTATTTATTTATTTATTTTTTTTTCATTTCAACCTTAAAAGTCTGATGATCCAGAGAAAAAGGTGATAATGCCACTTTCAGATGCAAAGAGTTATTCAAACAAATATATATATATATATATATATATATATATATATTTAATCATGGAACCCACTAAGATGCAAAAAAGTTACTAAAAGTGAAAGAGAATGAAAAAAACTTTAAAAGGAATCAGGAACCCAATCCTAAACAGGAAACCAATGATGTACCTCTGCTCCTGTTCAAAAGATCAAGAAGTGTATCTCAGATGACAGTCAAACCTATCTACTCCTATTGAAGAAAAGTAAAATTAAATATTTTAGCCACAGATGTTAGAAATAAAGAGTTGAAGTAGAATTTAGAAGTAACCAGGAACCCAATGATAAACCTCTACTCCTATTCACAAGACCAAGGAGGACTGTGAACTAGTCTTATATAGATATTTTTATAAATATAGATATTTGAATTATTTTATTATTTGTTTGTAACTTTATTATAATTTTTCACTTATTCTGCCAGTGTTATAAAGCATTGCCTATTGTATTTATATATACATGACAATGATTTACTTTGTCTTTTTTCAGGAACCAAATTGGCTCAAGCCCAGAAATTTAATGACCCAAATGATCCCTGCAAGATTATGGTGGCAACTGATGCTATTGGAATGGGTCTAAACTTGTGAGTTTACCATTTTTTTTCTTTCTTTTTTTTTTTGTAGGGTTGGGGATTCTGTTGAAGTTAGTTGGATGTCGTCTTATGATTGAAAAGAAAATATAAACGTGATTAGAATTTTTACCTGTATTTCTGGGATAGGGAATTATTATTATTTACATTTGAGCTAATGACCTCATCTTTATATTCATAACAACAAAGATGAGGACATTAGTCTGAATCTAAATAATGTTAAATTTTTATTTCTAACTTGTTAGGTAGGTTTCTTGCCGTTTCTCCCTGCTCCTATGGGTACCAAATTTTCCAAACCCTCTTTCCTCATTATTTACCCTAGAAGTTTCAATTATTTCTTTCTGATTCTAAGTGTCTTGTTTGTTTCCTTTATCCCTAAAGCTTCCTTATTACATATTCACTCTTTGGTATTTCAGCATCCTTCTACAGAAGGATGCTGAGAATACCAAATGCCATATCATGTATCTGCAGTGTCTCTTCATGGCTCTCCACAAGCATATTAACACACAAATTAATATAAAATACTAACACAAATTTAGTATTCTATTAATGCTACACCACACATCATGTCCAACAGCTACACTGATAGCTGACTGTATGTTGGGGGCAATGGCCTATATGGTAAATATAGGCCTAACTCACAATTTTGAGCTAAAAATCTTGAGGTCAACTTCAATTTATGGTAATCTTTTTTTCTTTTGTCTTCCTCTTTTAAAGAATCAAAATATTTCATATGAAAAATTGTTACAATAAAAAGAATATTTTATTTTAATACTGACCCAAAATTTTACTTTAAAATCTCTGTATTTGGAAAACTATGTAAGCTACAAATTGGAGATATCAAAAACCAACTATTACAGAAATTTTAACTATCTGGGAAGTTTTATAACAGATGACGGAAAATGTAACGCATAAATCTGAAGGTGTGTGGAGCGAAGACAGAAATAAACAGCAAGATGGTTGAATACAAAATGATAAAAAAATGGTTTCTGAGTCCGAGGAACTGCACATACTTCCAGTTAATTAATTAGTCCTTTAAAAATAAATATTTAACATTTTTCGACCAATGGGTTGCGTCCCCACTGACAATAGAAAAAACATGCCTTGAAGAGTATTTAAGTAAAGTCTCCAGACAGAAAAAGCCATTAAGGAGATAGACAGATCGATAACTTTGCAGATTTTTGGCTGGATTTTGTCAAGAATCTCTATGTACATAGCAGAAGCACCAGACAAGATGTGGCAACAATATTCAGTGCGTAGGTGAACGGTAGACTTATAAAAGTGTAAGATAGTTTCTGGAGAAAGAAGTTGTCTAGCATGACACAGGGAACCAACTTTCCTGCAAAATTAGATGGTCAAATGTATATTATTGAATAGTTATGCTTTTGGGTGGTCCAGTATAATGGAAAATGTGGCATATTTCTGAAACCCTGGATGTTGGAAAATCAGTTGTTTACTTGTGTGTGTGCATGTGTGTGTTATAACATGAATCTGGTCATGGTGTCAAACAAGGCTACAGTATTTACCAATTAAAACTCCTGTTTTCTGTATTTGCAGTTGGCTAATCAGAATTAATGCTCATGGCTTGGTTAAACCTGATGCACGCACACAAAAAACTTTGTTTCTTTATAACTTACAGGTCAATCAAAAGGGTTATTTTTTACTCTCTGGTGAAACCCACACTAAATGAAAAGGGAGAAAAAGAAATGGATGTGTTGACACCCTCCCAAGCTCTTCAGATTGCTGGCCGTGCTGGCCGCTATGGAACCCATTTTGAAAATGGTGAAGTGACAACTTACAGACGAGAAGATTTGTTGCTTTTGAAAGATGTCACCAGTCGGATCATTGAACCAATTGAGGTAAGTAATGTTATACTGGTGTTACAAAATACATAGCCTCCATAAAAGTGGCAAACCCTACTAGACTATCTAGAACTTTGACAACTCGAACTGAGTGGGAGTGATTTGATAGTGAGGGATTGTCTTTGTTTAAGTTTTCGTATGAAACTGAAAAATGCATGGGTTAGGGTTAATCCTAACCCTAAGCTAACAGTTGCTCAAGCACTCTGATATCCTCTCCCAGATTAATTTGTGGATTATGGCTTCAGCAGGTAGACGCATGAAAAGAGGATAGGTATCTGGCTGACCTGTTGACATCCATTCTTTTTTCTCCTTCTTTTCATTTCCTCCTAGAAACAACACCAACTATATTTATCCCCTCCCCCAGAAGTAAAATGAGTAAAAAGAAATCTGAAGAAAATTGTCTATTGTTGATTGAGTCTGTTGCTGCAGCATTGGGGTCTCTACTGAGGTATTGCTAATAGACCACAAGCATTCAAGGCAACATTGGTTTCTGTTCTAAATCTTCAGTTCAGATGATACCCTTCTGTCTGCTTCATGGTTTGGATAAGTTTGTAGGTTGGTGTATGAAATATTTTTGAAATCAAAAGACTCACTAACTCTTGTATGATTCCAACTGAAACCTGGGCAAACCTCAGCCTCTCTTTTTGACAGATCATATATATATATATATATATATATATATATATATATATATATATAAAGAACAAATAGTAAATGATAATCAATCTAATTCCTGTTTATCTTAAGATTCTGTTGGAATTCTGATCTGTATTTGATCTCAACTGATATATATATAATTAATAGAAATATAAAGTTTGTCACTTATCTGATTGGTGTAACCTTCAGCATCCCAATTCTAGAGTTTTTCAAATGGACCTTCCACCAATCACTTCATCCACTCATCAAGGGATATCAGCAATTATATATATATATATATATATATATATAAAATATATATATATATATATATATATAAATGAATGAATATACATAATATTCAATGTCAATAACACTACTCGGAGTTTCATGCAGTTAATATCATCTTCAGGTGTGGATTCTGACCATTATCTGTATTTGTGCGTGTATGTACATTTTTTATCCTACCCATTCTTATATATATGTGTGTGTGTGTGTGTGTGTGTGACTTCAAATGTTATTTTTTGGGGATACGTGTATTTTATTAGAACATCCTGCTTCTTTAGTTTTTAAGGTTTTTATTTCATCTGTCTGTGCATTAAAAAAACAAAACAAAATTGGCACATTCAACTCAAATGTGGATATCCACTAAAAATAACATTTGGAGTAATAAAAATATGTTGTATAATTAATGCATTAATTCTTTAGAAATATATATGTATATGTATAATGGCTTGCTGCTCATTCCTGAAGACACCTGTCTGACAGAGTGACTAGCTAATCTCGCTTGCTGATACCTGATCAAGCACATTGGTGTTTCTTCAATACACACACACAGAGCCAACCTGTAGTTGATACTGCAACTGAGTGGATCAGTAATAGTTTCTTGAAGAGAGCACAATCTGTCATGATCAGTTGAACAAGGCCAGTACACTGAAATCCTTGGTCACAATGGTTTGTGACTTTGTGCTTGCAAAATCATCAGTGACTTGTGAACAGTTTTGTCTTCCCAATTTCACTTAGAAGGATTGGTTTCACTCTTAGAATTTAGACAAATCAATCAGGAAAATAGGATTAATCAAGCACAATAAAAGACAAGACATCAAATGGCTAAGAAAAGTATTCTAATGTTTGGTCATTCAATTATTAAAATATTGATTTGTTTTATTCAGTTTTATGACATATCAACTTTAATGGGTTATTTAATGGTGACAAGATTTTTAGGATTTGTTCATATGGATAGAATATATAGTGTGTTCCAATAACTGGGACTGATTTTAAATGTGAATTAAGTTTAAGTATCTAGTGATTTTTTTCTTTTTCTTTCAGATTTAACAACTTAAGTCTTTGGTAATTTCAAACATGGAAAGATTAACAATCAAACAATGTGTTAAAGTTATTGAAGCCTATTATATAACAGAAATGCATTTCGTGCACTTGGCAATTTTTTTGGTCAACATAATTGACCAACCAAGAGTCCATTTGGAAATGATATAAAGAGGTTCAATTCTGTGTGCGATGATGAATAGAGGTGTCTGGACTTTTGGCCACATTCTCGTGCATTGCAGCAATGTTTTCAGCTGATTGGCATAAACGAGCAGTGGTGTTTTCACATGTTCCACTGACCTAGTTTGTTTGAATTTACAAACAATTTTTCCAATTGCACTCTTGAAACTTTAACATGTTGTTTGATTGTTAATCTTTCCATGGTTGAAATTGCCAAAGACTTAAGTTGTTAAATCTGTCCAAGTTATTGGAACACCCTTTATATTCTTTGTAAGAAATCAGTTTGTAGATTAGGTTTCACTGATGCATTTTTGTAAAAAGGATTTTTGTCAAGAGTCAAATATATTGCTTTTAATTTTTTTTTTTCAAAAATGTATTGCTGGTATTTTTACTATGAGAATTTTAATTTTTATACTTTCATAGTATTTTGGCCCCAGTTTGGGGGTTAACTATTTGCCTATAGCTGAGACCCTAACAGCTGCTACCACACCAGTAATTAAGTGGTGGTTCCATGCTCCTCAAAACCTCCTAATCAGAGGCCTTGCTGCTGGATGTAGTTTATCATCATACCCAAGATGAAAAATATTAAGTCTTGGGAAGTGGATTAGAGAAATATATTTTCAGTGCCTCCCTTGTGTATTTGTTGCAGAAGAACATTTTTATTGATATTTTCTGATAATTTGAAGCATTACAATCTTTTGTGTGTTATTTTTTTTTAATTTTTTTTTTTTTACTAAAGCCTTGTAATGTTTCAATCTGTGTGCTTCTATCTTCCAGCAAGCAGGACTCCATCCAACTGCTGACCAAATTGAGTTGTTTGCTTATCACTTACCTCATTCCACATTGTCAAATCTCATGGTGAGTTTTTAACTTTCTGTAGAAACTAAGTTTGTTGTACTTAAAATTTTCTTTTGTTAGGAAATAGCACTTAGGTTACAGATTATACTATGTCATCTGTTTATAATGTACGACTATAAAATGATATTTACTGAGACTATTTTTGTATCAGTAAGCAATATTCTTTTACAGATGTTAGTTTTATGGCAATAACATGTTGAAACACTGGTTCTCATACAATCACTGAAGTTAAGCAACGTCAAGCCTGGTCAGTATCTAGATTTGGGACCGCTTGGGAATACCAGGTGCTGTAAGCTTGGATATGTGGGTAGTATGGCTTACGGCCATATCACATTGAAACACCGGTTCCCATATGATCGCTGAAGTTAAGCAAGTGGTGCCTGATTAGTACTTAGATGGGTGACTGCTTGGGAATACCAGGTGCTGTAGTTTGGATGTGTGAGTGGTATGGCTTACTGCCATATCTCTTTGAAACACTGATTCCCTTATGATCACCCAAGTTAAGCAATGATGAGCTTAGTCATTACCTAGAAGTGTGACTGCTTGGAAATACCAGGTGCTGTAATCTTGCATGTGAGAATGGTGTAATAGATAATGGCTTGGAATTGTTAATCAGAGAGCCGATTTCAGTTGGGTTTTGTTATATTTACTTAACTTAATTAAAATACCCTTGGGAAAGGTATGAATTCAGTTCTTCTCCCCCAGCTAAAGGTTAACTAGTAAGACTCTTATCACTAAATAATTATTATCTCCAAAAGAAAAATTCTTACAATCTAAAGATATTTTCTGGCATTAAATAACCTGCAAAGGGTCGATAAACTGTGAAAATGAATGAATCAATTAATTTACAGATGTTAGAAAATGAACTAAAAAGCATAGTTTTGATTAGAACAGTAATGAATGAAAATGCACACTAAAATCATTCTTTTTTTGTATTTACCTGACTGTATGTAACATAATTTTGTTCCAAAAAAGGGTCATGTCTAGTGTGATCAAAGGGCACATCTCTTTTATTAATGATAGAATTAAATGAAAACATAGCATGTTGCTAATCATGTGATAAAGTATGTGTGTTGTGGAGTCATGTAAATGCAAATATGAACGCTGTTTGTAAAGTATATTTTGCATAGAGAATATTGATACAGAACACCTTTACCTTGGTTTTTAACTACCCATCACTTCAGCACAGAGATGCACTGCAACTCTCATGCCCACACCGTAGAATGTTGTCAAATGATTTCCAATAAGGAAATGTTGTCTTTTGTTTGGCCTCTCTTTCAATGTTTCCATTTTACATCTGACATTCAGAAATTCATTGGCTTCTATGAAACTGATATTATTAAACAGTGTAGTGTGATATAGGCATTGCAGTCAGTATCATGTTAGACCATCAAAGAATCCAGGTGCTTTGGTAGGTTAGGTGCCAACATTGGTTGACCCAGTTAAACATGTGGGAAAAAATGTATAATCTTACTTATTATAAACCGAAGATTGTGTGTGTGTCTGTACGTTTATATATTGGATCACCAACCAATTTCAACAAAACTTCACAGGACAGAAATTACCTTGTGGTGGTTCTGACAGTGCCAAAATTGAAAAACACAATTGTTTTGCAAAAATCAATTTAAACAGGTAAGAGGTTTAATGAAAGGGGACCTCATATCGAGTTATACTTATTAATATTGAGTTATACTTATTATAAAACCCAGGTTGGTTTTGTGTGTGTGTGTGTGTGTGTGTGTGTTCGTTTATATATGGGGGGAAAATTCACTCTTTTTTTGGCAGGTAGTGTTTTCTTATTGTCTTTTTTTTTTTTATTTTTAAATTCAGAATGCTTTAAAATTCCATTTACAAGATCAATTGTTTATAATAAAATTCTTTCAGGTTACTCATAACGATTGAAAACAATGATTTTGTTGAATTTGGGTTTGACCAAATATGAAAAAAAAAACCCAGAAGACATCGCAACCTTTAATCTTTGTCAATTTTATTTTCAGATGATGGTTGATTGACAAAGTCTGGAGTTATGTTTTTTTTTTTTTTTTTAGAAATTGTATAATGATAATGTTACAACTATATTAGATACTGTATTATTGGTCTTTTTTTTGACTTTTTTAGACCCATAATGATAATGGATACTAATTATTTCTTGATTCAGACACTTTCCCATATAATATTTGAAAAATTTCTCTTTCTCTGTCTTTTCTATAAATATTTTCATGGCATTTGTTCTAATGAGCTCTCGTCTTTGGTACATCAACCGGATGAACTTGAGTGTATTACTAGATTGGCTTTTAGGTTTCAATTTTCTACTATTGAAATAGCTAGATGTAACTCTATGTTCTATTCTAATAGTTTCTTTTCTCACACTTCTCACCTGTGGAACTCACTTCTGATTTCTTTCTTCCCTGCCATAACTTCTTTGATGATGTTATGGGCTGAGAAATATGGTAATTTGGAATGAATTAATTTATCTTTCTTCTATTGCAGGACATTTTTGTGACTCTCTCACAGCTTGACAACGACTACTATTTCATGTGTAATGTGGATGATTTTAAGTTTCTAGCAGACATGATAGAGCATGTGCCATTGCCTCTAAGAGTACGATATGTCTTCTGCTGTTCACCTATTCCCAAAAAGCAGCCATTTGTTTGTACCAGTTTCCTAAAGGTAATTTACTTGTAAAAATGCATGTATCCGTTGCTAATAATGGAAATCTGTTAGAAATGTTCAATGATTTTGTATATTTGTGTACATTGGAGAATAAATCACTGTGTATGAATACAAATTAAATGTTTTCAAGAAATATATTTGTGTGTGTATATTGTATCTGTGAATTGATTGGTTGTTTATGTGAGAACTAAGTGTATGTTTGTCTGTGAGGATTGATTTTTCTGTATTGAATTGAAAATATCACTATATATTCAGAAATTCTTGTTTCAAACATATTTGCTTGAATGTTACAAGAATTTTCTAATAATGGCAGTTTCTTTATATTTTCTATTCAGTTTATGTTCATCAAACTTCATTATTGTAGTTCTCCCAATGAGAGAACAGTCTTAGTCTATTGCTGTTATTACCCGGAGTTCTTCATGCCATTATTACCTGCAGTTCTTCATGCATTTGCAGTTTAGGAAGTTTCATTTATGAAATATTATATTAACTCTGTCCCATAATGATTGTTACATTTGGCTCATGACATTGTATTCTGTTTGGTGTATTATCATACTTATAAAACCCAAGTTGTGTGTGTGTGTCTGTATGTTTATATATTGAATTGGATTTCCTACATTTTCAACCGATTTCAACAAAACTTCACAGGACTATGTAAAATTATCTTGTTCTGGTTGGAAAAACATGATTGTTTTTGCATGAAATCAATTTGAAAACACGATTAAGAGTCATTGCGAGAATGAAAGGAGGACAACTCATATTGAGTTATACTTATTATAAAACCCAGGTTGTGTGTGTGTGCGTGTGTGTGTGTGTGTGTGTTCATTTATATATGGGATCGGATTTCCTACATTTTTCAACCAATTTCAACAAAACTTCACTTTTTTTTTGGCAGGTAGGGTTTCTTATTGTCTTGCACACTATTTTCTTTATTTTTTCATGCTTTAAAAATTCCATTTACAAGACAACTATTTATAATAAAATTCTATTCAATCGGTAGACTCATAACGATTGAAAACAATGTTTTTGTTTGAGTTTGGGTTTGACCAATTCATAAAAAAACAAAAAACAAAAAAAACTAATTAAGACATGCATGTCTGTCAACCTTAAACAATAATCTTTTATCAATTTTATTTTTCAGTCTTTATGATGGTTGATATTTGATCTATCTCTTACTGTTACATCCCCAGGCAACACTGGGCTCTACTGCTAGTCTATAAATAAAAACAAAAGAGAACTCAATGAAAATTACTATATGAACTCGAGTATAGTGTGATTTTTTTTTTTTTATGATCTGTTCTTTTATGCAAGTGATAGGGGTTTACACTATACACAGGTAATTTTTAAGAGGTTAAAAATCATGCATTATATAAGGTATTTGTTGATTTTTAGTAGCATACATTGTGAATGAGGTT
>CAHIKZ030000237.1:1850000-1905000 GCA_903632075.3 Acanthosepion pharaonis | reverse complement strand
GACTAACAAAAAGACAGCAAAACCAATTTATCAGTCGTCTTTTATTAGAACTAAGAGTGAAGGCAAAAATGTTAACAGTGACTAAAAATGAAAACCCAAGACAAATGTTATATGAGAGAAAATACAGGCTAATTGCCTTCACTCACATTAACCACTACTTCTTCTTACAAAGTGATGGAATGGTAGGACTTTATGTAAACAGATGCCAATACTTTCAAGGGAAACTTGAAATTAGCCTTGCTAATGAGAACATGCTTAGCCTATAAAACTGATCATATTTTTTTTTTTTATTACATGTTCATCTATTGCTGAACCTGTTGTATTTACATTTATGCAAATTGTCTTTTGCTTGCCTTTGACATGTTGGTTGATCTGTGCTTACAACCTTTGATCCATTCTACCAACATAATCAGTATCACACTGACATCAAAATTGGTAAATTACTGAACTATTCGATTGGTGCATAAATATCAGGAGTTTTTGTATGCGAGTTATTTGTTAATAAAAATTCCTGTTTCGTTTACATTTTTTTAATAAAGATATTTTATTTTCAGGTTATAAAAATGTGTGTCAATAATCATATGCTCTGGAATAATCATTTAGAATGTTATTGTTGAATTGTTGTTTCTTTTTTCATGATAAATATTGTTTAAAAAACGCCTGATAATTATGCACCAACCCAATATTTTACTAATAATAAAAAGTAAAATATTAAAATATCACAAATATTATGGAATAGAGGTATATTTTGAATATATTATATTTATTCTCTGTAGAAAATGTGTAGGATCATATATTTATGTAGAAACTGAATTGTATATTATGCAAATTTAAATGTAAAAGAAAGTGTGTTACTAAAAAGATATATGCAATCTGGTAGGGTCAATATAGCAGCCACAAGAAAACTGAAACTTACAGAATAAAATAAGGCCCATAACAAATTGCTTTGAACCTAAAATTTGTGTGCGTATTTTGTACTTTGTTATATCAAAAGCTTTATATTTTTATGCTGTTTTGCTTTTGTAGTTTAAATGTAAAAGAAAGTGTGTTACTAAAAAGATATATGCAATCTGGTAGGGTCAATATAGCAGCCACAAGAAAACTGAAACTTACAGAATAAAATAAGGCCCATAACAAATTGCTTTGAACCTAAAATTTGTGTAAAGGATATTTTGTACTTTTGTTATATCAAAAGCTTTATATTTTTTATGCTGTTTTGCTTTTGTAGTTTAAATGTAAAAAAAAAGTGTGTTTACTAAAAAGATATATGCAATCCTGGTAGGGTCAATATAGCAGCCACAAAAAACTGAAACTTTAAAATAAGGCCCATTTGCTTTGAACCTAAAATTTGTGTGCGTATTTTGTACTTTGTTATATCAAAAGCTTTATATTTTTATGCTGTTTTGCTTTTGTAGTTTAAATGTAAAAGAAAGTGTGTTACTAAAAAGATATATGCAATCTGGTAGGGTCAATATAGCAGCCACAAGAAAACTGAAACTTACAGAATAAAATAAGGCCCATAACAAATTGCTTTGAACCTAAAATTTGTGTGCGTATTTTGTACTTTGTTATATCAAAAGCTTTATATTTTTATGCTGTTTTGCTTTTGTAGTTTGCCCGGCAGTTCAGCCAAAATGAGCCTCTGACATTATCTTGGTTGTGCAAACAAATTGGATGGCCTTTACAGCCACCCAAAAATCTTTCTGATCTTGTTCACTTAGAAAGTGTCTTTGATGTGCTGGACCTGTACTTATGGTTAAGGTAAGACATTGTTTTTTTTTTTTTTTTTTTTGCTGCTGCTCTATGTGCTGTATCCCTTCAGGACGTCAACGATTATGGCTCTCCACAACTTCTTATCTTTTGTAGCTCTTAGTAAGGTTTATATTATCATTGCCTCCCCCATTCCCTCTTCTGCCATCCATTTATACAAGCTTGTTAGATAGATTAATCATTGTTTCCCTCTGTCCTTCAGTATGTTCTTTGAGTGTCAAATTCTCCAAGCCCTCTTTCCTCATTATGTATTCCTGAGATTTCAGATGCTAAGTATATTTTTGTTTCCATTTTTCTTTAAAACTTCCTTATTAAATGTTCAGTCCATGGTATTCTCAGCATCCTTCTGTAGAACCACATTTCTGTTGCTTCAGGTCTCTCCTTTATCTGTGATGAGATTGTCCAGTGTTCACTGATATTACTTAACAATTCAGCGCTCTTTTTTTCCCTGTTTCTTAATACTTAGCTTAACTTTTGAAAGTCTTCTTTTGCTATTCCAATGCACCTTCTGATTTCAGTGTCCCATTTTCTGTCCTCTGTTAAAACAGTCACATATATTTTTGTACTTGTTTGATTTTGGTATCTCCAATTCACAGTTTGTATCTTGGACTGTTTCTTATGCCAACAACTGTTTGGTAGCTTTAAATATTTTGTAAATCTTCATTTGTTTGAACATCTCTAATTTCGATTGGAAAAGTTAGGGAATTTACAGGTATATTAAAAAGTTTTAAAAAACATGTTTCTTTAAAACAAAATGTTTTAATCCTTAATTAGGATTATAATTGGAAAATGGTACAACTTAAGTGTATATACTTTTTGAGGGAATATATCTTCAGTCATACATTCATTAAAAATGACTTTTTGACTAAAGCATGTGAAACTTCCTAATTTTTTTTTTTTGCTTCTCTCACCTCAAGGCATGATTATCTTCCCAGTGTTGGTCTCATTCAACATATTATTATTATTATTATTATAATGAATATATACATGAGTATATGAGATCTCATAATACCAAATATCTTATTTAATAAGTGTCCATAATATATATATATATTTTTGTAATTGCTGATGATTTAGGTAGTCCATTGCATGATGGAAAGCGTTAAGGTAGGAATTAGCATGTGTAATGCAGTCATCGCAAGATGGTAACCAGAATTACAGAAAAACAAGAACTTATGGAATCAAATAATTGGCATAAAACACTGCTAGGATTTGAACCCTAAGTTAACTCTGAATTCACTATTAAGACCTAGTAAGAATCAATATTACAAGCCAGAATTGTTTGTAGCGAAGGATGCTAAAATTTGTAATGGTCAAGGTTTCTGTTTGTAGTGGGAAGAGTTGCGACTTGTTGATAATGAGGATGAAGACTTCCAAAGTAAATGACTTTAACATTTTCAAAAGAAATGAATATGACACATGGAGAATTTTTTAATCATTTCACCCCAAGCACGATGAAAATGCCACTAGTACACAGGGGGTTACAGAGAGTGAAGGTGAGAGAAAAGATTGGGCATAGGGGGGACCAAGGAAAGGATAAAAGCTGAACAGGGTTCAAGAAGATAGATGGTAATTGACGTTGCTTTTTAATTTTTGAAAATTGTAGTTATCAGGGAAGCAAGTAAACAGAAGGGAGTTCCACAGGCAGGAAGTGCGAGAAAAGAAACTGTTGGAGTACAAGTGATGATTGCATTTAACTAATTCAACAGCAAAAGAGTGGGACCTCAGTGGGTGACAACTTGGGAATACTAGGTGATGCAAGCTTGGATGTGTAGGTGGTGTAATGGATAATGGCTCAGAATTGTTAATCAGAGAGCTGAGTTCCAGTTCCAGTTGGGTCTGTTATATTCGCTTCTTTTATTGTCCTTTCCTCGCTTCTCTTCACTGAAGTCTTTTCATTCTCTTTCACTCTCTGTAAACCACCTGCATCCTAGTGGCATTATTACCTTGCTTGGGATTAAATGATTAAAATAACAAAAAAAGCATTTAGCAATCTTCTTTTATGCTACTAAGAACAGATTACTGCTAGACAACTTCAAAATTCTGCAGCAGAAGATTTTTAAATCAGCAAGTTTCAAAACCGTTACAGAGCAAGACTTATATTTAACCACAATGCATTTAAATCACCTCACCTACCAATGACTTTATGATTATGAACTGAACAGTTAACATTGAAGCAGATAACAACAGGTGGAAAAGAAAAGGAAAAAATCAAAAATATCAATGTGGGAATGACACTAAGGGGAAGAGTAAAGAAGTCGTAGGACATTTTAGATAAGAAATCAACAAAAAACACTTGACACTGCATAAAAAAAAACTTGACCCTGCATAAGAAAAGCAAATATTTAATGTATTAAAATGTAAAGAATTACTTTGAAAGTTTAAAAAGTACAAATTAGGGAATATTTATTTTTAAAAATTTTGGTATTTATTTATTTTTGACATTCTTACAAACACAGCAAAGTTTAAACTAATTTTCATTTTAATTAATTTTTTTTTATAAATCATTGAATCAATTGTTAGGTCTGCAGCTAGGAAAGTTGGTTGCCTGTGTTGTGCTAGACAATTTTTCTTGCCAGAATCTATCTTACATGTTTATAAGTTTACCATTCGTCCTTTGAATATTGCTGCCACATCTGGTCTGGTGCTCCTTCTATATATTTAGAGATTCTTGATAAAATCTAAATAAGAATCTGCAATGTTATTGGTCCTCACCTTGCATCTTGGCTTCAGTCAATTTCCCACTGCTGTAATGTCACTTCCCTGTGGTTTTTCTATAAATACTTTCATGGTAATTGTTCTGATAAACTTTCCTCTATAGAGACTTTGAGGTATTATTATCTGTCCTTTTGGCCTTGTGCCACATTCTTCTATTACTTAAAATAAATACTTCTTTCCTCTATAGTTGTTATTTTTATTCCCCACCCCCCACAAACAAATTAGGACTTCATAGAGACTTTGTGGTATTATGGTGGCTGTAGTAAAAATAATAAGTAAGAATGTGTTGTTTTGGTGCAAGGAATACTGTGGTATGTTTGGGTCAGTAATTGTGGCTAGCTAAGTTTAAAATAAGACAGATTGAAGACCAGTCTTTCCCTATCCACCCTTTTGGCCTTGTGCCATATTTTTGTATTATCAAAATAAATATTACTTTCCTCTGTAGTACCTAGAATTTATGAATTTAAGCAATAATAGATTGGCAGAAAGCTCTCATCATTTTACAGTTGAAATGGTTAGATGTTACTGTAAGTTCTATGATAACAGTTTCTTTCTAGCACTTCTCGCTTGTGGAACTCTCTTTCAACTTCTTGTTTTTGAGTCAACTTTGATCTTCAAAAACTTAAATGCAATGTCAATTGTTATTTTCTGTCTTAATTCTTCTTCCTTTATTGTTCTCTCTCCTTAATAGTGTTTTCTTTTTCTTATTCTCTAACATCCGGTTACACCTTGAATCCTATTGGCTTTATTGTCTTGCTTGGGATGAAATGATAAAAAAAGAAAGAAAAATTAAAAGCAGAATAATTAATAAGGGAGATATTTTTCATTAAAAATTTGTACTTTTTTCTAGAGTTATTTGATTTCTTTTACTGTCAATTCTCAGTTATTTTTTCATTTGGGTAAGATCTGAGCTTTCTAAATTGGTGAGTCAAAGCATCTTACTGCTCTTTCTTTAATTATTAACTAAGTTTTTATATACCTTTTGAATTATGTAATTGGCTTGACTTAAAAAGAAAACGTGTTTCAAAAAAAATTTACTTTAAAAAGTATGTTGCCTATATAAAAGGTTTTGAAAAACAGCTAGATGTATAATTTTATAATATAAGCTCATGATAACAGGAGTTAATTGACACTTTTTTTCATGATAATTCTGTGCTAGCAAAACCATTGGCAGCTTCAAAACAATTTTGTCTAGCCAATTTCATTTCCACACAATGCTTGGGTCAACCTGTGATATGGTTTTCAGACACTCCCCAATAGTGCTACATACTGGGATCACCTCCCTCAGGCAATTTTCTCAAGATGGTACCTGCTTGATAAATGAATCATAGTGAGATTTGAACCAGAGTCTTATGGTTGGAATGCTAATGTTCTAACCACTCAGCAATGTGGCCATCCCACCAATATTAAGGAATTGTTTAACTGTCATAAGAAACAACTTTGATCAAAAGTCTTGAAGCTGTCAATAACGATGAGGACAACAGTATGAACAATGTAAATAATAGAAACACACTTTTTAAAGTAAAACTCTTTTTCTTTTTAAGTCAAGCCAATTATATAATTGAATGGCACACTTGAAAATAGAAGGGTTCTCTGATGCAGTTAGTCTATTGTCCACAGTTGGGATCACAGTCATTGTGAAATCCACAATCCTTTCATTATCTGCATAGTATATGCTTCGTTAGGGCTACATATGAAATTGTCATTCTTCTAAACTGGTTGCCACTGAAGGCTAAAGAGCCAAGTCTGCCCATAATTGGAGTTTTTGAATTCAGAGTTGTCCTTATCATAGACTGGTTGCCACTCAAGACTATAGGATCCAGTCTGTCATGCTATTTAACCTATAGCTGGTGGGGGAGAAGAGAGGGATTTATACCTTTTTTCAATGGTATTTCCATGTAAGCAAATGTAACAAACTTGACAGGAATTTGAACTCAGCTGTCTGATTCCTCAATCCAAGCTGCTATCCATTATTTCACTGGGCATCCACTGCTGTACATATATTCCAATATGATTCATCAGTGCATTAAAAAAATAAACTTTGAGAAAGAATACAGAAATTAATCATAATTCTTAAAGAATTTAATACAGAGTTTTGTCTCTGAGGGACAATTTTGTTAAAATTAATGATTATATATTAGAGAATATATTGCCTGCAAATAAGCTAGATCCTTATTTTGAATTGTTCAGCAAGATATGTTATTACAATTTAACTCAACAGCGAGATTGGGAAGGAAGTAGAATTATACATTCTTTATTTTTTTCTAGTTTAAATTGTCATCATAAATCAGTCATACTTGTTTCTGTAACTTAATAATTTTCTTTTTAATATCATGTCTCTTCAATACTTAAGCAGTCATAAGAATTAGGATCTGCCTTGTTAAAATTCAGTTGTAAGTTGATTGCTTGTTTGTTTTTGCTTAGCAGCCTATCAACACCTCTATGAGTTATTTAATGCCAAAATCTAAATATTTTGTATTCAATTTTATTTTATTTTTTGGAGATAATAATGGTTTTAGTGATACATATCTTACTAATTAACCTGTAGCTAGGGGGAGAAAAGCTGGATTTATACATTTCCCAAGGCTATTTGTGCATAAACGAATATAACAAACTCAACTGGAATTGGAACTCGGCTCTCCAATTAACAATCCAGAGCTTACAGAACCTGGTATTCCCATGTGGTCACCTGTGTACTTACTGACTGGGCTCAACTCAATGCTGCTTAATTTTACTGATTGTGCAGGAAGTGGCGTTTCAATGTGATATGACCGTAAGCCAAATTTCTAAAAGCTAAAGAGCTTATTGAATGGAAATGTAACTCTATATAAATATCTAACAAATCTTTTGTAATGAAGAGAAAGCATTGTCATCATTCATTGACAAATTTCCCTCCAGTCTCTTTTATGATGTTAATATTTATTAAGATCACAATTCAATGAAGTGGTCATATTGTGGAACTAGTGGATATATCGAGATGTGATGTCAAGTGTGAATATGAATCACTTGTTTTGATATGAGTCTTCTGTGTACAATTAATATAACAATTACCATTTCAGATATCTCAATGGTTTAAATAACATTCATAAGGTATTAAGCTTGATCCTGCTGATTGTTTGAATATCAAGTTCACCTGATATAAGGCTTAAGAGCCACTAAAGGTAGAGGGTTAATGTGTGAGATTGTTGTAAGGGAGGGGGAAGTAGCAAGCAGAAAGTGCATATTATGAGGATATGTAGGATAGATATCAGTTGACCTTGTAACTTGAAAAGGTTAAGATTGTAACAGACAGTGTTTTTGATTGGTTGATTTGTTTTTTATGGCTTACCGACCTTCTGCAGGCTATTTAAAACCAGAAAATATTTTTAGAATGTCAGAATTTTTTTGAGCTAATAATGATTTACTGATACAAATTCTACTAATTAGCCCATAGATGGGGGAGAAGAGGTAGATTAATACTTTTCTCAGAGTTTATTATGTATAAGTGAACATAATGATTCTGACTGGAATTGGAACTTAGTTCTCTGATTTCCAATTCTGAGCCATTATCCATTACACCAAGCATATCCAAGCTTACAGCATCTGGTATTCTCAAGTGGTTGCCCATTTACGTACTGACCAGGTTTGATGTTGCTTAACTGGTGATTTTACAAGAACTGATGTTTCAAGTAGCAGTCAGGGGATCATCGTTTTAGGAGTTTGTTCCTTAAAGTAACAGTAATGGTGAAGAAGCTGTTGCATCCTGGGTAAGATGATAAACTACATCCGACAGCAAGGCCCCTGATCAGGAGGTTTTGAGGAGAGTGGAACCACTTCTTAATTGCTGGTGTTCCCAGGTTCACCCTGACCTGGGGTGCTAGTACCTGTTAGGTTCCAGCTATGAGCAAATAGTTACCCCCCCCCAAACTGAAGTCAAAATAGTATGAAAGTGTAAAAATAGGTTTTAATACCAGAAATACTTAATAAAAAAAATTATTACCAGCAATAAATTTTTGAAGGAAAAAATTATTTTCAGCAATTTTTGGAAAAAAAAAAGAATATTACCAGCAATAAAAATTTTGTTGACATTAAATAACCCATTCAGGTTGATATGCTGTAAAACAAACCAAACCAAAGAAGCTGTCTGAGTGAACTTCTTACCAAAGGAACATGTAGGGAATGTGGATGCTTTGCCACTGTGAACATGTTGTGGTGGGTCCTAGCTGTCGAGGTCTCAGCTTTTGGGACTCCTAGCTGTGGAGGTCTCAGCTTGTGGGACTAAGTGATGTAACATTTGCCATAGTAATAGTAATAAAGGAGTGAGAGACTAGCAATGTTTAATCTGGGATAAGGGTTGCTGGGTGAAGAATAACTGATCACTTATTAAGTCCGTGTAAATGCACTTGAACTCTGTCGAAGCTGGACAGGGAAGACTGTGCAATACCGGCCCAAATATTGTAGTAATACTCTATTCTTAGTCTGATCTGATTCTTGAAGTTAGATTTTCTAAGTTTGGCTTAGTTTTGATACAAGGATACAGATATGTAGCAGACAGTATCAAAATTATTAATAAGATTTAAAGAACACTAAAAAGAATGTTATAACCTAGGGAAGGTTACTGAATAGAATAATCAGATGAAGATTGGTAATGAATGATAATACTTAGGATATGAACAACACATATAAGATTCGACTGTGGTGCGTAGAAGTAGTAGTCAGCTGCTAGAAGTGAGTCAAGTGAATTCCACAAAGAATCTCCAACTGCAGGATATCTTCCAACTGCCCCACATGGTCAAATGTGGCACAAGGTTGAATTTAATGTGGGATATCTGAGCCCGTAGCCTCAGCCAAAAATTACCCGTAGACCCTGTATAAAACTGGGCCGGGTAGCTACCTCCTGACGTGTGACCCTGCCCTTCGATGCAGCCTTGTCTGGGGATCCTCTCTGCCTCCAGGCAGAGAGTCCGACCAGCACATCTGGAGATGAATCTCTGATGCAGACCAACATACAGTATTTACTACTGTATTTATGTGAATGGGGACATACCCATTATCGTCCATAGGTAGGCTACAACAAAGAAATAGTTGAAATTTATTTAATTTCCCACAGATGAAACATTGCTACTCTATTGCTATTTCTATGGAAAGTGTTCAAACGAACTGTATTCCTTAGTTCTACCAGTTCTAAACTTCACAGCTAAGACCCACCTTGCCATGCACATTATAGCAAACCACCTCCATTTCCTTCATATTCCATTGGTGTGATGTAAGTTCAACTCAAGCAGCTTCTTCTCATGAGCTTCTTTGTAGAACTGACTCCCAAGGGGATGCTTTCCCAATCATTACAATCTTAACCTGTTCAAGTCTAAAGTTAACTGTTATCTTCCCCACATATTCTCATAAACTGTGTTCTTTACCTCCTACTCTGAAACTCTCTACATTGATTGGACCTCTCTTTTTTGGACACAGAATGTGTAGAAACTGTCCAAATGTTCTATAGTTCCGAGTGCTTTTGGCTCAGAACTATAGAATATTTGGACAGTTTCCCACACTCTAATAGTCCAAAAAGAAACCTTTGTGAACATAAAAAAGAATTAAATAAAAAAGCAACTGTAGTATTATTGTCTGTTGTTTTAATAAAACATGCATATATATATATATATATATATATATATATATATATATATATATATATATATTTTCATTCAATTTTTTCTTGCATTCATACAAGTATTTTATTGTAAAAACTCTCTAAATGTTCAATATATCTGAGCACTTTTGAGTATTCTATTGGCCATTATCAAGGTTTTTTTTTTTTTTGACTGAATCCTCCAGATAACAGACATAAGTTTTAGGTTTTGCAGCTGTTTCCTCTTTCATAATGGTTAATAGAATAACCAAAATTGCTCAGATATATAGAATATTTAGACAGTCTTGACACGCTTTATTTCCAGGAAAGAGAATACTTGTATGAATGGAAGAAAAATTGAATAAAAAGCTTAATTGCAGTACATTTTCTGTCATCATTAATAAAACCTACCTATCTATCTATCTATATTATTTATTATACACTATTACATTAGAACAAGTAAGTTACTACTATAAAATTGTACATTTTGTTTCATCATTTAACAGACAGTATCTCATCAGGTAGTTAACAATGATGGTAATAAATGATTTTATTTAAAATTACAATTTATGAAACATCACTTCATTTTCTGTTTTTGGAAAATTTTCCATAAAAGGTAAAAAAGATTTTTATAAAGAAAAAAGGCGAAGAAAACAAGAAATCAATAAAAGGAAGAGGAAAGAAAAGTAAGGCAAAAGAAAGCATAAGAAATTAGCCCTACTACCAAGAGAATATAATGAAAAGAAAGGTAAAAGAAAAAGAGGAGCATATTCAAAATTACACAGATACAAAGGAAGAGGAAAGTTAAGAAAATAACACGAGAAGTTGTTGATACGAGTTCAGCCAATGAAATTATGCTGAAAAAGAGAATTCAAATTTGAATGGAAATGAAACTGGGTGTGACAGCAAAATTGTCCAAATCATGTAAAAGCAGAATTGTCCATTTGTTAGATTAAGATTTGAACTGTTGTATCTTAGAAATGATTAAAGAGATCTTACGGGAATTCTTCAAGGTTTTTATAACACTATTGGACTCTTCTTTGAGCAATAAGAATGTATAACTACTCTCCAAGTTTAATGGAAGACTTGTGATGAAATCAATCATAAATAAAAATGAAATGTGCATCATTAATTAATCATAGCTAAGGATTGGAAACTAATGAAGGATTGAAATTAAATTATAAATATATATATATATATATATATATATATATATATTAAGATATATATATATTCATTTTTCCATCTTATTCAAGATGATCTTTGCCCTCTCTAACCTTCTGTCTTGGAGTAACAAAGTGCCTCAGAGGTTTCACGTACAATTCTATTTTCAAATCTTTTTTCACTGGTCTTTGGACTGTCATAGCCGAAACTTCTCTCTCACATGCCAAACGTCTTAAGGATTGAGTTTGATCTTTTCTAATTGATCTCTTTAGCTCTAAGTTGAAATGATGATCTCTCTTCCTGTTGTGGCCTCCTGATTCAGTTTTTCTCTTTTTTTAAACTTATTCACCATTCTCTTGATGGTTCTTGAATGGACTTTGAAGATGGAAGCCAGAATATGAATGTTAGTACCATTACTGAAGGCCTGAATGATCTTTTTCATCTCACCATTGCTCAGTTGGGAAGACATAGTGGGTCTGACACAAAACGTTTTTAACCTGTTCTTTTTGTTTTTCAGTGATTCTTATGACAAATGGTGTCAAGATAAATGAGTGTCTTGTCTCGGTTTAGTGTTTTTTTTGTTTTTTTTTTTTAGATATTAAACATTTTATGGGATGGGCAATTATGTTGTAACATGATTTGTACAATTTTGCTGTTACACCCAGTACATATATACACACACACTTGTGCACTTACATTCATTCAAAAAAACAAAAATATGACCCTTGCTTCATCCATAAAATATACATTTTTTTAGACTAATCTAAATCTTGTCATGCTTATAAGCTAATAAAAAACTGCATATATGTGTGCTTTTTGTATACTAGAAATACAAGTTAGAGTAAATTGAGGGTACAGCCTGTTAGGATATGTATATATATCTGGTTTTATTTTATTTTATTTTTCTTTCATTTTAAAATCCATATGGAATATCAGTCTGGTGTTGTAATTAAATCTAGAATTTTTATATAATTGTACAGCATCAACTGAATGTACAGCATAGACAAATTTAAGTCTTGTCTCACGAGTTGTCTGTCCAGTTCCATTTACCTCAAGAGTGCTGGGCTATTTCCATCGTGATCTGATTGCATTTATACTTATATGTCCTTGTTCAAATTTAGAAAAACTTTTGCGCATTGGAAAGAAAACTTTTACTTTTATTTTTGGGCTGGAATTTAGTTGGAGGGGGAAGAGAAGTGGAGAGAAGAATGTTTATTGAAGATATTGATCAGCCTGTTTTGGAGAGAGTTGCGGATGGAAAGCATGGTTTAGAAGGCAATTTTCTTTTAATGGAATGAAATCTGAGGAAAACAAATAGAGAGAAAAAAAAATGTGAATGCTTGAATAAATAAATGTATAAAATAAAACTAATGAAAAAAAAAATTATTTTTTCGTGAGATATATTTTTATAATAAATTAAAATTTTCAGTTCATTCAAATAGTTCTGAAAGTACATTTCAGCTAAACAGATAACTAAAGGAGAAAAGATGCATATACATACACAATGTTGGGTGTGTACATTCTTTTATAAGCTGTATACCATTTTGGGTATGACAATAAACTACGTCCAGCAGCCAGGCCTCTGATCAGGAGGTTTTGAGGAGCATGGAACCACCTCTTAATTGCTGGTGTCCCCAGGTCCACTCTGACCCAGGGTGGTAGCACCTGTTAAGGTCCCAGCTATGGGTAAATAGTTAACCCCGAAACTGGGGTAAAAACACTATGAAAGTGTAAAAATAGGTTTTAATACCAGAAATACTTTGTAAAAAAAAAAAAAAATTATTACCAGCAATAAATTTTTGAAAGAAAAAAAAATATTACCAACAATGTTTTCAAAGAAAAATATTACCAGCTATACATTTTTGAGGAAAAATATTACCAGCAATACATTTTGGAAGGAAAAATATTACCAGAAATAGATTTTTGGCAAAACAAAATATTACGAGCAATAAAAAATTTTTCGGCATTATATAGCCCATTGAAGTTGATATGTCGTAAAACAAAACAAAGCAAACTATAAGCTGTATCCCTTCAGGACATAGGCGATCATGGGTCTCTACAGCTTCATGTCCTTTGTAGTTCTTTACAATGTTTGTCTTTTTGTTACCTTGTCTAATCCCCATTCTGCCAACCATTTACACAAACTCATTAGGTAAGTTATGCGTTGATATTCTCTATCTCACCTGCCGTCAGTCTTACCTGTGAGCATTAACTTTTGTAAGCTCTCTTTTCTCATTATGTATCTTAGAAATTTCACTTATCTCTTTTTGTATTTGTGGGTTTCTTACAGACAAAAACATGTGAATAAACAAGAAATGTAGCTTACAAACAATAAAATAAAAGGTGAAAAAAACAAATTGCAAAGAAATAAACTGTACTAAACCATGAAGTTCAGATGAGTCAGAGGCTCACTAGCGGAGGAGAGAAAGAGTGGGACAACAGCAAGCTTAGCAACTTCTAGCCTAGTCTACGATACTGAAGATTAACTTTATCACTCAATTTAAATTTTTTAAAAACATTTACATTTTATCCATTACTGTAACTAAATTTTTAAAAATTTTATAATTTTTTTTATTTATCGTCGATGTAAATCACTCATACTGTTTTGTCAAATCCATTACTCATACAAATAGGAGTTGACATGCCGTTAAATCCAACATCCATCCATTACTCATACGTCTTCCTTTTTTATAATTTTCTGCTTTACCTCAAGTGAAATCATACATTTCGGCTTTTCATCACTGCTCTTTACACTTACTTTCTTTGAACCCAGGGTGTCATTAAAGGAATTTTGCAAAATAACAGCAAAATAGATACAACACAACAGACGTCCTTCTAGAGCAACGTGAATACGTTTACTGTTAGTGGAAATATTCTCAAAGCTTGGTGCTCACTGCACCAACTAGTGGATGCTTAACTGAAACTTGCTCATGTCTTAAAATTCAGCTCATATCTCAAAGCAAAATATCGGCTGAATTCTGGCTTGTATCTCAAAATATGTCTGTATGCTTGCAAGGCATTACTGTATAGTTAATTTCATTATTAGTACAGTACATAATCATTTCATTATTAGTATGATACACTATGCATAAGAGGGATGATTTATTACTCCCCCATTTTTTTTGTTGCATCAAACCTTTTAATTTCTTTGTTTAAGTATGACTATTATTACCCCATTATTTGTATTATCAAATCTTTTAATTTCTTTGCTTAAATTTGATGATTTATTAGCCATCATTTTAAACTTTTTAATTTCTCTGCTTAAGTGGGACTTTCATGAGATGAGACAACATTTTGGGACCAGTTTCAAAATTTCTCCATTTAACTAGGACTTTTCAGAAAATTTTGTTGGATTTGATGTTTCCTTTTGAATGTAAAAACAAAAGTTCTCTACTCAATCCGTGGGAAAATAAAAATTAAACAATAAAAAAAAATATACAAAATACAAAGTGCTAAAAGTTTTAACTCCTTCTGTTGCTGTAAAGAAATATGGCATACATAGCAGTCTTTGTCACACTGGGAAAATTTGGCCAAAATGTATAGCGCCATAGAAGACAACAGTACCTCACAGAAGTATTAACAAGTATGACCATCTAAACAAATCAACAAGGCTTGCTACTCATGGCTGGTAAATATAAGGGATGGAAATATGCTGGTATCTGAAGTAATTTAAATTTTAATCTATATTTTGTCAGAGAACTCAAATTAAACAAAGAATTAAGAACATGACAGATTTAAAAAATGCATTCAGTTTCACCACATGATATTTATTTCCTTAGATGCTTTTATTTACTCGCCATAGGCATTAAAATAATGTGGCTATATTGAATCTAAGGTTGCCTTTTCATGTATTATTACATTTCATGAGGCAGAATTTTTCTTAATTGAGCCCACAAGTCCCACTTATATTTAGACATTCACTAAGTAAAAAAAATTTAATTTCCTCTGAATGTCCTACTTGTATGGAGTATACTGCATCTTTATTAACTTTTAGTGTAAACGTACAACACAACTCTCATCCAATCTTTTCAATGAACAGTCAACGATTAACGTAGGTTGTATTTTGATTCTCAATCACATTGGTCTGCACTGAAAGCTGGGAAAGGGCCCACTGCATGCTCATAAGGTAATGAACATGAAAAACATGTCAATTAATGAGAATGAAAACCCAGTTTCCAGTATTAATTTAAGATATTTTATTCAGGGCTTTGCCTAGTTGGATAGGTAGGTGATGCTTGGGCAACATCTACTATGTTGATCTCATAGGTTAGCTCTTACCCCTACTAACTCCTCACCCATCAAAACATCCTGGTGAGTGACTGGCAATATGAGTGGGTGGAATTGGAACCACACAATGGACAAGTCTGTCTCTCACTAAGGACAAACCAGAACTGTCTCCCCGGTCACAAGCATAACTGTTAATATTGACCAGCACATGAAAAAAAAAAAATCAATGTCTGATTTGTTGTCACTTGGTCTCCAAAAACCTCTTATCCTCTCCTTTACTTCCCTATTCCACTTTGGTCAAAGTGGATGCCAGTTAGAAGACCTGACTTTGAAAAAAACTATTTGCTTGAACAGAAACACTTAAGATCAAGATAAAATTACATCTAACTTCTCTGTGTGGGTCTCCATAGTCACATTAGCACCTAGCATTATTTACAAGTTTTATTTCCCACTTTTTCATTGAATTCCTTCTCAAGGCTTTCTCAGTAACTTAATTTTAAATTTCAGTCATGATTGTGTTTTGTTGTCAAAGTGGAATATGAAAATGAAATGGTGAAATAAGAAACACATTGTTGTTTGGTGATCAAAGTTGCTTGCAGTGTGATATTTGGTAAAGGGTACAGATTTTTGTTCACCCTCTTGGTACCACTTATGTGGAGTACACTGTGGGTATTTCTTCAAGAATTACCTTTAAAGAGACTTTGTATTTCCGGTTACAGTTGCATGGAGTGATACACAGTTCTTTGATATGTTCTCTTCCCCATCAAGGGTTGGTTCTGGTGAGGTGTCTTCAAAGAACATTTTTTTTAATCATTTCACTCAAAGAAAGGCAATAAAGCTACTAAGATGCAAGGGGTGACTGAGTGTGAGAGAATTTATGAAAAAGAAAACATTATTAAGGAGGATGAACAATAAAAGAACAGTCATTAAAAATATGGAAGATAACAATTGCCATTGATCTTCAAAAATTTACATGCAAAATTGGCTGGAAAGCATGAAACCAGGAGAAAGTTCCACAAGCAACAAATGTGATAAAAGAAAATCTTAGCATAGAACTTATGGTTACATCTAGCCATTTCAACTGTAGGAGGATGAGACCTTGCTGCCAATCTAGTAGTATGCTTAAATTCATAAAGTCTAGGTATCAAAGAGAACATCAGAACAATTACTATGAAAATGTTTATAGAAAAAGCCCTGGAAAGCTATGTTACACTTGTGCAGAAGTGACTGAAACTGTGCTGCCAAGTCAAGACCAATAACATTGCAGATGATAATTGATATCTTTTGTCATATTACTATCTTTGTTAGCTTTTGGACAGTCTTTTGCCCAGTGATATGTTGATTCACAGACATTATATCTTAATACAACTTCATTAAATAACAGGATTCATTCTTCCAGGGCCTCTTCCAATTGTCCTTCTACTGTGTCCTTTGTATCTTACTCCTCTATACATTGATCCTCTAAATGGTTCCCCGCCTCTGTTATCATTCCTTCTCCTTTTATCAGGATTTGTTGATATGTATAACTCTTCTGTTTGTATTTCCATTTGTTTGGTCTTCAAATTCTTCATAGTTGATAAATCAATAGACATACTTGTTCCTTTTATGTCGTTAGGCTTTATATATTCAGTATTGTACCAGTTCTTTGTCTTGGTAGATGCTTTTCTGACCTGTCTAAAAATTTAAGCTTCAGTTTCTTTTCCAACTTGTTCAAGTTAGAACTGAATTATTCGATCTTTCTGAAATTTAATAACACTGGGATTCACTTGTTTAACAGATGCTGATCTGTCCTTTTTTTATGTTGGCAGTAGCTCCAAAATCTTCATCTTTTGTTTCACTGTCTTGATGTGCATGTCTAGGAAAGTCATCAGTGTTCTCAGTATCATTTCCTGTTGCATCCATATTTTCCTTGTCTTCACCTTCACTATCATCACATTCTATATTATTAGCAGATGTTTTATTATTATCACTAGCTTTTGATTCTAAAGCTCTCAAGAGTCTACTTTCATACACTGAACATAAGTGCCTCTATCTAATATTATCAACAAACCCCATGCTCTGGAAGATAAAACTATTGGTGAAGTGATGAAAAGTCATCTCACAGGTTTACAAGAAGCATGAAAATCATATTTGGTGGCAGAATCATCAGAAAGAATCCAAAGAGCACTGAGAAGACAAATAAGACTTAAAAGAGAAAACTAGAAAAAAGGTGAAAAGGTGTTTTTCTTAAGTGATGGTGAATGGAAAAGGCCAAGTTAGATTATAGGAAAAGACATACCAAATGTATGAAGCCTATACAAAATTTGAAAATTTTAAGACTGAGGCAATGTCATTGCTAGACTCCATAGTAGAGTTTGAAGAGTTAAATAAGAAATGTACCAATTTAAAAATTGACACTGATGCATTATTGGCCCTGAAATTGCTATACAATGCAAATCTTAGTGAACAACAAAAACAATTGGCTTTAACAGCATATGCCCACAATGAAGTATGAAACCATGAAAAATATTCTGACCAGAATATTTACTACTGCCAAAACAGAACTACAGATAAATGGATAATAAAACAGATAAGTGGAGATAAAACAAGAACTGACAAAAGAAATACACTTTTAAAATTACATAAACAATTTGGTTATGCTTCACAGGAAAAATTGTTAAATTTATAAGAAATGTGCTATTTGTCACAAATATACTTGTTCTAAAATGAAACCAATAATTGGTTTTAATCAAGCAAATGAGACACTAAAACTCTATTGGAACGGATTAACAATGGATTCTGTTTCTCAATGCTTTTAGGTGAGTTGTTAAATAATAATCACCAAAAGATCATTCCTATCAGGTGTTTGGTAGATAACAGTGATTTGGTTAAAGCAATCAAATGAACTAAACTTGTTGCAGATAAGAGATTGAGAATATAAATAGAAAGTATCAAAGAATTGTTAGATAAGGAAGAAATCCTGTAATTCCAACAAATAATTTATTGTTGAAACAAGTATATTTTGGAAAGCTTTTGTAATCCTTGATCACACTTGAGAAATAAATGAAACAGTGAGTAAGATATATTGTATATGTTATAAATTCAAATTAATGTAAAAAAAAAAAATTGAATTGAGTCATTAGAGTAAAAAAAAAAAAAAGTACTCCTTCTAAAACTAGAAGGAGTATATTTTTTTTTTTCATCAGGTATGCTAATGACATTTTGTTCTTTCTTTAAGCAATTCTCACACTTTCAGCTTATGTCTTGCAAACTCAATTCAGTTTTTTTTTTTTTGCTGTTAATTCGAATTTATAATGTATACAGTGTAGCTTAGTTATTGTTTCATTTATTGCTCATGAGTGATCAAAGATTGAAAAAGCTTTCCAAAATATATCTGTTTTAACAATAAATTATCTGTTGAAATTACAAGTTTTGTTCTTTTTAATTCAACTTCACCAATAGAATCAAGCGTTTTTACAATTATTCTGTTCAATAACATGAGTGAGATCAAATTGTTGTCTAACTAAAAGAGACACCTCACCTTACTATTGCAACTACATCCTGGCTTTTTTGCATACTGGCTTTTTCTTTGTATTTCATCAAGAGTTTCTAAATACTTAACAGAAGCACCAAATCAGATGTGGCAGTAATATTCAATGCATGGATGAATACTTATAAATGTGTAAAATAATTTCTAGCAAGAAAAATTGTGTAGCATGACACAGTGAACCACAGTAGGTTTAATAATTGATTCAATATAATCTTTCTACTTCGTGTCAGTGAAAAATGTTAGCTTGTGTGCAATGAGTTACTCTCCTAGAAGTTCACATCAGCCATGCTGATGGAATGCAAAAAAAAAAGTTCTCTAAGATGATTCAAAGAGAACTATTTTATTTGGAAGTGTTAAAATTAACAGTCCATTCCTTGCCCCAGTTAACAACAGATTGCAGGTCATTTTTTAGATCAGCTGCCAATTTGGCCTTATCAAAATGATCAGACTTACCATTAAGACAGGAGTAAATAGTTGCATCATCAGCATAGATACAGAGAACTGATGACATCAGGAAGGTTGTTGATGAAAATTAGGAACAAAGTAGTTTTGAAGATAGTCCTGGGGGCACACCTGCAGTAATGCTAAAAGGTCTAGAAGAGTGGCCATTAAAGACAACTTTCATTTTGTGATTTGATAAAAAGATTGAAACAGCTCAACAAAAGTTCATCTGGAAATACCTTGCTTTAAATTGCTTATTTGAAAGAAGACCCTGCAGTGTAAGATGCTTAACAAATTTAAAGTTGATTAGAACCTTTAGTAGTTTGCCAAAAAGAGGTAAAAGTCTAATAGTCCGATCTTTTAAAACATGTTTATAATAATCAATATACAATAATGGCAAAGATTATGATAGAACCTAGATCTACAATGGTTATGCACATCTAATATAATAAAATGAAGTGTCTATCTACCTGTCTGTATTAGATTCAGAAACTACTGGATGAATTTTAACTAAAGGTGGCATGCAAAAAAGCTATGATGCAGAGTGTGTTACAAGCTATGTAAAGTTGACCTAGGTCAACCTTGAAGTTCATGAAGGGTCAAAAATAAGGTTAATTGAAGCTTTTTTTTTTTTTTTTTTTAAAGAAAGTTAAATATTTATTCCTATGTAAAAATATAGATCTAAGGCAAGGTAGATAAACTTTTAATAGTAAGTTAATGTGTGGTTATGTTCTTTAGTCATTTTTATAAGTTATACACATAAAATGAAGTTCCAATCTTTTTATTTAGGCAAAAATTAGTTCCTGCTGTATACTTCTGTTAGATTGAATTGACATATCAAAAGCTTAATCCAGGTATTCACTTCGTCAGTATAGCATCATACCTTTAACAATAACTTCCTGTCTTTCAACACTTTTCTAAATAGCAAATGTATATTAATTACTAATAAATATCTTTTTAATATATTAACATAAAATGTTCTTCATCTTCAATTATGGCAACCTCCCATAAACATGGCTAACTTTGTGGGAAGCTTTTTTGACATGGAGATTCAAATTTAGAAAAATTGTCATGCAGATTTACAAGTCTTTTTCTTTTTAATTTAATAAGTGTTAATACTGAAAATTGAGGTTTTATATAAAAATATATATTTTTATAATTCTGCATGATTTTTTATTTATTATTAAATGTGGAGTATATGTATCTTGCTTCTGCATACAACTGCTTCTGACTTGAACTGTAATTCGCAGCTCTGCATTTAATTAAAAATTGCCTATTGTTACTTTTTACTGGATATGTACACTACCCAAACTTCAACTAAAAAATGTTTTTCTGAAGAGATTATATGTATCAAGCTGGGAATGGAAATTGGTATTGTATATGGAAATTGTAAAAGTTTCCCTGCCAGTAAGTAATTATAGAAACATTTTCAGTGCAGGAAACTCACTCTGAAGTATTGTATCTTGGTAAGATTTATTTATATATGTATATATATATATATATATATATATATATATATATATATATATATATAGAAAAACATTGAAGTCAACACTCAGAGGCGACAGGCTGTTTCATACTAGATGCAATCGTCAGGCATCCTGACGATTGTGTATAGCATGAAACGGCCTGTTGCCTCTGAGTGTTGACTTCAATGTTCATTTTTATATTTACATACACTCTTATATTGAGCACATAAATATAGCACACCTTAAAACTATATTTCTTCATATATATATATATATTTCAATGTCAAAGAAGCTTGCCTTGAAATTAACCATACTTAATACTTTCACTGCTGAAATGTTATAATATTATTGCCTGGCTGTGCTGGCCTGTTTGGGGAAAAATAGCAAATTTCCATTTGCTGAAAATAAATGACTATAAATACACTGATAGTGACTTATTTATAACTGCCATTTTGGTTTTGATTAGATATTTTACAGTACAGAGTGGCTAAATGCCCACCCCCGTCCCCACAACACAATATAAGTCAGGGATATGGTTCAAATTTTGATAAATAAATATTTTATTGTTCAACATGAAGCCTATTTAATTTTTTTGCCTGGGTCACGTAGTTACTCAGATATTCATACTTTAAATGATGTTCATGTTTTTTGGGACACCCTGTATTTTAATAGGCACCAGTTAAGTACAGGGTGTTTCAAAAGTCACATTACCATTGATAACCTTGTAAATTTTATATTTACCAAATTGAATCATGCCTCTGTATGTGACAATATATTATTAAAAAATTTTACTGGTCGAATTATGGAAGATGATGTCATGCAAATTTTTCTTGGTTGCTATTTGACAAGTGTATATTTTCTGCCAATTGTTATGTGACTGTTGAAACACTCTGTAGACGGGTCCACTCATAAAATAAATAGGGAGAAGTTTTTTTTGTTTTTTTTTGTAAGTAATTTTTGTAGATTAGTATTCTTTTGACCTTACTTAGGCTGTGACACTTATCAGAATTGAAAATTATTGCTTTATTATTGATTTAAAAGTAGGGGTCCTGTTTATAATATTCATACAGTATAAAATTGATCGCTGACATTTATCTGTCTTGGGTATGATGATAAACTACATCTACCTCCTGACGATAAACTACGTCCAACAGCAAGGCCTCTGATCAGCGTGAAACTACCTCTTAATTGCTGGTGTTCCCAGATCCACCCTGACCTGGGGTGGTAGCACTTGTTAGGGTCCCAGCTATGGGCAAATAGTTAACGACCAAACTGGGGTAAAAACACTATGAAAGTGTAAAAATAGGCTTTAATACCAGAAATACTTTGTAAAAAAAAAAAAAAAAATTATTACCAGCAATACATTAGAACCATCAATACATTTTTTGAAAAAAAACATTACCAGCAATAAAAATTTTGTCGGCATTAAATAACCCATTGAGGTTGATATGCCATAAAACAAACCAAACCTAAACCTGACATTTATAGAGCTATTGAAGTTTGAAATGCTGCTTATTTCATTGATATCTTAGTATGAAAACAGACTTTTTTTTATTTTACAAAAAAATTCTTTTAAATAAAGAAAAAATAGTTATATACATTCGTATGTATTTTATTTTAGGTATGTAGCCCTGGCATGGCAAATACTATACAGCTAAAGAAAGGATTGTTTACATTGGTTCAATGATTCCGACTACAGTTGAATAATGATGATAATTTTAGGAAAATATTTTGAACAAGCAAAATAGATTTTTTTTTTTACAAAATGACATTTTGTCATTAAATAACAGACATTTTGAAAGTAGTGCCACATTTTTAATTAAAAAACAAAAAATTTGCATAAAATAACAAAAGTATGAATCAAGTTATGCAGATATCAATGATGTACGCACATTTTCAAGGTATGACATTTGTAAATAAAATATAAGTGCAGATAATTCTGTTTAGGTCAGAAATCAATTTGACACTATATTATGAACAGGAACCTTCCACTTCTAAATTGATAAAAATCAATATTATTCAATTCAGACAAATGTAGTTTGAGGAAGATCCAAAGAATGCTAAAGACAAAAATTATTACTGGGAAAATTTTTCCCTATGTGTTTTTTTTTTTTTTTTTTTATGAGTGGACTTTATGTAGTGCATACTATAATTATTACTATTATTATATATATCTATAAAACAGATGATATCTGTCAGTTTTTGTGTGTCTTTGTGGGTGTATGCTATTTATGTATGTCCACATTTCTCAACTGATTTTGATGAAATTGTACACACAAGTTGAAAATTTACCAAGCTAGGTCAAGACCAACTTTTCAATCTTCAGGTCCACCAGGTTTGGCAGAAAAATCAATAAAACTGAAGGTGGGTATGAATTTTTACAAAAACCAAGGCAAAGTTACATGCAAAGAAAATTTTTACTGGATGAGCTGATGTTCTTTGCACTTAATGCAAAATATAGCTCATGTTATGAAGTTTATGTAGAGTGCTTGAGAGTTTCCTGTGACATTGGCTTCACACAAAAAAATTGCAAGAAACTGAAAAAAAAATGGGATTTTCTGAACAACTTAAAAAAAAAACTTAAATAACTTCCTCATTTTCTATCCAGTTTTCTTCAAACATGTTGCAAAAAATTTGGTATCATGTAAGAAATAAGATAGTGTGGTTTTAGTCTTCATAAATTTGGCATCATGTAAGAAATAAGATAGTGTGGTTTTAGTCTTCATAAATTTGGCATCATGTAAGAAATAAGATAGTGTGGTTTTAGTCTTCATAAATTTGGCATCATGTAAGAAATAAGATAGTGTGGTTTTAGTCTTCATAAATTTGGCATCATGTAAGAAATAAGATAGTGTGGTTTTAGTCTTCATAAATTTGGCATCATTTGTAAGAAATAAGATAGTGTGGTTTTTAGTCTTCATAAATTTGGCATCATGTAAGAAATAAGATAGTGTGGTTTTAGTCTTCATAAATTTGGCATCATGTAAGAAATAAGATAGTGTGGTTTTAGTCTTCATAAATTTGGCATCATGTAAGAAATAAGATAGTGTGGTTTTAGTCTTCATAAATTTGTAAGAAATAAGATAGTGTGGTTTTAGTCTTCAAAATTTGATCATGTAAGAAATAAGATAGTTTTTTAGTCTTCATAAATTTGGCATCATGTAAGAAATAAGATAGTGTGGTTTTAGTCTTCATAAATTTGGCATCATGTAAGAAATAAGATAGTGTGGTTTTAGTCTTCATAAATTTGGCATCATGTAAGAAATAAGATAGTGTGGTTTTAGTCCTGCTCGCTTCCCTGTTTATAACAAAAAAACTGTTCAAAAAGCCCGTTTTTCAGCCATAACTCTTTGGTTTTTCATCCGATGCTTTCCAAATTTGCAAAGTAAATTATATATGACACACAAATTGTCTTGCATGAATGTTTGGTTTAGATTATTTCAGTTAAGTGGCCAAAATCTGTAACAAACTCTTCCCAAAATCAGCTTTTACCATTTAGCTAATACTTTTTTTATATGATTCTAAACTAAATTGGCATTCAAACAACCTTTTATGCAAAGATTGTTTGAGGAGGATTATTGAAGCGTTAAAAGGGAAAAATTCCTGAAGAACCTCTTATCAACCCCAGCTTTACAGTAAACATGCAAAGATGAGGGGGGGTGTGCTTCATGAGTTTGCATTTGCAGTTGAATCAAGCTCTAATGCTTCTTCCCTGTTTTTGTTTATTAGTTTTATGAACAATGCCATGCTGTTTGAAAATTATTATGGCCATAGGAAATTTACTGAATATCTAAAACATTGAAACAATTTAACCTGAGTAACGAACACACAAGGTTTTATCGATGAGATTCATTTATTAAGAACAATCAAACACTTGTGAAGGACATACCATAAAAAGTTGAGAAGTAGGGAATAGCTTTGTATAACAACAGATGATGCATGCAAAGGGGGCTGCAAGCAGAGATTTCTAGATAGGGGGAATGGTTATACAATTGCAGCCATGTACACCCAGGCAATGTGAGGTACCTTGGCTAGTAATATATATATATATATATATATAATGAAATTATTTTAAGATATTTTCTGTTTGTATGTCATTTTTATAGATACAAATATTTAAGTAAATGCTCTATTTTCATAGAAATTGCTAACCAGATGCTTCCTCTGTAGCTAAATGGTATAGCATGTCAGGTTATATGACAGTTCCAGGTAGGATACCAGCTTGATTCCTGTTGGAGGTCTCATATTTTCTATGAAATTTCTTGGACATTCAGGCCGGTAAATATAGTTAATACTCTTTATTATAAACAGAGCATTTACCAAAATATTTGTCTTCATAAAAATAATGTATAAACCGAAAATATATTAAAGTATATGTATGCATGTATGCATTTAAAAAAATTTTTCTTCTAATATATTTTTATTTCTAGATTTTGTTTCATCTGGATTATTATTATATAAGTTGTATATTTGAAAAAATTTTTTTTTTAAAATATTTTTATTTCTAGAATTTGTTCTCTCCATATTATTATCATCTTGTTATAATTATGCTGTCCTTTCCTTTGTTAGTTAGAATGACTGTTACGTCCTTTTCAATATCTCATAAATAATGGATTATTCCACATTTTGATTGCATGGAAGGAGGAGAAATACTTTACTTGGTTGAAAATTGAAAGAAAGAAGAAAAGATGGAAGTGGAAAGAGAAAATCAGATCCGACTGATGAGAACAGATATTACACTTTGATCCCAGCCAAAAGGCCTAGAAGAAATGGCGACTGTGACAAAAATGTTACTATTTTTCAAATGGACATTCTTGAAAAGCATAAACTGAGTAAGCAGTTGCCAAAAACCCAATTAATATAAATTAAATAAAATAACATTGTCTGCTGAATTACTTTTTAATTTTATTCAAAGAAATGTTTATAAGACAGGGTTAGAAAGAAAGAAAGAAAGAAAGAAATAATGGACGATAAAAGTGTTTAACATTTCCTGCCAATACCTCATGAATAATGGACTATTCCATTTTGATTGCATGGAAAAGACACTACTTAATTTCAATGAGAAAATGAAAGAAAGATAGAAGTGTTTAACGGCTGTTTCAGTGAAATGGAAAAAGTTGTCAATTTCAAATCTTTTCATTTGTACCAACTTCTTAAAATAACAACCAGCATTCATATTTATGATTGCTATTGAAATGTTTTGTTAAAGTTGTCAAGCTCAACTATATAACAATCTAGGGAATTTCTATGAATATTTTATTGTTATATAACTCATCATGAGCTTAAGAGTTAAGAATTGAGATTCATCAGAAAATTTAAATAGGAAGAGTGTTAAATTTTCACAGGTTTTTCTAGTATAATTTTTGTATTCTAAAGTATATTTTTTTTTAATATTTTTATTTCTAGAATTTGTTTTATCTGTATTATCTTTATTTCTATTATTACATATTGCTGTGGCTTTATTAGGGCCAGGAATATATGCACAAGGGAGGAATTGAGTTAAACAAATATATTAACAGAAAACAATAATACAAACGAGAGTGTTACAGCAAGAATGTCGGGCCAACTGTCAGAGCTGACTGCTGGAAACTACACTTCTCTAAAAGGCAGTACCTGCTCCTATTTATAGCTGGGAGAATCCATGTGTGCATGGGTAAATTACCATAACACATGTATAATTTTTGTAATTAAAAAGTGTTTTTTTTTTCCAAAATGTTTATTTTTGAATGTGTTTTATCTGTATTATTATTATTATTATTATTATCATCATCATCATCATCATTATTATTATAATTATATATAATTTGTGTATTTAAAAAGCTTTTCTTTTTTTTTTTTTTCTCAGATGTATTTCTAAAATTTGTTTTATCTCTTGTTTTTTTTTTTTTTTTTTTTTTTTTTTTAGCTATCGTTTCCCGGACATGTTCCCTGATGTGAACCAGGTCCGCTACATGCAACAAGAACTGGACAGTATCATCCAGATTGGGGTTTACAACATCACAAGTCTGCTGAAGGCCATCAAATCTGAGTCGAGTTCAGAGGATGCAATTAATGTTGAAGTTGATGATGATGATGATTTTGATATGAGCAGAAGAGTACAGCAAATGCTAAAACAGAAATTGACAAAGATAGATGAAGGTCTGGAAGATGGCAATTCTGGCTTCAATGAAAAAATTTCAGACTCATTCGAAAAAGCCAAGAATTTACAAGCTATAAATTCTCTGAATTTAAATGCTGGTCACCTTACTGAGCAGCTCTTGAAAAAGGGACTAATAACCCCAGATATCTTACAAAAACTTTTGGAGGAATGGACTGTGTCCCCCAAACAAACAAATAAGGGAAAGAATAGACAACGGTGGAAGAGGAAAAAATAAGTTAATATATTTTTTTAATGTTTTGAGAAATTTCCTCAGAGTTGAAAAAGTAAAAACAATTTATTGTAATAAAACATAATTTTTAACTCTTTTGGCACAGACCTTTTTTTATTTTATATTGTTAGAAGGATACTGAGAAAACTATGGATCCAACAGTTTTACTGCTCTTTGTTTCTCCTTGGTGCACGCTGCTAGTTGAGCGGCCATGTTCACATTGTAACAGCAGGAAGAAAACTGTCATGATCAAGCTCAAAATTTGATCACGTAACCACAATGGTACCACCTATAAGCACACATGAGCAGAAGGCAATGTGGTTATAGCAAAGTGCAGGTATTTTTTTTTACTTACCCTCATATATATATATATATATATATATATATATATATAATATTTTTTACTAAATTTATCATTCAGTTAATTCATTCATTGTTGGTATGCTGGTTTACCTCTTTTCTTTTGGGACCTGGATATTGTCAGACTCCAAAAATGTTGGGGAAAAAAATGATATAATTATTGAGTTTATCAAATATGTGTGTGTCTTTGGTGTTAGCTGCTGTAATGCAAACATTAAAAATAAAGATCAGCAAGTGAGAAGTTGGAAGAGTGTACATGAAGGTTTTATCATATAGAAAGAGAAAATACTGAAAAGTATGGAAATATGTTCTCTACCTTCTCTCTGACCCTGAAAAGGAAAGCTTGTGACTATTATAAAAAGTCTTTTCTTACTCAGAAATCCAGTACATTATGTTACAGGAGTTTTTTTTTCTCACACATATATCTGTGAAGCATTTTTCCTTCACAGCATCTACCCCAAAATACCTCTCTGTCTAGATTAAGGCTTCACTGACTAGCAGTTAAGGGACACATCACTGCAAGAAAGTCCTGGAAAATGCAAAATGTGGCTATGCACAAAGGGGTTCAGGCCAAGATTGAAAGCAAACAAATTGTACCCAGCAATTTCTTCCAACCAAATTCCAACCAAATTCTGAATAGAGACAAAGCCTCTGTGACCACATTATTAATGGCCCCAATATCATCTCTTCATCATTGGATAAGGCAAAGCTTTTTGTGTTAGTCTTTACTTCCAAATTAATGTTAGACGATATGGGACATTTCCTTCCTGATTTCCTTCTGTCTCATCGAGTACAACCTCAGTAGTATTTTTATTAACAGCCCAGGAAGTCTCAACTTATCAAAAATCATAATCCTAAGAAAGCTACCAGCCCAGACAAATCCCAGTGGTTGTCCTTAAGAATATCAACCTAGAATTATCCCTGATCTTAGTGAAATTATTTAACTATTGCTTGAAAGAGTAATTTTTCCCAAGTCTGTAGTAGGTGTTAAGCCTATGCTTAATTTTCAAGAACACGGGTTAGCACTCAGCCACTTCTCGGTATAGACCTATCACCTATCTGCCTCCCCAGTGTCATTACAAAGCTTCTTGAGGTTATAATCAACAAGAAGATTGTTGATCTTATGTTTATATTTTTGTTATTTGTTAATGGAGATGCGCTTGACTCTTTAAGTCACTAACCCTTCCAGAAACTCGTACCAACTATCCTGACTGTCAGAAGAAGTTCCAGCTGATTTGTGTTATCTCCCTTCTGTGGATCTTTCAAACCACATTTGTGCAGAAGGAGATGATAGAACAACTAGTTGGAAATGCATGTGGAAGTCACAGAACTAAGACCATACCTAGTACCATGTCTAGCATGGGACCACATGCATGGTACCTACTAATTATGGAAGAGAGTAAACCTTTCTAATATAATTTCTATATCGAGTAGAGGGTAGTGAAAAGTTCTTGATTTCACTAGAAAAGAGTTAAAAAGATTTGGGGAAATAGGCTAAGTCATGAAATTGCTAGCCCCCCCCCTCAACACTTTGTAACACAAATTATATAATAAATGAAAACTATTTGCTTATAATGTTTATTAGTTACATAAAAACAATTTATGAAATTCTGAAAAATGTTTAATTTTATGCCAAAATAAACATTGAAGTTTGTTCAAGTTCCTTTGATATTGTTTCAAACTGCAGTTAGGTTTTTACAAATTTCATTGACTCAGTCAGTTTATAAACTGTTAAAATATTCAAACTAGTTTGAAAATAACTTGAAGAATCCTAGTAGCCGACCCATGAAATTAATGGCAGTAGAATCAAACTGTACCAAACTATAGGGAGGCCAGTTGAAGACTTGTAATTATTACCAGTTGTTACTCATAGATGGAGAAAATACTTGAAGTAATGGAAATGTTCTATGGAAGGATGCTGAGCATACAAAACTTTCTTTCCTCATTATGTGACCTAGAAATTTCAACTATCTCTTTCTGATGTTAAGTATAAGTGTCTATTTTCTCTAAAACTGTGTCATTGCTCACATGTTTAGTCCATGGTATCCTCAGCATTCTTCTGTAGAATCACATTTCTGTTACTTCAAGTCTCTTTTTCATCTGTGATGAGACTGTCCAGCATTCACTGCTATAGAGGAGAACTGATATTACATAACAGTTCAGTACACTTTTCTTGGTTTCTAACAAGTTCTCAGTATCTTAATACTTTGCTCAGTCAGCTTTTGGAAGGCATCTTATTCTATTCTAATGTGATTTAGGATTTCTGTGTCACACTTTCCATTCACTGTTAAAAAAAACTTCCTAAATATTTAAATTGTACTTGTTTGATTTTGGTATCTTCAATTTGTAATTTGCATGTTTATCACATATTTGGTCCAGTGTCTAAGCTTATAGCACCAGGTATTCCCAAACAGTCACCCATCTAGGTATTGACCAAGCTCAACTTTGCTTAACTTCGATGGTGATCATATGTGAACCAGTGTTTCAACGTCATGTGGCTGTAAACTTCATTGATTGATTGGTTCGTTTTTTTACGGCTTATCAACCCAATGCAGGTTATTTAAAGACAGAAAATATCTTTAGATTGTAAGAATGTTGTTGAGATAATAATGGTTTAGTGATACATGTCTTAACAATTAACCCATAGACGGGTGAGAAGAGGTGAACTCATACCCTTTCCCATGGGTTTTTGAGTGTTAGTGAATACAAAGAATAGGAACTTAGCTCTCCCTATTAACAATACTCTTTAACATCCTGTTAACATCGGTATTTTTAAGGACTTATGGACATGTACGTCAAATTTCTTTCTGAAACCAGATACTTGGATAAGTGAAAACAAAAAATCAAAGACCCAGTACCAATGTGAAGGACAATCTCACCACACTCGCCATTTCAATATAAACTCAGGAAAAACAGGACCCAGAGGTCAGTCTTCTTTACTCTTTTGTTAGAAAGCGAGACAGGCTGGTCCACTCCACTCTAACCACCAAAGAATAGGACGGCTGCCTGTTACAAAGAAGGATATATGTATATAAATTATTTTCAGATAGAGTGTGTCTGTGAAGAAACAAAATGAATAAAAAGACGGAGAAAATCTATTCTTAACCGACGCGTTTCGTACTGTGTGAGACTTTCAAATATAAGGATTTATTTTGTTGCACGTGTTTATATGCAAGAACAAGGGTGTCATTGGTTTATCAGGTCTTTTAAATTTGAGAACGTTCATGAATATTGATCAGGTGGTTGAAAGGTCAGTCAAAACATGTCAATGGCAAAAAGTGCCATAATTTAATGTCTGGTAAAACAAAAGTAAGCGAATAATATTCAAGAAATATTTTTATTTTTTAATTAATGAATATTGTAGAAATTGTGACCAAATTATTATGTGATAAACGTATGTGTTGTACATCTTCGAAAACACGAGGTAATGGTTTTAACCTTTTTCTTTTGAATTTTTAAAAAATTTTTGTGGTCGTAGATGTTCGCTTAAGAAAGTAATTCTTTCAGGAAAGGTGAGATTGGAAATAACCTGGGGCGTAGATTTATATTTTGATAAGCGTCGATAGCGGCACTCTCGACAATTTTCCTCCTGAGTAAATTGCTTTCTTTTTTTATACATGTGGTAATTTTTTTAGATCAAAATTGTGGTTGAATTTATTTCTCTGTATGACTAGTGAATTTGATAAATTGTTATATATAAGGCCCCTTCTGTGTTCATGGGTACGTTTTTTTTTAATTTACACTTGCCTTGATAAGTCCCTCAGAGGACAAAACGCGTTAGCTAATAATAGTTTTCCTTTTTGTCTTTTATTCCACTTCACCTCTCTCTCTCTCTCTCTATATATATATATATATATATATATATATATATAGAGAGAGAGAGAGAGAGAAATATATATATATATATATATATATATATATAATCTACAAAGAAGAAAAAGGTGGTGTTTTTTTTTTTTTCTCTCTCTGTCCCAACGTACCACGAGCTGCGATCTCTGTCTCACCAACAACAAGGTTTTGTGTTTACGAGAATAAATCTCAAATGACAACATTTGCTAATTGGATGACTCATTTTGAATGTGAAAGACAACAATTTGCGCCAACCTCCACCCTGGTGACCCCGACGTGATAAAGAATTATCGGAGCAGAAACATTTATTTTCAAGAGCACGACATGATATGGAAGTTCTGACATGTTTTGGAATTATTGGCACAGAATGCTGGTGTTTGCATTCAAAATGAATGAAAACCGAGCGAGCTTTGTATTGGGCGTATTGCGGGATTCTATGCTGTTCGGGTAAAAATAATTCATGTTTAAATTTTGTTATGTCTGCAGGTGGTAGTTGAAGTCAGGCGTGACTGTACCTGAGAGAAATAAAATGGTTAAGCAATGGCAGTAGAAATGAAGATAGTGTCAGTCATCTTCTGACCAAGAAAAAGGGGTTAAAATGGTGTAGTAGTAATGACTATTATTAATTTTTAGTAACAATGGCTATTATTAATTTTTGTTCGCACGTTACAAACATTTTGTATGGCAGTTACTCTGTTGTGGAGATGTGTTAGTTTTAGGGATTTGAAATTTGTGATTTTACACTTTACGTCGGGTTTAATCACCAATTTTTTTTTGTAAGAATACATTTTTGTGCCCACGTGGTATGGTAGATAGAAAAGTTGGTCGAAATTTCTCTTCATTGGCTCTCGGTTTTGAAAAGTACCTGAATGGTGCAGAGTTGAGTTTGCTTATAGCAGTGGTCATCAAATAGTGCGTCTGGATACACTGGTTCACCCTGTGAGATGTCTAGGTACGCTGTGGCATTCCAGAGAAATATGTGTCCAGATATAAGGATAAATACAATTATTTTATTGCTGTACTCGTCTCGTTCTTGTCCATGTGAATAAGGCTTTTTCTGCTCTTACCACAATTAAGTGCAAAAAAAGAAACTCTTCAATGTATCGACGAGAAAACGAGAGTTTACTTATCAAATATACGCCCAAACATGGACACCTTGAGGTGGTGTAATTGTTAGTAAGTTTGTCTCGCTAGAACAATTACCCCATAATTTTGGCCTTGTGCCGTATCTAAGCTAGGCCTAGAAGATCATTTTAGTGAGTTCGTTCCTCACTGGGTGCACCACACTTACGGCCTTGTGCCACATCTATGCTACGCTTAGAAAGCCATTAGGGCAACTCTAGGCAGTGTAATGGTTAGCATACTTGTCTCGCTAGAACAATTACGATTGAGCGTTCTTTATCTACGTTCGACTTACATAAAATGAGAGAGAGAGAGAGAGACAGACAGACAGACAGACAGACAGAGACAGACAGACAGAGAGAGAGAAAAAATATGTTTGCCTTTTTATAGACTTAATGAGCGAACTCTAACGAGCGGTTTAGCAAAGTCAAGTGGAGTAACCCACAGACGGTTTTTATTCTCTTGAATACAAATGCGGTAACATGCTTTTAATGTGCATGCAATCAACGGCAATGGCTTCTTATTTTTTCACTTTTTGCAACGGAATCTGATGAAGATTTCAACACGTGTTATGGTTTTTGATTGGTTGGCAGTGTACTTTCTGTTAGCGACAAATATGATGAACTTAAAAATTGAAAATTTGAATTTAATTTTGAATTTGCAGAACAAGGGAGGTAATTATTCGCTACACTCTAGCCGAAAAGAAATAACTTGCTTATAGATTCTTTTTAATCATTCTACCCCAAGCAAGGCGATAATGTCACTAAGACGCACGGAGTTAATGAGAGTGAAAGAAAATAAGAACACGTTATTGAGGAGAATGGTAATTAGCCGTTTGCTTACAAGGTCTGTAGCCTGGATATTATTCTCCGAGGCTTATTTTGATGCTGTGAAACGTGTTGCCCTTACAGCTGTTCCACAGCTGTTGCCATTAGTCTTTCATGTCAGCAAGGAAAAAAAAATAATCATTAGGATTTCGTATAAAAATTAACTAAACAAGGAAAAAATATTAATTTGAACAGAGCCGTTCATATGATTACATAATTCTCATTGGTGAAAGTCAAGATTTTTGATTGGGCATTTTCTGGAAGACTGGCGCTACATATCTTACTTATTACCTTTATTTGACCTAAGAAGTAAGGTACACATTGCTTGCCCTATTTAAATTGTTCTGTTCAAAATTTTAAAAATATATATTTATTAATTTTAACGTATTTTTTAATTTTAAAATTTTTAATCGTTATCACCCCATGTAAAGCAGTAATGCCACTAAAACACAAGGGGTTACAGGATGTTGAAGAATTAGGAACAGAAACAATAATGATGAGAAGAAATAAAAGAGAGTAATCAAAAGGACTGACATTGCATTTAATTTTTTGCAGATTAAAGTTGCAGAAACTGTTAACATAGAATCTAAGGTTACATCTAACCATCTTAACTGTAAATTGATGAGATATTGACGACAGCCTAGTACTGCGTTTAAATTCAAAATCTCTAGTTACCATAGCGAAGAGTTCATTCGATTAATTACCATGAAAGTATTTATAGAAAAGACATAGAGATACAACCGTACGGCAGAGGGAAAGTAACTGAAGCCGAGCAGCCAGATCAGGACCAATAATATTGCTGATTCTTTTTTGGATCTTATCAAGTATCTCAAGGTAAATAGCAGGGATAATGGACCATATGTGACAGCAATATTCTAAGCATGGACAAATGGTAGACTTATAGATATATTAAGATAGATGCTGGAGAGAAAAATTGTCATGTCCGGCACAGTAAACCTACCTTCTTATCAGCTGACCTAGCAATGGATTCAATATAGTCTTTCCACTTCATATCAGCAGAGAACGTGGGCCCGAGAAGGCGCAATGAGTTACTTTACTGAAGGTCAGCATCAGCCATGTTGATGGATGGCAGAGAGGGGTCTCTCATATGTTTAATGGAGAGAAGTTCAGTTTTGGAGGCGTTAAAATAAACAAGCCATCTTTTGCCCCAGTTAACGACAGATTTGAGGTAGTTTGGGACATCGGTTGCCATACTAACCTCGTCGGACTGACCAGCCTTACTATCGAAACAGGAGTAAATTGTTGTGTCATTAGCGTATATACCATGTTGAGAGCTGATGTCACCAGGAAGGTTATTAATGAAAAACCAAAAACAGAGTAGGATCAAGGCTGTAGCTCTGGTGGACACCTGCATTAGTAGGAAAGGATATAGACGAATGGCCGTTCAGGATAACTTTCATTTCACGATTTGATAGAAAAGACTGGATCAATTCAAAGTGCCAGCAGACACTGTAACTTTTCAGCTTGTGGAGAAAACCTAAATGTCAGTCCCTGTCAAAGGCTTTTGCGATGTCCAATGCTACAGCCCGGGCTTCACCGTTACAGTATGATAGACCTTTCCGCAATTATCGTCAGTATATTAGCAGTTAAACTGGAGAAACGAAAGCCGTATTTTTTGTCTGAGAAAAAGGCTCTGCGATGAGAGATGATAAACCAATTCAGCATTGATTAAGGCATTGATTAGTTTCCCCCAAAGAAGTAGAAGACTAATAGGCTGATAGTTGGAAGGGTCAGACGGCTCACCAGAGTTCTTAATTGGAACAACAGATGATGACTTCCAGCAGGCAGGAAGGCAAAAGGCATCGTCATTTATTATGCAGTTTAGAGAGAACAGGAGCCAGTTCGGGAGCACACTTCGTAATGACATTGCAGTGATACCATCGGGTCCACATAATTTGTATAGCTATATAAATTAGAGACAATAGCAGAAACTATAAAGGGGTGATATGCATATCACTCAACAGAGACTGAGTTCTAGGAGTGAAGTTAGGCAGGGATATTCCGGATGAGTCAGGAGTAGAGTTTGAGGAGAATTTACGGGCGAAGCATTTAGCTTTATCAGCAGAGGTTGATAACAAATCATACTGATTGAAGAGGGGAGAGATAGAGACCTTACACATATTTAATGCCCTATTACAGAGCCACAAGTAATCACAAGAAGAGTCAAAGTTGTTAGAGGCTATGCACTGCCTCATATTCTCGGCAAACAGGGACTTTGCTCCTTTGAGGACTCCCTTACATTTATTGCGAGCAGCAACGAATAGGCGCCTGTTGTGATGAGAACCGTCACGCTGCTATAGTCTAAAGTGGTGGTTCCTGCTGGTGTGAACTATGGAGAGGATTGAGGTTTCCCCTGATATTTCCGAGAAATGATAGCATCCATGCTGGCTTTGACCCAAGAAGAAACTTCAGTGGCGCAATTTTTAATTGGGAGTTTAAAGATGTTAGTCCCAGGGGCATCACAGAGAAAAACACGGCGTGAGTCCCAATCAGTATACTGGTAACGGAAAGAAGTCTGTTGAATAGATAACTGGAACGAAATATCAATAGCCACCATAGAGTGGTTGTTTCTGGTTGTTTTATCAACCTCAGTGGGTCATTTATTGCCAACAAAATTTTTGAAATAGATACATAGCGATAGTTTGGTAAAAAAGGTGTATATGTATACATACATATTTGAACCATTTTTCAATTTCTCATATTTTTTAGTACAATCACATGTATTGCTGGTATTTTTTTTCAAAAACGTATTGCTGGTAATATTTTTTTCAAAAATTAATTTCTGGTAATAATTTTTTTCAAAGTGTTTCTGGTATTTAAACCTATTTTTACACTTTTATAGTGCTTTTTACCTCAGTTTCGAGGTTAACTATTAGCTCATAGCTGGGACCCTAACAGGTGCTACCACCCCGGGTCAGGGTGGACCTGGGACCACCAGCAATTAAGAGGTGGTTCCACGCTCTTCAAAACCTCCCTATCAGAGGCCTTGCTGTTGGACGTAGTTTATCGTCTTACCCTGGACGCGGGTGTAGTTTATCATCATACCCAGGACGCTCCATTTGACGCGTGTGTGTGTGTGTGTGGGGGGGTCTTACCCGTCTGCAGAGGTGCAGTCGGCGTATTCTACAGTCCCAACCGACAGGGCAACCACCATAGAGTGGTCAGAATTACCAAGAGCGCAGTGTTGCGAAGCTCAGCAAGAGGAGATAAGAAATAAATCAAGTAGAGAAGCATGTTGCTCGGTTTTGCTAGGGAAACGAGTAGGGAAGTCCACGAGTAAGGGATTAGGCAGTGGAAAAATCTAATGTCTGAATATCGGCAACACCAGTAACATTAAAATGTTTCAGCCGTGGTGAGCATTAACGTCATTGAAGACAAAGATGTTCGCAGATGGATGGAGTGAAAGTGCCTCTTCTATTCTGTCAGCTATTGCGTCTAATATACTGTAGTCATGGGAAGAGGGAGTCATTAAAGGAAAAAGAGATAGCTAACAGAGTTTAGTAACGAAAGACGGAAGCACATGAAGGAGTAGTCTTGTCGGAGTTAGCTCCTCCTTAATTCCCTAATTGTCACTAGAGGTCATTCTCCCTATACTATAAATACTGGGCGACTTCTCGCCTTGTCCTCTTTTTCCTTCAGGCCTCGTACCACATCCCACCTTGCGTGGAGATTAGGTAAATACTCTTTTTTATTTCTTTCGGTAACTACAATGTAAGCTCTCTTAGAAAATCTGCGTCTTACCATTTGTGGAAGACGCTGTGAATATTATACACAAATACACGTACGTACGAACATTTACCAAAATATGAACATTCAACAAAGAACAGATACAAATGTTCACACACACACACACACACACACACACACACACACACACACACAATGTCATTGTCTGCGTCCATTGTAAAATTGTTTTCTTTAATACTGTTGAAACTTGACTAATGGATGGAATAATAATGCAACACAAAATGTACTTAGAACAAAATGTATTGAAACAAGAAAGTGTACACAATATTTACATATAGTCTTTTGTATATTCCCGGTAAGACCGTTCCTGGAGAATGTGTTGACAGAGTCGCAGTCGGGCAGAGTCTCTGGTTGAATCTCTTGATTCCTCCCCCTCTCTTCCCGGTACCAACCATATTTATATGGTCGGTACTCCACTATGCAAATTAGGTGGATCCTACCACAACAAATACATATATTTGTTTATATATATATCGGTCTTGTTTGTTTGTCTTCATTAACTTCAATTGGACTTAACTTGAGTCCGGCAATTTCTTGTAGTTGGACCTTTTCATATTCTACCAGGAGTTACACACGTGTTTCTAATTCAAACAACACGTAAATACACACACGGTCCTCTACAGTCTGGTGCCTCGAGAGACAATTCCCTGGCTATCAGCAGATTACTCCGGATGAAAATACAAGGCCATGTATGTGAATGCTGGATTCTTTTCGGTAAAGAGGAAGACCGTCTGGAACCAAGAATTCATAGATAGCAATGGAAGAATTTAAGTTAGTTTCACAGAGGGCAAAGATATCTGGCGACTTTTCCAAGGAGAAAGGTTCTGTGCTGTAGAAGTTGGAACGGATACCACGAATATTAGCGAAAGAAATGCCGAGGTGGGGTAGGTTGTTTTTTGTTTACTGGTTTGGTTGTGTTTCTTTTTTTGTTGTGTTTTATTTATTTCAATTGAATCATACAAAACTTTATTTGTTGGTTGTTTTTGTTTACCGACATATCAACACCTCTATGGGTTATTTAATGCCGAAATCTAAATATTTTGTACGCAGTTTTATTTTTATTTTTTGGAGATAATAATGATTTTAGTGATACAAGTCTTACTAATTAACCTATAGCTGGGGAGAGAAAAGGTGGATTTATACATTTCCTGATGATATTTGCGTGTAAATGAATATAACGAACCTAACCGGAATTGGAACTCGGCTCTCCGATTAACTATTCCGAGCCATTATCCATTACATCACCCGCACATCCAAGCTTACAGCACCTGTTTATTGGAAGCAGTCACTCATCTAGATACTGACCAGGCTCGACGTTGTTTAACTTTAGGGAGGCTCGGAGAATTTATGTTTCAAATGGCACTTGAAACTTTTACGCAGACATTTGACTTTGGAAATATGCATCCCTGACACGCAAAATTGAACTTGCATTAATTTCTTTCCAAAATAGATTTTGACACGTCCAGACGAAATATAAAGTAAATTTGGGGAAAGATTAAAGTCAGGCTGTACACATTGCCCCAACAGTCGGTAGCAGCTGCTAATGAAAGAACAATTTAGTTAAACTTAAATGTCATGCTAAGATAAAGTGTCTAAATACTAATTTCTTTTTTTCATGTCACGGCTTCTTTTTTCTAAGAACATACCATTTTCCCGGTATATTTTTCAGGACACTCTGCTGTTCTGTTGTCTTACTGGGACATGATCGAAGGTAACAAATGAAGACGCTGCTTGCTAGAGACATGAGAAGAAGAAATTTGACTTCAAGTCTGAGAAACATGAATACAAAGCCAGACATCTGAGAGGGCGAAATAAGAAAATAACTTATAATTATCGTCTTTATTTTCGAGAAATGATTATAAAACCCGTAGGAAAAGTAGCGAGAATAGAATTCTAATTCCAGTTCTGACATAACGTCATGATGATGTCTAGGCATGAATTATAGACACAAACATGTAGATCTTGGTGAACAGTGTGGACAGGAGCTATAGAACCACAAAGAACTCTACTAGAGCCATACCACTTACATTGTAGTAAACAACCCACATTTCCTCCGTATTCCATCGGTGAGAAGTCGGTTTCATTCAAACAGTGGACCACTGCTCTGGGGAACCAACTCCAAAGAGGATGATTCTCTGATCACTATAATCTTAAACTGTTCAACTCTAGGTTTAATCTTTATCTTCCCCTCCTATATGTACAAACTACCTCCTAACGTAATCCTCCACCTCGAGTGTCTCCCGGGCCTTCTACATAGTAAACCATACTGTATAAAAAAAAAAGGAAAGATAGCCGAAACCGGATCTTTTTTGTTAATTCACCCCAAAATAAAAAGAATTTATATTTACTAAAATTCACACCAAATTCTCCCAGAGTGAGGCCATTCCATTGCACTCCAGTTGGCCTGACCGTTGTGATCACCTCAAATGTGGGCGATACGGGTGCGTTATTTCTTAGTGTGGGGCCAAGGTCCGCACTCACCTCAAAACAGATTTTTTCTTTTATTTTAAATTGTAAAAAAAATCCTTGTAAGTACCACCAATGTCATCCGCACTGACGAAATATAAAGGACTCCTTGATTTCTGGTAATTTTTTCATTTTGAGGGTTTGAGTTGTTGCGAGGCAAGTTCAACAAATTTTAATTTAAAATTTATAATTTCAAAAAGTGCCAAATATTTAATAAAAAGAAAAACAGCTTTGATTTAAAATCCATAATTTTGTGGGTTGAATTAATATTTGCGATAAGTAATTTTGGATTATATGGAGTGAATTAACAGAAAAGCTCCCAGAAACCATCACTTGAGGTCTCTCAACGACTAAAATCGATAGTACATATAACACGAAGAAAAAATCATGACACAATAAACAAGTTGACATTTCACACTATTTCAAATAAAAGGTTAGGAAGGAAACAGTCATCAACACTGGAAAGAGTGATAACAGCTATTGGGTTTGAGAAGAGAAACTAATGATATAATCAAAATGTTGACATTCTAAACTACTTCATATAAAAGTTTAGGAAGGAAACCGCCGTCAATACTGGAAAGAGCGATAACAGTTACTGGACTTGAGAAGAGAAAAAAATAACATAATCAAGATGTTTACATTCTACACTACTTCATATAAAAGTTTAGGAAGGAAACCGCCGTCAATACTGGAAAGAGCGATAACAGTTACTGGACTTGAGAAGAGAAAAAAATAACATAATCAAGATGTTTACATTCTAAACTACTTCATATAAAAGTTTAGGAAGGAAACCGCCGTCAATACTGGAAAGAGCGATAACAGTTACTGGACTTGAGAAGAGAAAAAAATAACATAATCAAGATGTTTACATTCTAAACTACTTCATATAAAAGTTTAGGAAGGAAACCGCCGTCAATACTGGAAAGAGCGATAACAGTTACTGACTTGAGAAGAGAAAAAATAACATAATCAAGATGTTTACATTCTAAACTACTTCATATAAAAGTTTAGGAAGGAAACCGCCGTCAATACTGGAAAGAGCGATAACAGTTACTGGACTTGAGAAGAGAAAAAAAAATAACATAATCAAGATGTTGACATTCTAAACTACTTCATATAAAAGTTTAGGAAGGAAACCGCCGTCAATACTGGAAAGAGCGATAACAGTTACTGGACTTGAGAAGAGAAAAAAATAACATAATCAAGATGTTTACATTCTACACTACTTCATATAAAAGTTTAGGAAGGAAACCGCCGTCAATACTGGAAAGAGCGATAACAGTAACTGGACTTGAGAAGAGAAAAAAATAACATAATCAAGATGTTTACATTCTACACTACTTCATATAAAAGTTTAGGAAGGAAACCGCCGTCAATACTGGAAAGAGCGATAACAGTTACTGACTTGAGAAGAGAAAAAATAACATAATCAAGATGTTTACATTCTAAACTACTTCATATAAAAAGTTTAGGAAGGAAACCGCCGTCAATACTGGAAAGAGCGGTAACAGTTACTGGACTTGAGAAGAGAAAAAAAATAACATAATCAAGATGTTTACATTCTAAACTACTTCATATAAAAGTTTAGGAAGGAAACCGCCGTCAATACTGGAAAGAGCGATAACAGTTACTGGACTTGAGAAGAGAAAAAAAATAACATAATCAAGATGTTGACATTCTAAAACTACTTCATATAAAAGTTTAGGAAGGAAACCGCCGTCAATACTGGAAAGAGCGGTAACAGTTACTGGACTTGAGAAGAGAAAAAATAACATAATCAAGATGTTTACATTCTAAACTACTTCATATAAAAGTTTAGGAAGGAAACCGCCGTCAATACTGGAAAGAGCGATAACAGTTACTGACTTGAGAAGAGAAAAAATAACATAATCAAGATGTTTACATTCTCAACTACTTCATATAAAAGTTTAGGAAGGAAACCGCCGTCAATACTGGAAAGAGCGATAACAGTTACTGGACTTGAGAAGAGAAAAAAATAACATAATCAAGATGTTTACATTCTAAACTACTTCATATAAAAGTTTAGGAAGGAAACCGCCGTCAATACTGGAAAGAGCGGTAACAGTTACTGGACTTGAGAAGAGAAAAAATAACATAATCAAGATGTTTACATTCTAAACTACTTCATATAAAAGTTTAGGAAGGAAACCGCCGTCAATACTGGAAAGAGCGGTAACAGTTACTGGACTTGAGAAGAGAAAAAAATAACATAATCAAGATGTTTACATTCTAAACTACTTCATATAAAAGTTTAGGAAGGAAACCGCCGTCAATACTGGAAAGAGCGATAACAGTTACTGGACTTGAGAAGAGAAAAAAAAATAACATAATCAAGATGTTGACATTCTAAACTACTTCATATAAAAGTTTAGGAAGGAAACCGCCGTCAATACTGGAAAGAGCGATAACAGTTACTGGACTTGAGAAGAGAAAAAATAACATAATCAAGATGTTTACATTCTAAACTACTTCATATAAAAGTTTAGGAAGGAAACCGCCGTCAATACTGGAAAGAGCGGTAACAGTTACTGACTTGAGAAGAGAAAAAATAACATAATCAAGATGTTTACATTCTAAACTACTTCATATAAAAGTTTAGGAAGGAAACCGCCGTCAATACTGGAAAGAGCGATAACAGTTACTGGACTTGAGAAGAGAAAAAAATAACATAATCAAGATGTTGACATTCTAAACTACTTCATATAAAAGTTTAGGAAGGAAACCGCCGTCAATACTGGAAAGAGCGATAACAGTTACTGGACTTGAGAAGAGAAAAAATAACATAATCAAGATGTTTACATTCTACACTACTTCATATAAAAGTTTAGGAAGGAAACCGCCGTCAATACTGGAAAGAGCGATAACAGTAACTGGACTTGAGAAGAGAAAAAAATAACATAATCAAGATGTTTACATTCTAAACTACTTCATATAAAAGTTTAGGAAGGAAACCGCCGTCAATACTGGAAAGAGCGATAACAGTAACTGGACTTGAGAAGAGAAAAAAATAACATAATCAAGATGTTTACATTCTAAACTACTTCATATAAAAGTTTAGGAAGGAAACCGCCGTCAATACTGGAAAGAGCGATAACAGTTACTGGACTTGAGAAGAGAAAAAAATAACATAATCAAGATGTTTACATTCTCAACTACTTCATATAAAAGTTTAGGAAGGAAACCGCCGTCAATACTGGAAAGAGCGATAACAGTTACTGGACTTGAGAAGAGAAAAAAATAACATAATCAAGATGTTTACATTCTACGCTACTTCATATGAAAGGTTAGGAAGAAAACCGCCATCAATACGGGAAAGAGCGATAATAGCTACTGGAATTGAGAAACTTATCTTTCTTGAAAAATTGTTTTTAAGAGAAAGATTTTATAAATTTAAACCGATAGTAGCAATAGAAGTTCGGTCAATGAATGCTAAAAGTTTCCTTATAATTGGAGTTGATAGGTTCGCCCATCGCCGGGTTCACATTCATCCACATATTTTAACCAAGAATAGAAATTTATCCCTTGTTACCTATTTAGGATTGGGTTTCCTTCTAAAGTCTTCATTCTTTTTTACTCCTTGTAGCCCTTGCGTCTTAGTGGCATTATCGCCTTGCTTAGGATAAATTGATTAATAAAAAATGGAAACAGTTAATATTATATTAAAATAGTCTGTTAAATGTTGCTAGACTGAGTGAGAACTGTAGTGGTATTGACGGAATAAATCAACCCACACATTTTTTTACTTTACGAATGTGCAAGAAAATAAAAAGCAAACAAGAGAAGAAATACAAGAAAATAACTTTTCTTAATCAGGAACAATATTTATATTTATAAAAAAACACAGTTTTACAATAACAATAATAAGAGTTACTTCCCTTGACTGGGCTAATGTTTTTACTAATTAAAAGTCATTTTTTTATCCGAGCTCACAAAAACTGAATTAACTTCTAGTTCAAAATGTTCACTGAAAGAGAATCTTATAAAGCTGAAAAATATGTTAATAAACTTTTAGCTTTAAAGAAGTTGGAGAAGTGAATGTTCCGTATGTTTTTGTTGCTCGTAGTTTTAAATGTATTGTTCGTAATTGTTTGTAATTAAAGTTCGTCTGATTCAATAACGTAATTGAATAAGAATATAAAATTTTACAAGTTGGTGAGTGAGATCTTTCCTTGAAATTGTAGCTTGATTTTCAGTGAAGTAATTTCATGTTAAAGAACTTTAGGTTCCAACTTTGTACTTCGCTGCAGTAATGATTCAAGCGTCGTGAAGTCGATTAGCGAATTTGGTTGTCGTAAATTCTCACTCAAAGGGTCCGCTCGTACCTTCAACTTATATGTTCCTTCAACCACGTGACAGGCTCCGAAGGCATTGTTTTTTTCGTCAGGTCAAAAACTAGGTTGACGTTGTTCGGACGTAGTGGTGAGCAGGTAAATTGTTTTTTTTAACACCTGTTAACCACTCAGAAAGCGCCTTACAAAACTCAGTCTGGAGCCTGATATGTTTTGTCTCGCTTATTGAGAACAATACACGTAAAGATAAATTTAATATTTATTATCCAATGAGAAGTTTAGGTTTTCAGAAACATTCATGAAGATGTGATCCGCTCTTTGCACGAAAATCGACATTTGTGAAAAAGTGGTAGCGGACAGCTAAAGAACAATATTATATAAATGTTTTTCTTATAATAATCCAAGATACAGTCAGGCCTCCGAGTTTTTAAAATACGGTGTTGTAATGCATAGTGGCTCAGATTAAGGAATCGGAGAGCCGAGTTCGAATTCTAGTCGAATCCATTACATTCACTTACGTGCTAATACCCTTGGTAAAAGTATAAATACTCTTTTTTCCCTCCAGCTATGGGTAAATAGCAGAAGAGACTGGGTTCTATAGCCTTGGATGGCAACTGGTCTACCGCAGAAAGAAATGGCAATTTACTGCGAGAAAAAAATTTGCCTCGTCAGTCATGTATCAAAAGATAGATGATCGTCTAAGCGTGTATCACGCATGGCATATAACTGACTGATGTATGTCGTACTCAAAAATTGTCTAAGGGAGGTAACTAGTATTAGAGAAAAATTGAATTGTTTCCCTTATAGCTTAAGTCGAAAGCTAAATTTATTAAATGACCTTAAAGTGGATCTCTATTGTTGATGTGATTGGAACATATCGGGTTAAACGTTTTCTTTGTGCCTTCTCCCTTCAGGACGTGACCGATTATGACTCTTCATAACTTCCTGTCCTTTGTAGCTCTTAGTAAGGTTTGTCTTTTTGCTATATGTCTTAATCCCTGTTCTGTCAACGAATAGCACACATAGATTATTCGTTGTTTACTTCCGTCTCTCGTATCTTCAGTATGTTCTGTGAGTGTCAAATTCTTCAAGCCCTCTTTCCTCATCACGTGCTCTAAAAATTCAATTGGCTCTTCCTGATTCTAAGTATAAATGTCTTTTTTTGTTTCCATTTTCCCTAAAAGTACCTCGTTATTCAAGTGTTTTAGACCATGGGATTCTCAGCATCCTTCTGTAGAACTATATTTCTGTTGTTTCAAGTCTCTTCGTCATCTGTTCAGAATTCACTTTCATATAGTCGCACCGATATTACATAACAGGTAAGTACACTTTTCTTTTGTTTCTAACGTAACTTTTCTGCTTCTTAATACTTAAGATATATTTTGTTGCGGAGGAGTAGGTTATTAGGAATATATATATATATATATATATATATATATATATATATATATATATATATATATATATATATCAGAATGTACAATCTGCGTTGGCTGCGAGAAAATAAACTTCTCCACAAACATTTAACTTTGGGTATGGCACATGGTCATCAATGACAAAATATAAAACAAACAATATTCCTTTTTAGAAAAACAAGAATAAAGCATTTATATACATAGCAAATATAGAAAATATATACAATATAAGAATAAGAATGTTCTTTAGGACAGATAAAGAATTTATTCAGTGTTCCTGTCAGTAAAAAGATTAAATAATATTTTACATTGTAAATTTCTGTCATAGTTTGATATTGGAGATAAAGGTAAGAGTTGTCTCCCTTAGCCCGTTGAATATTGAATATATATTTTTTTGTTAATGAAACATAAAAAAGATGGAAGTTTAAATATTACGTGAATAAAATTGATTCAACAAATGAGTAAAGTCTTTTGAAGAAAGTAAGTTGTATTCTTCCTGGAAAGTTTGTTGTAATCGAAATTGGTAAATGAAATTTTGGTTGATATCAAAATTTGAATTTTGTGTTTAAAAAATGAACTTTTAAGTTTATAACTTTTGAATAAATTGTGCTTTAAATATTAAGAATCTTTTGGCTGTAAGATAATTGACTTGAAGGAAGTTTGCGTTAGGTTTTGTTCAAAGTTGCTTTTTGAATAAAATGTTTGTTTCGTAAACTGTATGTTCTTTGAGTTGAATTCTTGTTGTCTCGATAAAAAAAGTAGATGTTAAAATTGAAGTGTAGTTTGTTGGTGATTGAGTGAATTTGAAGTTTGGGATTATTTTAGGAAATCTAACTTAGAAACTTCAAAGATTTGAACGACGTGAATTTGGCGAATTGTTTGATGCTGCAAAGCTTACTGAAGATTACTGTCACGTTACCGTATTTATTTACTTTCAAGTTACGTGATCTAGGAGCTGTTTCGATTTTTTGGCGGGAAGCACGAATGCGTAGTCGTCGAACACACTTAAATATTTATTAACCAATCAACGGTCAGTAAAATAGTCAGATAAGATTTAACTTCTGTGATCCAATTTTTTTTTTTTTTACAGATTTTGTCGATCGTAGTACTGTTACGTAGGAAATGTATTGGAATCTGTTTTTAACCAATGTAATTAGTTAGATCACAAATTAAATTGAAGTAGAACATTAACATTTCGCTATTCCAACGAACTTTCGGGTTTCCGTGTTGCATTTTTCACCCTCTCTTAAAACACTTCCTAGATAGCTAAAATTTTAATGACTTATTTTTTTAGTATTAAAATAAGTTGGAGAATGTATAGCTGGCCACTCGTATTCGAAGATACCCGTCTACTAGGGGTAGCTAATTGCTAGCTAGATACTTACCCAGGCGCATTTGTGTTTATTCAACACCCACAGAGTCCACCTGTGGTTTATACTGCAAACCTGAGCAGACCTTAGTTACAATTTGTGGGAAAGAGCGTGTTATCTAGCGTGATCAACATTTTGAAGAAGGACAGCACGCTCAAGTTCTCGGCCACAGGGTTCCGTCTACCCAATTTCACCCGTGGTATGGTTTTCAGGCACTTTCCATAGGTGCCGTACGCTGGCTCGACCCCTCCAATCCAATAACGCCAGGAAGTCTTCTTCCTGACAAATCGACCACGGTGAGATTCGGACCCGAGTCTCATGGTCAGAATGCGAACGTTCTAACCAATATACGGGGTCTACGGGGAATTTTTGGTCCTGCCTACCGGCTCGGACACCCCACATTAAATTCGGCCTTGTGCCACATCTGAGACGATTGGTAGATATCCCGCAGTTGGAGATTCGTCTCTAGCTGTGCTGGTCAAATTCTCTGCCTCCTGGCACAGAGGATCCCTAGACGAGGCTATGTCGAAGGGCAGAATCTCGTCTCAGGAAACAGCTACTCGACCCCGTTTTATACGAACTCTACGAGGAATTTTTGGCCGAACCCACGGGCTCGGAAACTCCACATTAACTTCGGCCTTGTGCCACATCTGACCGCGTGGGGCGGTTGGTAGATATCTTACAGTTGGAGATTCATTGTGGAATTCACTTGACTCACTTCTAGCAGTTGACTACTTCTTCTACGCGCCGCTGGCGAATCTTATATGTGTTGTTCTTGTCCTAAGTATTATCGTTCATTACCAACCTTCGTGTGATTATTCAATTCAGTAACCTTCTCTAGGTTACAACAAATATCGAATTTCATTTAAGCTGAAAGTTATTGAGAAAAGATACTGTAAACCGTTGTTTTAATAGATTAATGAGGCAAGGTAAAGAGGTTACCATCATAAGTCTGTCAAATCTAATTGCAACGCAGGAGGACACTAATTTTTTTAAAAACAAACATTTAAAAACTATTTTTGTTTAAAAATACTGTAATGCAATATATATTATTGTACAAATTAAAACCATCGACATATATAAAACGTAATATATATATATAGAGAGAGTACACACTCATCACCTGGAAACTGTGTTTGGCATGAAGCTCTCAGTCGTGCGAACGGTGTGGGATAATATGTATATTGTACATATATATTGCACACACACACACACACACACATATATATATATATATTTTATAACTCTGTTATACAGCATCGAGCACTTTCAATAACACCAGCACTTTATGTGAAATTCATATATATATATATATATATATATATATATATATATATATATATATATATATATAATGGCAACCTACTGCGGAAAAAATCTGCCTCTTTTAGTCATGTATCGAAAGATATATGATCGCCTAAGCGTCTATCACGCATGGCACATAACTGAATGGTAACCCCTCATCAGAGAAATTCAGACAGAAACTATATATATATATATATATATATATATATATATATATTCAAGTGTAGAACAGATTTAAAAAACCCTAAAAACATTGATTTTAGAGAAAATACACTTGAAGCGTTGATTCTGTTTTATATGGATACTAACATGTATACGTACATGTATTCACATTGTTGTATATGATCATTGTATAGTTTTCTTGCCTACACCAATTATAATTTTAAATTATTAATTATTTTAATATTAATTTTTGATAATATTATTATTATTATTATTATTATCATTATTATTATTATTATTATTATCTATATTTAAGTTATTCTTTAAATTCGTTCTTTATCTCTTGATTTATTTAATTATTTAATTAATTTTTATATTATTTAAATTTTTTATTTTATTTAACTTATTTTATTGACGTCAAATATTACAATTATTATTATTATTATTATTATTATTATTAATTTGAAACTGTGATGATTATAATGCGATGATGATTTTTTTGCTGTCTGAAATGACATCACTATTAGACATATTACTGAATCTATTAAGTCTGATCACCCATTTACCATGTATATTAATTTGTTCAGCTCTTTAAGGAAAAAAAAATATTTCAAAGTCAACCTATCGGCTCATATTTAATTCTTCTTTCTTTCCTTTCTTTTCATTTCCTCCTTTTTTCACTCTCTCCTTCTCTGTCCCCCTCCTCTTCCCGCTTCCTCTTTCTCTCTTCCTCCCAATTTTTTTAAAAATCTTATGATGAAAATTTTCTTTTTCTTTCTTCCTCTTTTAATATAATTTTTTTTCCTTTTTCTTTCGTTTTTTCTTCTACCTTTTCCTTTTGTCTGGACGAATTGATTTAATTTCTAAAAAAACTTCGGTCTCAAGAGATGAATATTTGAATATATTCATGAAATAAATTATAACCGAAATGGATTTTTAACGATTGCTTTTAATTATTATTATTATTATTATTATTATTATTATTATTATTATTATTATTATATTGCTCTGTTACTTACATTGATTTCTCTTTGGATTAAAGTCCTCCTTGAAATTATCCCTACCAATTACCAATTGGTATTATACACACACACACACACACACACACACACACACACACACACACACACACACACACACACACACACACACATATATATATATATATATAGGAAATAATGGCTCCCAAACTTACAGGAACCGATTCTATAAAGTCAGGTAATCTTTAATCTATTTTGTTCATTTACTTTTCAATCTGAGAATGGAATCAAATTACTTTATATAGTATCAAAAATAAACTATTTTGATAATTTAATAGAAAACGTTTATTTTATTAAGATATTTCCAGTATGATGCCTTTTGACACTAGTGTCATCATCTGTGTTATGGTTTCTAAGCCACATTCGAACTGAATCACTGCAGTCCCAAAGATCCAATGGAAGACCAATCAAATTTATGACTAGAAGATTTGCCATATTTTTAACTTCAAAAACGATTTCATTTGTCAGAATCAATTATGTTTATCACAGAAAATACTCTTTTCAGAAGTTACTGCAATAGCATTAGCTATTTAGCTATTATAGATCGGCTATTAATACATAAGATTATTTTCAGATAATCCAACAACCTAAGCTTTTATAATTTTAAGAATCGGTTCTCGCGAACCGGTAGAATGCCACTGTATATAGGTACCTCCAAAAATGCGATGCTTGAGTTTTAAAATGCATTTTAGAAATTAAAAAAATACCTCTTGAAACATTTATTTTAGTTTTAATTTGGAACTCATCGATTAAATTTGATATTTCCATTAAGTAAAATACTTATATAGGATGAATACTTTCATAAACATTGGGGCCGGGTTCCTAAAACCAAAACAAGGACAAAAGTCCATATAAACATTTGTCCGCAAATACTTCGTTTTTGAGTTATCAAGTTTAAAGAAAGTTTACGGTAGATGGCGCTGTGTTGCCATGTATACTAGTTTATATTTATCATTCGTCTACGTTTGTGACTAGTCTGTCTTCAACGTTTAAGATGTATTGTAGTGAGTTAACCGAGAAGTGTTCAGTTTAACAGTGTCAGGATATTTATATCGTGAGCGGGCAGATACGATTTTTACATATGGCCGCGCAAATAGTAATGGACGCGAGGCGGTAAGGCTGTATCAGATTGCGTTTCCAGACCGTAGACAGCCGAGTCATTCAACCTTTGCTGCTGTTTATTGTCACGTTGCTGAGACAGGATCCGCGGCACTACAGATTATGGATAGAGGAAGACCTAGATTCGCTCGGACCACGAAAGACGCATTCTACAGTCTGTCTGAGACGACCCAGGTATCAGCAGACGTGAAGTGGCCCTAGCATGTCGTACATCTTATAGTACCGCATAGAGGCTACTTCAAGAACAGCTCCTGTATCCATATCATTGCAACGTGTGCAGGGTATTTCGCCCTCTGATCACTCACTTTTACCGATGGTTTATTGCACAAACTGTCGATCGGTCGTTTGTCGCTTCAGTCTTGTTAACGGATAAGGAAATATTTGAAAGAAATGAAATAACAAATTTACACAACTAACATCTATGGACAGATGGAAATCCCTATGGTACAATACAAGCTTGACATCAACATCAGTTTACGATTAATATGTGGGCTGGAGTTGTAGGTGACTGTCTAGTTCATATGTTCTCCCAGCACGTCTTACAGGAGCTGTCTACAGTGACTTTATTTCTTCCAAACCTGCTAGAGGACGTACCCCTGCTAATACGAAGGTGCATGTGATTCATGGATGATGGGGCTCCAGCATATTTTAGTTACATTTTTCTCGACGCACTGGATGCCTTCTAATATGTATAAATAAGGGAGGACCGGTTCTGGATGCCTTAAAATATGAAATATGTATAAATAGGGGAGGATCGGTTCTGGATGCCTTATAATATGAAATATGTATAAATAGGGGAGGACCGGTTCTGGATGCCTTATAATATGAAATATGTATAAATAGGGGAGGACCGGTTCTGGATGCCTTCTAATATGAAATATGTATAAATAGGGGAGGACCGGTTCTGGATGCCTTCTAATATGAAATATTTATAAATAGGGAGGACCGGTTCTGGATGCCTTCTAATATGAAATATGTATAAATAGGGGAGGACCGGTTCTGGATGCCTTCTAATATGAAATATGTATAAATAGGGGAGGACCGGTTCTGGATGCCTTCTAATATGAAATATGTATAAATAGGGGAGGACCGGTTCTGGATGCCTTATAATATGAAATATGTATAAATAGGGGAGGACCGGTTCTGGATGCCTTCTAATATGAAATATGTATAAATAGGGGAGGACCGGTTCTGGATGCCTTATAATAAAATATGAAAATATTCTGTGCCTTATATAAAAATATGTATAAATAGGGAGGACCGGTTCTGGATGCCTTATAATATGAAATATGTATAAATAGGGAGGACCGGTTCTGGATGCCTTCTAATATGAAATATGTATAAATGAACCGGTTCTGGATGCCTTCTAATAAAATATGTATAAATAGGGGAGGACCGGTTCTGGATGCCTTATAATATGAAATATATATAAATAGGGGAGGACCGGTTCTGGATGCCTTATAATATGAAATATGTATAAATAGGGGAGGACCGGTTCCATAGCCTGCATGTTCCCTTGACGTCAATCTGTGGGGCAACCTAAAACAATTGGTTTATGCAGCAGACATTAATAATGCAGAGACGCTTTATCAACGTGTCATGAGGGCCTGCTAAACCATTCGACACTGTGTGGGAATATTTGAAAGGGTCTGCTAGTGAATGATCCGACGGGTGCATGCGTGTGTAGACGCAAGCGGAGGACATTTTGAACATTTGTTATTTGTATTCGTTGAGGTGTTGAGAACGATGGCCTTTTGGACATATGTTTATATGGACATTTTACCTTGTTTTGGTATCACGAACCCGCCCCCAAAGTTTGTAAAGTTTGTATGTGTGTGTGTGTGTACCGGCCACAATAACAATATTGTCCAATTGTTAGATTAAGCTTTGGACCGTTGTATCTTAGAAATGATTAAACATATCTTATTGGAATTCTCCGAATGTTTTTATAACATTATTGAACTCTACCTTGAATGACAAGAATGTATTTAGCTCTAAGTTTAAATGATGATCCCTCTTGCTGTTGTGACCTCCTGATCCAGTTTTCCTCTCTACTGTTCCCTCTTTTTTAAACTTTCCTCTTGATGGTTCTTGAATGGACTTTGAAGATGGAAACCAGAATATAAATGTTGGTAACCATTACTGAAAGCCTGAATGATCTTTTTCCTCTCGCCAGAGTTGCGAAGACATAGTGAGGCTGACACAAAACAATTTTAACCTCTTCTCTTTCTAGCTGAATAACTCAAAGGATTTTTCAGTGATTCTTACGACAAATGGTGTCAAGATGGCTAAACGTCTCGTCTGAATATCTGGAAAAAAGAAACTCAATGAGTTTAGTTTTTTTTTTATATATATTAAACATTTTGTGGGATGGACAATTATCCCATGCTGTTACACGATTTGGACAACGTTGCTGCTACCTCCGGTACATATACTCTTCAGCACGCCTGCTTCTTCTCTAAGTACTCTTGCCAAGACTCACATTCTGATGTTACACACATTTCTACGTTCAAGAGGACCTTTCTACGGTCAAGAGGTATCTTCCGTCGTTTTTCAACGTATGCTGATCCAGGAGCTAAGTTCATTAGACCCGAACAGCCAGACTACCCGCAAAATATGATTTGATTTTAATGATGAAAGCGTGTACAGAACCAACCCTACTTTTTGGAAGAGCCGAATACAGAGAACTGGTGCATAGAGTACCACAAGATCCTGAAACGACACTCCTCAGGTTTTGAATTCAGAGTTGTCCTTCTTCTAGACTGGTTGCCAACCAAGGCTACAGAACCCAATCCTGCTATTTACCCATAGATTGGTATACCGAACAGCCAGATTATCCGCAAAATATGATTTGATTTTGATGATGAAGACTTGTACAAAACCAACCCTACTTTTTGTAAGAGCCGAATACAGAGAACTGGTGCATAGAGTACCACAAGATCCCGAAACGACACTCCTCAGGTTTTGAATTCAGAGTTTTCCTTCTTCTAAACTGGTTGCCAACCAAAGCTGCAGAACCCAATATTGCTACTTACTCATAGATTGAAGGGGGAACAGAAAAGATGGATTCATACCTTGCCTAAGGGTAAGGGAATACAACAAACTTGACTGGAATTCGAAATCGGCTCTCTGAATTCTTCAATCCGAGCCGTTACCGTGCTTCCAAGTATATACATTTCAAGAAAACATTTTTACCAGAAAAGAAAATTTACCAAATAGCAATTTAGCAATTTGATTATAATTTAAAGTCAGCTGGACCAGAATTGATAAATTCCCATAAGTGTCCAAGAGAACTGGCTGCTAATTAGACTAAAGTGGCTCTATTGTTGTTCTTAATGCCATTGTCACGATCTCGGAAATTCACAATATGCGCATCTATTTTAGGTGTAAAATTAAGTTGGTGTTGCAATCAGGAGAACAGCACAGAAAATTGGTTTTATTCAACACACCCAAAGTGGTAGTCACCGTCTGCGCTTATTTTCTCAGCTCCAAAGCCAAAATATAACATCGTATATTCTTGATTTTGTTAACTTCAATTTACTGCTTGGCATCCCAAGCTCACATTTATTTTAAGCATATCCGATCAGCTGACGAGATATCTCGCGAGAGATATCATTATTTTAGGTCGCTAAGTAGATCACTAGGACGGGGAAAGCAGTGCGGAACAGCTTTGTCGCAGGCGTTCAGGGCTTCCTGGGGAATCACAAGGCCGAAAACAATGGCGACCTTGTTGAGACCTGGTGAAGAACTATGGCAAAAAAGCTCTGTAGAATGTCACTCAAAGTACATTACTTTGACGCTCATCTTGATAAATTCAAGAAGAACATAGAGGCACTTCGCTTCTACCAGGATATACTGGACTTTGAACGCTGTTACCAAGGATAGTATAATGAAAAACTGATGGGAGACTATATCTGGGAGCTTATTCGTGAAAGTAATTTACAGTGTAAGCGTAAAATACCCACTTGTACGTTTTTATGATCTCTCTTGTGTAATCCTAGAATAAATATTCACATTCGCCTGTATTCCCAATGGAAATAAATATCAGAAATATCATTATCCTAGTCAGAAAAACAAGGTTTGAAGTAAATATTAGCCATTTTTCATACTTTCTTGGCGTAAGCAAATAGATGATAACAGTTGCTATTCAAGGACAAAAATCGTGTTACACAATGAATGAATAAACTGATATATATATATATATATATATATATATATATATATATATATATATATATATATATATATATATATGTTGAACTTGACTAATGCATGGAATAATAATGCAACACAAAATGTACTTAGAACAAAATGTATTGAAACAAGAAAGTGTACACAATATTTACATATAGTCTTTTGTAGATTCCTGGTAAGACCGTTCCTGGAGAATGGGTTGACTGAGTCGCAGTCGAGCGGAGTCTCTGGTTGAATCTCTTGATTCCTCCCCTCTCTTCCCGGTACCATCCATATTTATATGGTCGGTACTCCACTATGCAAATTAGGTGGATCCTACCACAACAATATATATTATATGTATGTATATATGTATGTATATATATATTTTGAACAATAAAAAATATTAAAAAATTAAAA